>VXAU01002749.1:1259504-1351083 GCA_013399695.1 Formicarius rufipectus
TACCAGAGATGCAGCAAAGACTGTTTCCAGCTGCTTTACAGTCAGCCAAAGGAACTTCTCTGTTTTCATGGAAGGAAGCTAAATACTTCTATAGCAACATCAAGAGCACTATTCCTCTGGTTTATGCTTAATTTAGTACATCTGGTATTTTAGCAGCTCTCATATGTGTAATGCGTAAGTTAGCCTTTATAGCCTCCTGCTCAGCAACTGGGAGAATTCACTTCCTTCCCAGCAATCTCCAAATTTAGACATCTTCTGCAGTTTGGGGTGAATTAATCTGGATTTGACTCTTCACTTTTTACTGGAAGGGAAATTTCACTGAATGTGGGAAATGGCTTTGAGAAAAAAAAAAAAAAAAAAGAAAAGAAAAAAAAAAAAGAAAGAAAAACCAAAAAACCAAACCACCCCCAACATGCTTCCTTGGAGGCTCAAACCTCTCACTGATCTGGGTAGTGAGATTAAAAGCAGTAAGAAGGCAGTGCTGCCTTTTGGCTCACACGCAGTGGTCGCTGACCTAAAAAGTCCTTTGTAAAACAGCCGATTTTCCCTTTTAGCATCCTTAAAAAGTCCTCCAGCACAGGCCAAAAACTTCAAAGAATGTGCTCTGCAGCCGGAAGCCACAAATCAAGCTGATGGCAGAGCTCAGGGGAGGAAGTGGCCTCTGCTGTGCCGAACTGCCCTGGTGCTGCTTTCCTGCTCGCGGGGCTTGTCGCAGCACCCACGCTGTGTCTCCCTGCAGCCACCTCTCCAAGATCCTACACCAAACGGTGTGGCTCTTACTAAACACACTCCTTCGCCAACAGCATTTTGGCTTAAGTCAGGTCCCTTCCCAAAAAGCAGTGGAGTCAAAGTAAGGCCATGTTTTCTTCTCCATGCCTAGTTGCGCCTTTACCTAAACTCTAGCACAGGGAATAAAGTTCTGCTTCGCCATCAGCAGAGATGGGATTGTGAACAGCTTAAAATGAGTTAGTCTGGATATACTCAATACAAGCAATAGGCACGTGAATGTTTTTAATCCAGAAGACAAAAAACCACCCCAAAAAGCAAGACTCCCAGAAAGCAGGTGGTTTTCCAGACCTAAGCCAAGCAGCCAGTCCAGATGAGCATAATGCATGCTTAAATTTTGATTTAGTAGTTTATTCCTGTGTAGCCATCATTAAACTGGAGACTTACTGGGGGCAGCCATACTCTTTTAGGGACTGAAAAACACACACTCTTGAGCAAATTAAATGACATCTGGCAACACAGAACAAAGAAAAATGGCAGATGTTCTTTTCAAGAGAAAAATCAGCCTTTAAATAAATCCTCTAGTCTGAACAGGTACCGATGTACTCACTCTAAAATGCACACAGTGCAGCACAGCCAGATAAAAGGTTCAGTTTTTACCTACAAGAGTTTTACTTCACTATTATTCAAGGGTTCCAAATTTTCTTCTTTATTCAAAATTAATAAACCCACAAAGTCAACACCACTGAAGAGAGGGGCCACTTCACAGAACAATAGTGGACTAAGTGAGGGACTCTTACTCAGCAAGCTTTAGGAGTTCACACACAAACACTTTTATTGTATGGCTATAAACTCTGCAAGTGCAGTCCTTACCTAAGGCCAAAATATGAACCTATTCCAAACAGAAAGAAATACTAATTTGAGATGCAAACTTTTTTTATCAAACAAGCTTTTTAACAACCAAAAAGCCCCAAACAACAATAGGTGGTTCAAACATCAGCAGCAGGAATTTTAAGAATGTGCTTTTCATCTTCACAAAAGAGAAGGTAGAGCTTCATAGACCTATATTACTAGCACCATCAGTGAGTTGGAGAGGAGCCTTGCATTCTGTTTTGGTTGTTTTCAGTAGAACTTGGCACCTAATGTCCACTCCAATCTATAAATATCTCATAGGAATCTGTGAACTTTTCACTCACACACAAAACAGTTCCCTCAAATGTGGTATCTCTGAATTATTCCTACAGCAGCAGTTCTATTTCATAGTCCCATTTGAAACTTTCAGAAAAGCACATTTTCTCTAAAGACTTTCAAAGAAATAAGTGACAAAATGAATACTGGAAATGAGTACACATTGAAAACTTGATCCTTCTTTACAAGTATTCTGACAAGAGAAAAGAAGTATTAGCTACACAAGAGTTTTGTTATTCTAACATTAGACATTTGATTTTGTAGCATGTTGCATTGAAGCAAATCCACTTTTAAGCAAACAAGAAACATACTCATCAGATATCTCAATGTTGAGCTTCTGTTTGGTTTGGCTGAGAGTTGTGCGATAAAGTTTAGTGGCCATTTCAATAAGGTGATCGCTGCTCAGCAGGAAATCTCCTTTACTGGCTGCTTCTGAACCCTGAAACAGGAAGGAAAGTATTTAGGACTACCAAAACCTTGAACATGATTAAATCTCAATCAAGCAAGAGGTTTTACAAGGAGTCTTCTCTTCCCAGTTCAATGAAAAAATAATCTTTTGTCTTGCAAGTTAAATAGGAAATACAGTGCAGTGTATAGAAGCAAAATGCAATTTGCAGTCAGCTAGTCTACAAACCAGTTGAGTTGACCCTAGAGGAGGGTCACCTTCGTTTCTCCTACAAAACTGTAGTATTTCTATATCCCTCTCTTGGATACACCACAGCAAGTTTCCAATATTTGCAGAAATAAACAGAAACAAATCACCAACACCAGTAGGAGGATGAAGGCAGCAAGTATGAAAAGACACTGTATATAACAGTTTTCACATCCATTTAAGCTAAAATATAAGTGCTAACTTAATGATTTTAGCAGAGCAATGCCGACAGTGCAGTGAAGCAAATATAGCACTGAACTAAGTTCTTTAGAAGTGAGTAACCAAATTAACTGTGCCTTAACGTGGATTTTTTGGCATCCCATAAAGAAGAGAGAAGTATTCTGCCAGTATATGTAAGGAAAACACAGCCACAAAGTACCTGAACTATATTGAAAATGGAAAACCCTGATCCTGAAGAGGCTACAGTGAAATATAAAGTCTGATTTTCATGAGTTAAAGATCATTCATAACATAATAACTGTTCCCATTTGGTTTCAGCAGTTTTAAACCAAAGCTTTTGCAGATGTGACAAAGTTCATTAAACTTCTAAACCTACTGGTTAACCACTATGATTTAATGCTACAAGATGATTAACAAATGGGTTTTACATCACTGCATGTAAAATGCATAAAAAATAACACAACATGCTGTTGCGTTGTGAAGCTGTAACCAACCTCCTTGAGGTGCACTGCAAAGAAGCCATCATTTTGGGAGCTCATGGACACTTTGGTAACATCTCCCAGTGGGACCTCTGACTTGATAGTCCCAGATTTCTGATCCGCAAGAAGAACGTTATTTTTGGTTAATAAGAAGATCCTGGATGTAGCCTGTGGAAATGCAAAAAGGCAAATCATTATCTACACAAAGAGAGAACTGGTCTTCACTGAGCACCCATCAAGACTTCAAGGGGTTCATAGAGTTAAAAAGCTTGGCCTGCATTAGCAAACATGAACATTTGATGTTCAGTAAAAGCTGCAGATCAGTTAAAACCAGGTCAAATTTATTTATGTGTCTAATTATAGACTGAGAAGCTTAGCTCATTTTGGCACATATGCTTAGGTATAAACAGTTCCTTTAATTACTAGCTTACAGTTATAAAATTCAGAAAGTGAAACTCTGAAACTATGCAAATCAGGATAACCTCATTTCTCATGATCTGTCAATCTCCAGGAAAACCAACACACTTTTTCAGTGATAGTTAATGCAGGACTAAGCCTCAATATTGACCATTATTCTCCAAAACTAGGTTGCAGAGCAACACAAATCACACAAGTATTTTCAGTGTTATGTCTTCTCCCTTTATCTATTGGAATTATTCTTTAGGAGGATAAGCATTCATATTTTCAGATGACAAATATTTTTACAGCGTGAAATGTGTGTTCTTAAATTTGGCATAGAAAATAGTAACAAAGAGAAATGAGAACTTAATCTACATACAGCTTTGGCTCCTGTAAATAATAAATAAAAATAATAAAATCTTGATTATAATTAAGAAGCGGTTATCTTAAGCACATAGAACCATAGCTCTTTTTGTTTTGTTTTTTTTTAATCTTGAGAGCTGTAGCCTATGCAAGCACAGGAAAGATATTGTCTTCGTTTAATTAGTTTCTTCTAAACCGGAAAATTAACTTGGCATCAACAACAGGCAACCTCATTTCACTCCTACAATGCAAAAGTGACATCTACATTTGAGAAGCTGAGATCTACTACTTCTAATATTTAGACAGATATGGTGAAAGCAATTAAAATTACTAGGGTAGAATAATACTTTCTCTTTTAATAGGTATAATTTAAATGCAAAATAAGTTGCATTGGCAGAATAAAAAAGTACCCACCATACTTAACAACTTTATTCAAATGATACAAGAAACTTGCCTCTTCATTCCAAAGAACTTTTGACTTCAGTCAGAACACAGGTAAAGATAGCAGAGTATGCCACTCATAATTTTAAAAGATAATAAATTGTGATAATCAGGAGCTTGAGTGATAGTGTGGACTTTGAAAGGTTAAGTTTTCTAAATACTAGAACAATATTCTCTAAATATTTATTTCAATTGTCAAATAGAAGATCTTAGCTGGGTACAAACACTGCATTTAGTTGTGATACAACACAGTCTGTTATCAGTTGATGAGATACCATTTTTGTTTGAAAAAATTCACTGAAAGCTACAAATCCAAACAAGATTTTGGTGATCTTTATGTAAATTTAAAACAGGTCTTTAAAATCACCAGTTTACATAAACCAAACATTTCCAGTCTTGCCCTTAAAAATAGGCATTTAAAAAAAAATTCGCAGACTATTACACCATAGAAACGAAGTCTCCCTCTCAATGTATTTATAACAAAAACTACCCCTCTGGATAAAGCAATTCTATTTTATTACCTTCCCATTGGCTCTATTGATCTTATTCACAACTTCTGCAATAATGATCTTTTCATCCACAGCATCTTTAAGTTTTTTGTACTTGGGGTTCTCGCTGATCTCCAAATAAGCCCCTTGGAATGGCTGCCCAACACTGCCCAACAGAAGGACAAAGGAAACATGAGTTAAACATGAACCTCAGGGAAGATGCAAACCTCCTGACAACATCACAGGATTCACAGAGCCAGGAGATGCCACCAAATATCAAATATTTTCATTGATTTTATACTACCAGAAGCTTCCTTAGACTTTGACACACCCTTCTCCAGGGAAAGCCACTTATTGCTTTGTTTTTAGTGAGAGAATACTTTTAACAAACCAGAAACCTCTACTCACAATGTCCACTTCTCTTCTACCTGTTCACTCTGGTGTTGCCATTATTCTGTACTGTGCAGGCACAGTGTGTCATCAGGAAATAATGTGGGAATTGCTACAAAGTAGTGTGGATATATCTCCCAGCACATAATTCCAGGGAAAAGAGAAAGGAGGAGAGGGAAGAAATGACATGTGTATTAGACAGAATCTTATATAATTTAACAGCCCGGTGATGATGAATGAAGAGTAAGTTATCACCAAAGACAGAACAGGATGGATTTTTCGTTGCTCTGGAAACATTTTCCAATTAAATGGGCCAAGTTGCTATGGATATCACACACAAGTACATCCTTGCATATGCAATCAATTGTGATTTAAACTCTCCCAATAACAGTCTCCATGAAAATGGAAAACAAAACCTCAGTAGGACTGAGACAGTATTAATACTGACAGAAAGGACTCCAGAGTGACAGACATGAAGTTGCCTTTAAGATCTGCTGTTGTTTGTAAAACATGTAGCAGTTCTTTGTCAAGACCTGCTGCGCCTGCAAATCCCCCAATCTTTATCCACCTCAGAGTGTTACAGTAAGGGCTTCATTTTAGCTTAAGAATTGGTGAACACAGTCACTCCTTGCTTTGTTTGCAAGTCAATTTAGCTAATCACTTTGATTAAATTACAGTCAAAGGACTAATGCAAAGCTTTGCCAAGACTAGAGCCCAAGAGACACAAATATATTATGTCGGACAGCACTGCCTTTGCAATCACATCTCTGGCACACAGAGAGATAGATGGGAGAGAGAAGGAAGGGTACTGAAATTTTAGCACTCACAAGAAGTCCCTCTCTGCTCTTAAATAATAATGTTATAGACAGAAGATTAGTCACATCCTATGAATCATTATCATACTAACTAATCAGAAACTTTATACTGTAATTTCCTTTATCATTAGGCCAATTAAAACAAAATCAAACCAACCAACCAAAGAAACAAAGCAACAAACAAGCAAAAAAAAAACACCTCACCAGAACCTCCCCCAAAGACCAACACCAAACAAGAACACAACAGTAGTAGCTATTCAGCTCTGAATACCAGACAAAAAGATACGGAAATGTTTGTAAATGAGTGCAGGGTGAGGAAGGCATTCCAACTTTCTACCATGTTGGAGCTTTGGGGTCTTTATTTTGTTTTACCAATCCACATTATGAAACCATAGTCACCAAAATAGATTCCCTGCAGAGTTTGTCCCTAACCAAAGGATGACAACTTACAAGCTAAACTGAATTACTCTCTATCTTATATGCCACTTAAGAACGCCTTGGATGAAAATAACTCATACATTTACTTCTTAATATTTAATTGGTCAGTCTTTGTGTAAAAAGTACCAAAGCAGGGATATAAATAGAATTCCTTCCTTCCCAAGGAGCCCTACACTAATCAGATGCATACTGACCAAAAGCAAAAAAACATCCTTGCTCCTAGAAAAGTCCAAAGGCACTATCTTTCTCTTTTCCCAGAAGCATAACAAGACATCCCACAGCAAATAAGGAACAAACCATAATCTAGCCTATACAGTCATAAAATAAGTGATCTGCTGAAGGGAAAGAGAGAAACACATACTGAGCCAATTACAGGAAAATGGGAAATGGCTCAATAAAAAAAATAAATTACACAAAACAAACCCAGTAAAACACAACCAGCCAAGTAGAGCTTGTCTATGCATAGAACTGCTCTGATCAGATTCCTGTTCCTCTGCTGAACCTCACTTCTCACTTTACAGTGCCTTGTTCCTACTCAGTTCAAATTATGGCTTCTGAAGAGAGCTCTTCTGAGATGGACAAGGCCTTTGTTTTCAAGAAAAACACAATTTCTAAGCTTATATTCACTTAAAAGTGTAGGTCGACTTATTTCAAGGCCATCAGGTCTCTCTTTTGTCAGTTTCGTTGGGTGCAAACAGAAGTGTATTCCTTAAGAAAAATCAAATACCACTGTCCTTTCTTGAGCAATGCCAGCTCTGTAGATAGCAATGAGAAGAATTTGTCAGTTTTTAAGAACTCAATAATCTGAGAAACCAAAAGACTTGTTTGCAGAGATTTCATATTATTAAAAAAAAAATCTAAAACGAAAATAGCACCTTTTTTTAAAGTATCTTTTCAAAAAGATATACACCAATGTATCTAACTCTTACATTGCCTAGTCTTCACCTTAGAGCATTATGGTGAACATGCTAAGTTGGAACATAAGAGAGCTCTCTGAAGTGACAGTCACAGCCTTTCAGCTCACTCTACCTTCAGTGGTTGTAGAAAACAGGAAACAGCGGGATGGAAACCAGGGGAAAGGGTGGGAGTTATTCCCTTCTTCAAGCTCTCCAAACTTTTACAGTGTGAACAGGTCATGGCAGGTTAGAACAACAAACTATCATGGATTCTGGACAGAAGTGCTTAGTGCCACATCATTAGTGGGCTGCAACAACATCTAAATAAGAAGGAAACTGAGGTCCATTTTCGGGATTGCAAAGTAAAATTATGGAGGGATATTGTCAAACAAGGAAAAAGCACTTTCCTGCTTAAGAGCAAAATCCTGCTTAGTTTCCTAAATCTATGTAAGGATATGGAATTTATTGTACACTAAAAGAAGCAGAATCAGTTCATTACCTGGCTGGATATAAAGCCTTCTTGTCCTTGAAAAGTTCACTTGCTTCCAATTTTTCTTCATATATGAGCTTCTGCTGATCTGTGAACTGATCTCTGTACTTTTTACACTACAAAACAGGGTATATTAAACAAACCATAAAATTATCTTTCCCAATCACACTGCACCACAGACTGTTTGCTTGTTGCTCAAGATGCACATTCTTTGTATGCCTCTGAAGTTACTCATCTCCATCCTACATGCCACTGTAACAAACAGCAGAGGTGTTTTTCTCCTCGCCCATCCTACATACTTTTTAATTACACCAAAAAGAATATATAAAACATGTCATGTAGGCATGCTGCACTTGAACCTGAGCTTAAGCCACTAGATACAACTCACTAAAAGACTGTGCTAAAAAGGTTCACAGAAACATAGATACAGTTCCGCAGTGGAGGGAAGGGAAGGGAGAAAGAGAGAGAGAGAAAGAGAGAGAGAGAAAGAGAGAGAGAGAAAGAGAGAGAGAGAAAGAGAGAGAGAGAAAGAGAGAGAGAGAAAGAGAGAGAGAGAAAGAGAGAGAGAGAAAGAGAGAGAGAGAAAGAGAGAGAGAGAAAGAGAGAGAGAGAAAGAGAGAGAGAGAAAGAGAGAGAGAGAAAGAGAGAGAGAGAAAGAGAGAGAGAGAAAGAGAGAGAGAGAAAGAGAGAGAGAGAAGGAGAGAGAAGGAAGGAAAGGAAGAAGGAAAGAAAGAAGGAAAGAAAGGAAGAAAACTACAGCTGAGAGGATGAATTTTGCAGGCTCAGAAAGAAAAACTGTTCTTGACAGTTCACAGAAAACCTACCCCTCAAGATCAGTAAAATGTCCCATCAGCACTTGTACAGATTTTTGCCATTCTCTCCATCCAAAGATCCAAAACAAATTTCAGCTAACCACAGCTCATAAGTAAAAAATTCCACCCAGTACTTCTAATGTTGGTCTAAGAGCTAGTCCCAGTCCTGGCCATGGACACAAGTATTACAAACTATTAATTAACAGGCAACAGACATAGTGCTTTACTGTCAGTGTAAAAGCTGATGGCAGAAAGCAAACCTCTCTCCCCATCCCCAGAAAGGAGCAGGCAGGATAGTTACATCCCTTGTAGGCCAAAGATAATGATCTAAACCCATACTTCTTCCAAAATGAAATTATCCTGGTCGGAATAAAAGGAAATACATCCTAAAAAGAGGCCCTTCATGAACTGTTGAAAATCATGTGAAGAAGTTCTGCTCAGACTGGACCAGAATGTGTCCTACCCTCCACAAATGGAAAATCCTCTTTAGTTCCTTGTGAGTTGAATCCAAGAAAAGGTATGGCCTTGCTGGCCAGTTTTTATCTATTGGTGATAAAGAAGGCATCTTTTTCTTCATTTCCAGGAAGTATTTTTGCATCTGTGATAAAATTGAAGATATTTTATTAATGTTCAACTATCAAAGTTATTGAAATATACAAGGAAAAGCAGATGCTCTGTGATTAAAACGCACAGTTACTAAACTGCAATTCTCAGGTCTCATAAACCTGAATACGGAGTTAAAAAGCCACGTGTATTGAGAAATGCAGATTTATATAGTGCAGCAAACACTTAGTACCATTCCCACACCTTCAAATACTGTCACTATCCTTTCTTTGCAATACCAGAATATTAATTTCTCAGTTTTCAATATGCTGAGCTTGGACTTACAAAGCTTGGAACTTTCTTACAAAGACTATCTAGGCCATAACACAGCTGATACATTTGCTAGAAAATAAAAACTTAAAAGACAGAAAATGTACATGTGCTTTGTATGGATATATACATACAAGTCTCTGAAGGGTAAATTCATATATTTTTCTTCCAGCATTGGCTCTGAAGAATTTCCTGTACTCTCTACGGACCTGGAAATTTAAACAAATCCTCAAAGTGAATACAAAGAATGAGTTTGTTTGCACTGATACTCTTTTATAAAGGTCTATGGCAGAAAATACTAAAACAAGCACTCATACATGCAAAGGATTCCCTGAAATAGGAACATTACCTGGGTATACTTAAAATGTATGAAACAAACCATGGACCAAGAGGTCTGAAAGATACCTCAGCTGACCTGAGTTCAGTCATTTGCACATTTAACACAGAATTTGAAATACATCCCTTCATAAAAGGCAAGTGATCCAGATATTGTTGAATTCACAGTATTAATCTATTTTCAATAGGCTTTTGCATAAAGTTGGACTGGAAGAAGTGAGGTACCATCAGTGATACAATTTTCCTGTGTCTGAAGTGACACTGATTTGATATTAATTACAGAATTAACTGGCAAATTTTTTTCTACTTTTCTCCTTTAAGATTCTTAATACACAGTCTTTTTTATAATAAAAAGGGATTTTTTTTTTCAGGCCAGACTTCTGCATGAAAAACCTCTTATCACATAAGCAGTCTTCATTCCAAAAGAAAATTAAGATTTTGGTGCTTGGCAAGAGCAGAGGATCAACACGAAGGCTGCTTAATGTCAGCAAGCTTGATAATTCCTCCTAAAATTTATTGTGAGGAAAAAAAGAAATCAAAAAAGTCATCACTGAGAATCATTTTTGCAAGTGAAGCTCATTTTTAACACATGCTTGGAAACACAGGCTTCAGAGTATTTGTGTTGCTGTTTGCATTACTATCAGTGCTAGTTAGCACAGATCGAAACACAGAAAAGGCAACCAGAGGGAGCCCCACTGGTCTGCAGCTTTCTGTGACACCCGGGCTCACATCAAGTCAACTGAAACATCCCCCAGCCTTCTTCTTTCAAACTTTGGCACAGCCTGCAACACACCTGTTACAAGTTTTGGGCAAAACCCAGGGAAAACATTGTGGCTTTGCATAATTCACCCCACAGCAAAATTTAGTGGTTTTAGCTAGCTCAACTATGTGTTGCTGGATTCTCTGCAACTGGAAAATAAAGGGAAACCCATAGAACAAAACCCCACATCAACTTAGTGGGAAAAAAATGTTGTTTGGCTTACCCTGCACCCCTTCCATCCCATGATGACTGCCAGGCATTTTAAGATAAACCAGCATTTGGAAAGCAAGAATCTCACCGTTTGGGGATTAAAAGCACCCCACAGACAAACAGGTTTTCCTTAATTACACATTAAGATGCATCAATAAAACTGGCAGCATTCATCTGTCACCATTCTGTGCAAATTCAGCACAGAATTTTTTCCTCGTTTCTTTATAAGAAAAATTATTAGAGTTCTAATTGACTTATTTTCTGCCAGGTTTAGTTCTCTCTAATTAGTGTATATACTTTATTACTTATTCTGGGATGGAAATTATCACACTCAAAGCCACTCGAACCACAATCATTCCAAATCTCACCATGTTCTAAATCTCTCTTTAATGATCTTGCTTGATATTATTCTTTGTGAGCTGCAAGGTGTGCAAATTAATTTGGAACACAGGGACTACTCTACACCCACACATCCTATTGGTGCTGCGGGGAAGCTGCAAAGCAAGCACTGAGAAATGCAAGCTGCTTCAGAAAAGCCTAAATCTGGAAAGTACCACAAATGCTATTAAAATCTACTCGTACAAATAAAAAACAAACAAACAAAACAAAAAAACCTACAAATCCCTCAATAATTAATGCTTTAATTTTGACTGTTTGTATCAACTTTGAATCTTCAGCTTCATATGTTATGGGTGAAAATACTTTGCCATCAAATTACGTGTGGTAACAGTGATGTATTGGAATGAAAGACTATGGCTGTATTCAGAAAAATCTGCATATTTCAACTCAGATGGAAATCAGAAATGCCGCTTACACTATTTAAAATAAATACATTGAAAACCACATCGCAGACCAGCAGAAACATATTCCTGCTGTAATGTTCTTTAAATGTTTTGCATTTATCAGTTTTCATTTAAATGTCACTGTTTGATATAAAACAGCCTCTGAGTTCTCAGGAGGGACATATTCTTGTTTCAAAATCATAAAAACAGACCCACTTTGGCAGTAGTACCTAAAGTGTGATTCTGATCTGCAGAATGCCTTCTTAAAATGGCTCCTTTTTTTACAGCTATGTTTTTTGTCATGTATGTATTGTAATGGCTTTTTTTTAATACAAATTAACATGTATTATATATAATTATGTGTTTTCTAACTATTTTCCTCCTTTCATCATTGTTAGGATAAATAGAAGAATATGAGAGTTGCACTTTACTCTGTATTATTAAATCAATTGTTCCTTTTATATTTCTGTAGTCTACAATATCCCTCTTAGAAGGCAGCACTCCCAGCCAAACAAAACTGATTCATATTTCAGCAGCTTTCAGGACTGCATCTGTACAACTGTGTTATGTAAATCATTTGGGCACAGACCTGAAACTTCTCAAGATGCCATTTTCACAGTCTATTTACAGAGCAGAACTACATTTTTCTGGATTACAGATGTGTTTTCTTTTGCCAACTAGTCCTTGAAAGCGAGGGATGGACAACAAAAGACTTTGGTGCATCTCAGTTTTTCTGGGAATTCATGGCTGTCACAAGCTACAGGTAACTGCATGCAGTGCCATGCAACAGGACCTACCAATAGCTTTACCCATGCCCTCGACCCCTGGGGTCAGGGGTCTAACATCTCCACCCTACTTCCCATTCAAACGAGCAGAGGTCACAATAAGAAAATACATCCTTGTAATCTTTCTAGGTAGGATCTTTGCCAATGTAGGTTGGGTTTTTAAGTCAACAACAGTAACAGAGTCCTTTAATCTGACATTTGTCTTTCACTTGAAAACTGCCATTCCTGATATGACAAAAAACATCCAATGCCTAAATGTTGCTGCAAATGAGACATTTTCAACTTATGAATTTTTCAGCAAAGTCCATGACAAAATTAAACAATGTGATTTCGTGCAAAAAAACACATCCCTACTCGTGAGCCCACACTGCTTGTTTAAGTGTTAGTAAGATGCCACGCTTTATTGAGTTCATGTTGACAGATGGGAGTGTTTGAGAAAGTACCTTCAGTCCAAGCCAGTAAGCCCAAATGACTGCAACAGCATGCTTACGCCTAGCCTCCTCCTTCAAGCGTTTCAACTCCCTTCGAGCCTAAAAGGTTCAGATAGTGAACAAAAGAGACAGCCCGATGCAGACAGCACATCAACCAGGAAATGGTCTCTCCCAAACCAAACAGCCAACTTACAACCAAGAGGTAAAAAGGTGGAAGAACAGCATTTCACTTTTAACACCCAGCGTGTCAGTGTGAACTGGTAGGAAACCACATAGAAGGTCAAAAAAGCCTCCCCTGCTGCTTAAGTGGCATGTACAGGTAAGAATTGTGTCTGACCTATTAATTGCTATCAGTGTTTTCTTCCTCCTCTTCCATGCATACCTCCCAATCAGTTGTAAGAATCCCATACCTGGATTCTAATTGGAGAGCTTTGCCTGCAGTTTCATGATCAAAATGATGCATATGAAAACCAAGACTTACTGAAATCTCACTGCCTAGTCAGTTCTTCCACTGACAAGTCTCTGAGCAGAACAGAATCAGCTCTGAAACTGTATGTGTCATGACAACTTTCCAGCATTGTAATGAGGGCTTTTACTCTGAAGGTTATTTTTTATTTAGATTTTTATGTATTAAAAAAAAACAACACCATTCTCCAGCCTGGTAAATGATGTCTGTCTATGGAATTAAGGGTTAAAGCTCCCAAAACTAGTGCATTCCTCATGTGCAAAGAGATAGTCACCTACCTACCTACCTTTCATCAGTCATTCCATCTTAGGAAAGCTATTTGCAAAGTATTCTAACCACAGAGGCATGTGTGGGCAACCTAACAGGATGTCGCATTTTAGGAGATACCAGTACATTTTTTATTCAGTTATCTGATGGCAACATTCAAGTGAGAGTTCCAGTCTTATAGGTTCAGGCACAGCAACTCTAACCATACATCTGCACTTGTCAAGGTGTAAGTTATCAGACCTATGCAGCAACAGTTCCAGTCTGTGCCAGTTACGCTCTTCTGATGCAGCTGGAAAGGTTAATGGGCATTAGATGTGGGCTCAAAGATTATGTCTTCCCTCATCTGCTTGGAAGAAAAGCTTCTGCTACAGAGCAGTGTGAAAGCAAGGACTATGCAAAGCTAAGTATTGTCTATCTTGGGAAAAGGAAGGAAACTGAGTACTTGAGGCTCACTCTTTATGGGTTTTGGTTGGTTTTTTTGGGGGGTTTGGTTTGGTTTTTTTTAGTAAAGCAAGTGATTTCTGATGATAACTTTCAGAAACTTTTGTTCTAAATCTTCCTCTGGGAAAAGATAAAACACCACACCAATAAAAGGTTGTCTCTTTCGTCAGAGTCTCTTTTTCAAATCTTAATTCAATTTAGATTATAATCTCTCTATATATATATATAAAATTAAATTTTTATTATTTATATTTAAGGAATAGGGAGACAATTTTTCATTAAATTCCTGTGAGCCAATTGATTAAAATAACTACAAAACCATGTCAAAAATTGTCAAATCTACCAAATGTTTAAATGAGGAGTTTTAACACAGTTAACACTGTGGTGTTCCCTTTCTGGATGTATCTTTTAATTCTAAAGAGCATCTTAAACCTAGGAAAATAAACAACACTTTTGCCATACCAAGCAATTCTTTTTGGTGAAAGGAACTCTGGTTAAAAATAAATTTTCAGTGTACTGTGATTAAACAAAATTAGAGGAAAGAGTGCATCTGTCAAATTATGTGTGTTACCTAAATACCAGTCTAGAACTGAAAAGTTCCAAGGAGTCTCTAGTATGAAGGAAATTCTGTACATGCTTGTTTGGATTCCCAGGGCTACCATTTCACTTAAAATCTAATAGATTTTTATCAAAATACCAAAGGTCAAACTCAGCATTATATTCCAGATGTAGTTTGAGAACATTTCTCCTTCTGGCTGGCAAGGTGTTCTGACAACACCCCTGCCCTCAACCTAAATAATAATTGAAAAATCTTTTAAATTTAATGTATTTACTGAATATGGTTTTCAACAAAATTAGGAATTTATTAATTGAAACCAATACATTTTTGACCTCCAGTGAACAGCATTTCAAATGTTCACATAACCCACAACTACAGGCTGGGGATTAGCAAGAATCTTTCAGTGGGACTTTGCTTCTGAAAACAAACAGCTGATGCTGGAATTCCTGAGATTTTTCTAGGGCTGTAAGTTTAGAATTGCAAACCAACATAATTTTCTGCTAAAAGATCAGCTCATAAAATTGTGCTTTACTTGTACTTAATGAAATTATCTTATAGGTTCAAATCATAGCCAGAGAATCAATTAAACCAATTAAAACTAATTTTTTAAAAAAAAAACCAACTTAATAGCATTGAACTTGCAGATGAAGGCTGTTCAGGGTGCAGATTATGCAGCCTGGTGAAAACCTCAATCGGATCACTAACACAGTGTCACTGAAAGCACTTGTTGGAGGTGGGGAGGGGGAACACCCCAAAAACCCCCAACCTTCTCTCCCCCCCACAAATCATGCTTTGCATATTTACATGTAGTTAAATGCATTTCCTAATTTGAGAATACCGTAGTCTAGTCATTTTTAATCTAGTCTAATGGCTTGTTAGTGCAAATCTCTACTTGGTTGCCATGCAAAGAATTTCCTACTCTACAAAAAAACCCCCCAAACCTGGCATACAGAATGCTATCAGATTTATTAAGGGTGGCATGAATGAAAATGGAAGGGATTGATGATCATGCTCTAGAGTGAATTGTATTAGTCATTAATTCTTGCTATTTAGTACTAATTAAATGTTGATAGTTTTGGGTAATGAAGGGTGGCATGTGATATGTGCACGAAATACCTTATATCCAAGCCAGTAAGCCCAAATAACAGCAATAGCATGTTTATTTCTAGCCTCCTCTTTCAGTCGTCTCAGTTCCCCTCGTGCCTGTGATGCATTTGAAAATAGGATATAGAAAAGCTTAGGAAAGAAAAGGTTACTGCAAGTTCCCACTGGTGCAAGAAAGAAAGAAACCAGTCACTACAAACAGCAAATATTAAAGCGTGTCCCAGCTTCCCAGGCTGCACCAGCTAAAACATGTTAGCAGCAAAGAGAAACCAAAACAACAGTTTAGGCAGTCAGAGCAGTTAAGCCACTGAAAACATTCACAGATAACTATCCTGAAGGGCCTTCGTCATTGTAGGTGGACACTGTGAAGTGCTCAATTGTTTTGCCATGTCCTCACCTGGGTACCGTGCCAATAAGCGGCAATTACGGTGGCAGCCTCATTGCAGCGCTTCAGGTGCTTCAGTTCCCGAAGAAGTTTCCGAGCCTGTGAAGAATTGAAAACATCATTTTACTAATTTTTTATGATTTTCAACTAAGGCACTGCAACCTGTAAATCTAGGCAAAACCAGAAAACCATGCCTCCAAACCCCTCAAATACATTCACAAATGGCACACAGCATGACATTTGCTGTTCTGGGGAGGATTCTGTGCACATGAGAGAGCTTGGGGCTGGCATTTCAGGGGATCTTAGATCAATGTGCAGTCTTCTCCCAGATTTGCTGCATTATCTGAGATATCTATATGTCTGTTTGCACAATGGCAACAATACTTTTTCTCCACACAGTAAACGTCTTATCCATTTAGACTGCAATAAAGAATAAATCACAAGTAAATTGCCTGGTTTTAGGTCACACTAAAGGTTGCTGTCATACCAGGCTTTCATGTGCAGTAATGCTACTGCAAAAGAGCTTGTTCTCCAATGGCAAACAGAAAACCATAACTCAAGATGATGATTTTAACCCAGTTTTCTTCAAATAACGCTCATGGGAAAAGACAGCACATCAATTGATAGACCAAAAGCATATTTTTACTCATATAAACAAAATAATGAAGACAAAGTAAAAATCAAGAGAAGTAGCAAAATCAAATTATGTTAGCTTATTGCTGGCTAACTTTAAAGCCTTCCAGGCAGGAGATGGCTGTTCACACCGATAGCAGGTAACTACAACCCCGCCCCTTCCCTGTCTGACAGGGAAGTTCTCCAGAACTAAAGGCAGTTCTTTCTTCCTTAAGCACAGGGGACAGACACCTTTAGCAGGGTGGAGAAAAGTTAATAAGAAAACGGAGAAGCCCAAGGTCATATTTTCTGAAGCTGGACAGCAATAGCTTTAAGCACTATGGCTGCTTTCATATGAGCTGTTAACCTCATTTTTAACTCTTATTAAAACATCACTCCTTAAATCTCTACTATGGCTGCAGGATTACCCCTCCACAAAGTACAGTTATCTCAGAGAAGAAGCAAAGTTACAGCAAATTGAAGCAGAGGACAAGCCAACAGTGAATAACTACTTGTTCAGCACAAGTGCATTTTCACTCCTCCACTTAGCAGACAAGGGAGAATTGAAGACTTAACCCAAGTAACATACTGCCCAGGCAACAAAAACTCTTTAATTAAGCCTATTTTTCTTTTTTTTTTTTTTCATTCTCTGAGAATCTTGTAAACTGTAAAATAACTGTCAATCACAACTTATTTCTTCCAAATCAATCCAACAGTACAGTTTGAATAAGCCCAGTGGCAGAGTCCCAGAGCATCCTGCTCTGGAGCTGCCAGGCCACCTGATTAGCATGTACCTAGGTCTGTTCTGATCACCAGACTCACTTATTCACACTCATGCCCATGTAAAGAGACCTCATCTCTCCAAATTCCTTGACTGAGGGCACTTGGTATTTGTTTCCTGACCTGCTCCTTCCCTCACCACACAGACACAGCTTCAGTAACAAGACACTCACCTTCCATCCCCTGATGTAGGACTGTACTACAATAGCTGAACTCTTTGTCTTCTGGTACCTTTTTTGTTGCTGTATTGGAAATAAATATGTGATGCTTAGAACAGAATACTGCAACTGTAAAATACTGCATAACAAACCTTCCAATACTAACATCTGACAACATGCTTCAGGATACAAGCACTAAATGTAAAAAACGAACAATTTTTGACCGAGCAGATCAGAGCGTAGGTTCTGTGTTCAACTCGAGGGGAAACAAAGAACACCAACAATGCTGCATGGACAATGTCACTCTCTGTTTACAGAAACACTAAGTTCATGGTCAGCAGCACGAATGCAGATTAAATGCTAACAGTAACAGCTTTATTTGTCTTTCCCACCACCATACTAGCACACAAACTGTCACAAACAGTCAGGTCTGTTGGCTAAGCTTTTTACCACCTTTTCATAAGACTTGTGCTGTTCCTATTACTCACAGTCCCTTTATTGTACAAAATATTGATGATAACTTAGGAACAGGAAAAAAAAAACAACAAACCATGGATTCCTGAATGAGATGCTGGAGTATGATTCAAGTATGCCAGTTTGAACCATAAATTTTCTTGGCAGCCAAGCATCTTCCTTCTAAAGAACTCAGTTCTCCAGCAATCCAGTGTTTAGTATAATACTAAGTTGACAGACTTTGCAACAAGGCTTTTAGACTTGACACTCAGTCCACTCAATGACAGTGAACATGTGAGCAAGCCAGAGAGAATCCCCTCTAGGCCATGACTGATGTCTGTCATGCCTTGCAAGGGGACAGACAGGCAAGTGTCTGCTGGCCCTTGAGTCAAGCCTCCAGCACAAGGAGTTGTCAAAAAGCTTTATTCATGCAAGAGGTTAATTATGAAATGTTCCAAAGCACAGAGCCTAAAAGTCACGTTGGGTTAGGAGAATGGTGCCTTCCATCTACATGAAGAGGCTGAGGAAATGTCTCTATCATCACCCGTAACTTTTAAGAAAACTGCTGCCAGTTTCACCAGTGACCCAACAAAGGTTTACAGTTAAGAAATCAGCAGTGCTTGGTCATGTATTTGTTTTCGTTCTTTATGTTTAACTTTGCACCAATATAGCTGCAGCAGCTCCATTTTAAATTCATTAAGATTTCATGAGATCATAATGAAGCCATATGGGCACAATGCAGTTCTGTAACGATGTGGTTTGTAGAAGTGGTGCATTCAATCACACAAGTTCAGAGAGAAGAATTTTTACAGTAAAAAAGCATTTGTTCATATATTTTTCCAAATTATCTATATTTCCCTTTAATTATCTAAGAGAAGTGAATCAAACACTAATGGCTTTCAAGATGACAAACAGGAGTGCTTGTCAACTGAAAACCACAAATTGTCAACTCTGCAACTTGTTTAAGAAGAGTTCCTTTCCACAGTCTATCAAGCTTCCTGATATGCTTGTGCTATTCTCTAACAAGAACAAAATGCAGCTGAGATGTTTAAGAATGGTTTTAAAATTTAAAAACAAATAAATATTTTTTCTCCTGTAATTCAGTATTATTTATTAACTGACAAAAAGATAAGGAGGAGCCCTATAATAGGGCCGCTCATTTCATGTTCAGTTCTTGGAATAGAACATCCAGTCCACAGAGCGATTTGAAGCTGCTTTAGAGCTGTATCAATAATGATACTGAATTACAAGACTTAGGAGTTATAATTAAAACAAATCCCTGGGATCCTCCCAAGCAGCATTCCTGAGCCTCAAAGGCAAAGGTTCCAAATAAGGCAAAAATACAAAAAGGCTTAGGAATGACTGAATTCCACAGAACTGCACATGTATATTACTGAACATTTTTTACACATTAACCATATGTTTTGAAAGCACTGTAAATGTTGTGCAGCACAGCATTTTAACTGAATGAAAAAGACACTTCCCAGATGGGCCAGAAAAATCAAAATCTTGCTCACCCAGAGCTAAAGGACTGTGGTGAGCTTTTTAATTATTTAAGAACAAGCACAATGTAAGCACTTAATAGTGGTCTATAGAAATGAAATTGTCTTTATTCACACAACTGGTATTAAATATTGACATAAAACTGAATTATTTGAACACCTCTCCAGACATATCAAAGAAACATATTCTACAAAGGTTATTTGCATTGAACTAAGAAAAGAACCCCCATTTAGTAAGGATAGTATCTTACTGCGTATCTCCTGACCCAGGACGCAATCACAATCTGGCTTTTCTTCATTAACAAGAAGTGAGTACGGCACTTCCAACCTCTGTAGATCTTTCCAATTAGAGTAGCCAAGTCCTCCAGCCGCTGCTTTCTCAGGTCTTCTAGTTTGAAGAGCTGGGTGTGGGGGTGTTAGGGTTTTGTTTGACATTGGGTAAAAACAAAAACCAGCAGGAGAGAAGAGACAAGGAAAACAAAAATCGTTAAGCATAGATACTGTAAGAGGAGACTCTTCTTTACTTTAGTCCCCCCACTCAGACACATTTTATTTTATTTATGTCCAGAGCTATAGGCAGAAACACCAAGATTTGGGGCAGATACACTGTCACAAGTCAGTGCACGGAAGTTACATTAAGTTAAGGCTGACAGCTTTTGTGGAGTCCTGATTCACACCAGTTTTAATGGGCCAAACATTAAAAAGTGCCTTTTGAGCTGCTACATTCACAGCAATGTATCAAAGCACTGCATGCAGAAAAGGGGCAGTGAATGACGCAGCTCATAACATGCTGTCCCCATGAGAGAGGGCTGGATTTTGCAGAAAGCATTTTTCACTTACCGTTCTTGGGTTGCGAATGAAGATCTTTGATCTACCAAAAGAAAATTCCTCTTCAGGGATTCCCAGTTCATCAAACAGCACCTCTACTCCAGCCCTAAGAAGGAGAAAATGAGTTTAACAAACATGACCCCCAGCTCTGAAACTTCTTAGTTTACATATTCACAGCTTAATTTATGGAAAGTAAAGGAAAGTGTATTTTAAACCCTTAAATAGTGCTTGACATAAGAATATTGAAAACTTAACTCATTTACTAACTGGTTATTTAGCTAAGGGCAAGAATAATCACTGCAAAGATTCAGAATAATTTGATGAAAAAAGAGCAATTTTTATTTTACAGCATCAGCAATGGTCTATTTTTTCCTCTATAATTATACATTATCTATTAACATCTATAATTATTTCACTTAAAAGAAAAGAAAAAGGAAGGGTTCTCACACTAATGTCAAAATGTGAAACAAAGACTAACAAGTTTGACAAGTGCCAGTGTTCCGCTCTTAGCAAATGCATTTTATGAACACCAACAGAAAAGAGGAGAGAGGAATTGTGCAGATCCTTGCAATGATTATTACAATGCTATTGTTATCAATGCTGCACTTCCACCATTATCTTGATAACCTAAAGATTAAACCCCTAAAAATTTAAATTGTAGCTAAAGAGATTAATCCACTATGAAAGAAATTGAAATCATGCTATTGGTGGCGACATGTAGAAAGAAATAATAGAAGCTTATTTGCCTACCCAGACATTATTTGCAAAAATACTATGCAATTTAAAAATATGTATTTAAAACAATTGATTTGCAAGATATATTATCTCATACTTGTTCCCCAATCACTATGTGAAATTACTCTTAAAAGGACAGAGGAAGACTGTATGGCTGTGTTCAAACAAATGAGTGCTCCTACACTTTGGAAGTTGGTTATTAAAGGTAAATGTCCTCCTGATCACTCCAGACTCCTAAGAATTTTGATTCCACTCTAGTATCTCTTTCTCTCTCTCACCCTTTCTTTCAGACCCAAATCAGTAAAGGCTTCAATATATTCATTTTACAATGTATGCAAAACATTTAAAAAAAACCCCCAGAACATGTAGAAGACAGGAATTTCACTCCAAGCAGGTAGGATTACTGCTGTTTGCCTACCTGGCTGGCCCTCTCCAGTGGGGCCACGTCTGCTTGCACAGCATTTTGTACCTCTCCAGGCAAGGCTCATACGCCTGCCTGAAGGCGTAACCCGCCCGCCGCACCCGGACGTTCTCCAGGAGACCGAGGTAGCGGATCTGGTGGCACACCAGGGCATCACTAAAAATGTGTGCAGCCTTTTTGTCATTAGGTTTGATGCACCTAGAGAGGAAAATGAAAAGGGACAGTTCTTTGCAGCACTGTACACATCAACACCTATTCTTATGAGTTTAAGCCATATATTTTGATAGCTTATCCTTGTCTATCAAGACTTTTTTTTAACTTCAACAAAGCTTTGCCATAGGGTCATTTACCTGATATAGTTTGGATTTTTCGTCTGGAGATTTTTCATCAGGGTAGCAACCGAAGCCTTGAACTGAGAACCTGCTGTGGGTGGTCTCTTTAGGTTGATCTTAGCAGGGTTACCTTCTGGGAACAATGCTTTGATAAGAGAGTGATTGGCCTTCCACATGGCCTGGGAGAGGTCACGGTACAGAAGATCATTATTTTTATCAACAAATCCTTCCACCTGGTACATAACCTGAAAAATAGAGAAGAGTCTCATCAAAGCAAGTTTTGAACTATAACATAGGCCAATTCAAAATTGACCCAAGAAATTAATTTCTCCTTCTTTCTTGCTATCCAAAACAAATGAAGCACATTTCAACTTTCATTTTGTATCTGACATTTAAAAGACTCTTTTTGGATAAAAATTCTGAGGACAAGCTACCTGAGAAAGATGCATTTTCTCACACTGCTAACAATTCCTTGTGCCAATCAGTTCCCATTTCTGAAATGAAATAAATCCTTCTTCCATGATACATCACCACCTGCCAATAGTCCAAAGCAATCTCTTCTTTTTTTTTTCCTTGGCTGACCAAAGGTTTTCTCCCTCTCTTTTGATTCACAACAGCAAAAATACATTTTCCCTTCAAACTACTAATGCTTACATTATTTGCCTAACTGAAACAAAATAGGAAATATCACCTCTTGCTAGTGCAGCAGCAAGAAGCTTGCTGTGCAGTCCTCAAGGGACTGTTATTTTAAAGGACTTTTACCAGGAAAGCAGTCCAACAACAACAAGCAGCAATACAAAGGTCGGCCCTGCAGCTGGACACCCAGGAGACATCCAGGGGAACTTCGTGCAGATCTCAGATTGCTACTGACTTTTTTAATTTTTGAGGGTAGGGAACTTATTTGATTAATTGTGACAAGTCATCTGGCTGGTAGTACAGATTCTTCAGCTTCATGATTTCTCAGTTCTGCACAGATGTGTACTATGTACACAGAATACTGAATAAAACTAGTACTGACACAGCCATATTTTACACAGCATTAAGGGACTGGGAACTCGGGCAGCATTTTACTTTGGAAGACACATCTCTGGTTCTGACAGGTGTAGCAAATGCCACTACTGAAAGAAAAAAATGTTCATATGAACTTACGTACATTTCAAAAAAAAAAAAAAAGGAGGGTCAAGCCTTTGTTGTCCAGTGAATAGATCAAAATGTTCTCAACTGAGAATGGAAAAACAACATTCCTCCCAAAATAGGAGGAATTCATTGGCTGCTCTGCAGGGTAAGAGAATGCCCATAACAATCAAAGATTCTCACTGTCTGCTGAGTGTGTGCAATCCTTCCCAAAGTGCTGGGGTATTTTCAACTCATTTCAAATTTTGACAGCCATAGAGATACCTAAGTATTAATCCCTGATAGATTATATGCAGTTACAAAATCTTCTTGGTAAATACATAATGGTAAGTTAATGAACGGTTGGCTCAAAGGCTGAAAGTCTGATATTTCCAGGACTATTCTGATGGAGCAAATTATGGAGCTATTCCAAACTGTAAGACTGAGAAAACATTAAAAAGTCCTAGAGAAATGAAAATCTTTCAAAATATTCTTTACACTGTGAAATTATCGCTTCAGCAGATTTTGATTTTCACTAATAAAAAGTCATAATGAATTACACATTGAAAGCTGTCAGACATATTTATTCACATTGCTTATGTTGTAAAAAGAAAATACTTTTGCAAGCCCTCTGTGTGGCTTTCTCTTCCATCAGTTTAAATACAGAGTATCAAAATCAGTTCCTTCAAATGTACAAAAACTCCACTTTCTCAACAACATGACTAAGGACTGCAGCTCGTTCAGTGACAACGTGTTTTACAAAATATGTTACCTTCAAATTTGCTTGAATTTTTGTCATTGCAAACAATGTTTTATTTCCACAGGCCCAGCAGCAGCACTAAAGTACATGATGAAAGGAGAACTGGCCGTGATTTGTACGTAGTGGCAGGACAAGGGATGATGGCTCTACACTGACGGGGGGCAGGTTTAGATTAGATATCAGGAAGAAATTCTTTACTGTGAGGGTGGTGAGACACTGCAAAGAGCTGCCCAGAGAAGCTGTGGATTCCCCATCCCTGGCAGTGTCGAAGGCCAGGTTGGATGGACCGCAGAGAAACCCGGTCTAGTGGAAGGTGTCCCTGACCATGGCAGGGGTTTGGAACTGGATCATCTTTAAAATCTCTTACAGCCTCAACCGTGCCATGATCTCTGAAAACCTTCCAGCCCAAATTCCAAATCTTGGGCTTAAACCAGAAAATATTAAGACAGGTATGGATTTTGTCATCAGCTACAACAGCCCCTACACACCACGTACTCCCTGCTTCACCAGGTACCTTGCCAGCATAATGCTGAATCCTGAAGCAGCTGTGAGGCAAAGACGTGTCGTTGAGGAACCGGGAGCACTTGCTCATCCTGCTCTCAAAATGTTGGTGAGTGGCACAGACTTGGTTTAGTTTTTCTAAAAAGGTGTCATCAGTAACAGTTCCTGGTCTCAGGCATTCTTCATCCAGCATGGCCAGGATTCCAGTTTGGTTCTGAAGTTTCAAGACAAGAGCTTTAGTAATTACTTCCATCACATTCCATCAAGGCATGGAAAGGAGACTGTTCTCCTGTTTGACTTCTGCTATCCAGAAGAACATTCTTCAAGCCATCTCAAGGCTTGGCTCTTTTCCTAATGACCATTTCCAACAGATTTTAGTGCCTGTACTTTTGAAAGACTACTTATGAGACCTGAATCTTGAAATCCACATTGAAGTTTTGTGTCATTTACTCAGGCTGTAGGAACACTGACAACTGAATGTAGCCCATTTATGTATAAAACCATCATATATTTTATGTTAATGGTTAAAAGCTGATCTTTTCTGATTGCTAAGGAATTTTCTTTCTTGCTGCTCTAAGTCCACAGGAAGTCCTCTTATTAGTTACAAGTACTTTCTGTACCTCAAGCACTCAGTAACATGTCATTGAGTTTTCGAGTTTCCAAACAAAAAGAAATGTTATCTACAATGTAGCATGTGATATCTGCTGTTGTAAACAGTAGTAAATGTAAACATTTAAGAGTTGTTTGGGTTTGTATTCCTTTCCATAGGTGATGCTGAATATTCTAAAAAAGTAACATATAGCCTTATTAAAAAATTTTTTTTTACTAAAATAAACTTTTACCATACAAAATAAGATGAATAATACAACAAATGGCTTGTTTCATAAAATTAAAGTGCGTGAAGATGAATACAGACTTAACATTTACATTAAATCCACAAATTAAAAAATTATTCAGATGTATTCTTGAACACAACTTACATTTTCTATTAGGTCACAAATTATAGCATTGTTGAAATATTCAATATTAGTCCATTCAATCCCCTAAAAGAAAAAAATAAATAAATGAACAGGAAAACCATTGAGGCAGCTTTTCCTCTAGGCAATTGAAATTATATGCCAGTTAACAAGGATATTACTTTCAAATTTAATTTTGTATGCTTACCAACAATTTATTTATTAAGAAAGAAATGCGACCATCGACCACTAACATCATCTGAGCAAAATTACTGTCTTTGAGTGGCTGCCAAGCTTGTTCCCCATTCCTTTCCCCCACCCGTGTCAGCTTCCCATGCACTCCCCTGGCGCCAGGCCAGGCTCCTCCCGCCCCCACTGCAAAGGAAAGCAGCCCATTTCACTGCAAGCATATGAGACCAAAACTTCTAAGTTCTTAGTTGTTGGGCTTTTTCTTTTTTTAATGGGAGGAAGAAAGAGGGCTAAATTTAGATGAGGTCATTTGAAAAATCCAGAGTCTGGCTGCTGTTCAGATGTTCTTAATATCCTAATTTTTTTCAAATATCAGCAATAAAGTTTCCAGGATGAGATGCCAAGGCATAACGAGGTAACACTTGTAGGGCGAAGGACTAAAAGAAGGAAAACACTCATTTAATTCTCAATTTGCATTCTGCAGTACTTCTTACATTTTAATTTTTTCAGAGCATTTGAAATATCATTCAAGAACCAAATTGCAGCAATGATGGTTCACCACTGAGAGCAGAAAGAAAAAAGACACGCCAAAATTTCTTGTTATACTTGGGATTATAAGGCAGGAACTTTATATAATTTTAAAGAATGTTTATACAGCAAAAAAATTGTATAATCCAGTTTGAGTACAGACAGTGTATGCCAGTTTTTACAGCTGTGAGCTGGTATTTTGTCTGAGATCCATATGTCACATGAAGTACTGCTAAAACCCATTAAAACTTCAGCAATAACATCAAACATCAGTGTCTGGACTCCACAGGACATCTTAGATTTACCCATAAAGCTCACACAGCTCCCTTCGATACTTAACTGAAAAAAAACTAGAACCAAAATCCAATGTGTAGTTTCTTTCATGTTCCATGCTATTGTTCTAGTCAGCCCATTCCCTTTGAAAAAGGACTGGCTGTGGATGCTGTTGGGGTGCATCCCAGACACTACTGAGTAATCCAAAACACAGGCTGTAGGGTAATGGCACCAACACCAGAAAGTGATATTAGTCTTCTAATAAATTAATTAGCCTTTGCTCAGAACTGCCAGTCATTGTTGCCAATGAATAAATGAGAGTTGGGCTTGGTTTTTACCTGGAGGGCTCATAATGTGAAACAACATCCAAACCAACATTTTCTGTGTAATGTAATCACCACACAGCCCTACACAAACATGCTCCATGCCAGTCCTGTAGTCAAAAACTGACTCTGTTCCCCAAAAGGTGGTTTTTCAGCCTGCATGATGGTATTTCTTTACAGGGACAGTAGGAAAAGGAGAGGATAAGGAACAATCCATTCAAGAATTACCTCTCGGACGTACTCCTCCTGCTCTTCTTTGAGGGTAAGTTCAATGAAGATCTGCTGCAACTTCTCATTACAGTAGTTGATAATGAATTGCTCAAAGCTGTTGTCCTGTCAGATAAAACATGTTATGTAAACACCCTGCAACTCAGCTGGAGTAAGTTACTGCAGCAGCTGCAAGTCAACAAGCTGCTGCATTAACTACTCCATCCAGTTTTGTGATCTGATCGTTGGAGTAATAGTTGATTGAGATCGTGATTAGTTTGGAAATTTTAGACCAATTCCTTCCCTGTACTTTCTCCATTGGGAGGGATAAAAACCTCTGTAGGTTTTATTCATGATGCCTCCATATCAATTCCTTGGAACAAGTCGTAAGGGCACCTGTGGTGTCAGGGAATAAACAGCAGAAGTTTTGCCTGCACTAATCTGTCCCCATATGTAAAATGTAGTCCCCTGGAGGGTCTGATAAATAAAATTACAATGGTTGCATTAGCTCTTTTCCACTCAGTAGCCAATAAAGTATCCTATTTCACTACAGATTGAGGCTCAAACTGCTATTCCAGTTGCAGCTGTGCCTGGGTTAAGAGATTATTGGCTCTAAAGGTCAACCCACCTCTTCCCTGCCAACAAACTGCTCATGTAATTGCCCCGTGAAATGATGGGAAACAAAAGAACTTCATCGACCAACAATCCTCTAAAAGGCTAATTCATATAAAACTGGGCTAGGGAGCAAGCAGTTGTGTGACCCTTTGCAGAAGGGGCCAGAGCAGACCCCAGGAGGGGGGGTTGGCAGCTGCAAGGCTGCTCGGTGACTGCTGCAGGAGCGGGGCTGAGACATGACAGCAGCATGCTTCCAGAGGGACACACGTCAGCAACACAAACCACGGCCACATCAAGCCCCTAAATACCACAGGGAAAGCTCTCACACACTCAAGTCAGCTGGAGTTTTACTGCTAAATTCACTGGGGCCAGAACTGCAACATAAAAGCTTTGGTTCACCACTTCATCACCATTATCTTAAATGAGTGCAGTTTGGAGGCCAGGTGCCCATTCTGAGAACAGGGTCAAAATACCTAATTCAAAGGAAAAAAAGGAATCAGCACCTTCACTGTTTTTTTTTTTTAGTTGGTTGGTTTGTTTTGGTTTTTTACAGTGTTTGAAAGAGTCATTAATATTGTAATAATTCCATATATGTATCAGCAGAAATAACTACACTCAAGTGCACTCTTGGATGTCTGGCATTGCTCTTCTCGACTTTGGAGTTTTGGGTTTATCTCCCTCATGCCCTACTTCTTTTTCTTTTCTTAATTACTACTCATCAGGAACACTTTGGTTATTTAGGAAAAATTTGCAGAATAAACCACCATGCCTTGTTACACTACCAAATAATCTGCTGTCCAATACCTGTGAAGCTCGAGTTATGTTGATAGAATTTTTATGACTGAAGGCAACTGCAATCATTTAAATGTTTAAATTACAGATCTGGTTGATAAATGAGATTAAGAACACACAAGCAGATTAAAAAATATTGAGGTAGCACAGATTACTTTTATTGGTTTTAGATAAAGCAAAATCATAACTGATCACCAAACTTTTGCAGCCACATCAAACCACCCCTCTCACCAACTGCAATTGTCACTCAGATTGCAAAACTTGCACAGCTCTAGATGAGAGTTAAAATTTGGCATGCAGCAAAATCAGCACTGCAAACAAGTCATACTTACTGCATTCTGTTGAAAAAGAAATTACATAAACTGCAGTCAGTACTTATATTACTTCCATAATAAAACAGAATAGATCAATTAGCATTTGTTTAGTGTTATCACTGTGAATGCAAAATATTATGTATTTCTCCTTTGTAGTTGAGTGTATCTTTAAGGTGCTGTCCAAGTACTATCAAAGAAACCAAGAGATTGAGACACATCAGAGAGTAACATAGAACAGCATCCTTACATTGTCCTGTCTCTAAATCATCATATACCTTTTGTCTCTAAAAGGCATATATATAACCTTGGGTATACAAATTTCAGCAACAGGAGAAGGGAACGGGGAAGGGGAAGAGAGAATACTGGAGGAAGAATGAGTATAAATTTATTTGACACATTCAGATAAAGTCTTCACTTCAGATATACTGCATTTGAAGTAAAAAGACTCCAACTGTCACATCACCTAGACAAAGAGAAAGGGCAAAACACTGTATCCTCCTGCCAGGAACATGCCACCCAAAGCAGAGAGACCCTTTCTCCAAAAGACTATGTTTTTTTGATTACAAGGGCTGCAGGACTTTTCACTCACAAATTATAGAGGCTTGGTCATAAAAAGAGGATAGAAACTGAACAGCAAATCCAGCTAAACCATCTAACTAAAAGGTCATTAACAATACATTAAAGTAATTGCTAGATGTTTTCCTGATTTGTTTTGTATCTGTGATATTTATGGTTTGCTAAAAAAAGGCAAACCGAAATCCACAGAGTTCTTCACAAATCACTCACTTTGAGCTATGAAATTCTATTTGACATTGCCAAGCCACTGAAAATTGCTGTTCCAGGAAAAAAGTTATTGAAGAGCAGCAGTGATGTTGTTCTTTACGAATGATACCTAGCAAAAGGCTAACAGTTAATTACAGCAAAGAGAGGGAAAATGTTTGGAATTACTGAAATTCTCAAAACACTTAACTCTGAACAGACCAGAAGACATTTGGCAAATTAAATACACTTCAGAAAGGTGTTTCCTTTTACAGGTTTTAAGAAACCCTGTATGAAAAGTCAATGAGAGTGTTTATCTGTGGGCAAATCTGAGTATGGCAACAGAGATTATGCATTTATTCTTCCTTATAGAACCATACTGTGTTGGAAGGGACCCACAAGGATCATCAAGTTCAACCCTTGGTCCTGCAGAGGACCATCCCCAAGGGCCACACCATGTACCTTAATGTATATCTACAATTTTTAATTATGTGAAGACTTCACAAAGCATGTAGGAATGCTTAGAAATTAATTGTCCTCCAATATTTTAATGAAGGCTTCTAGAAATTAATATAATAGAACTAGAAGGGATTGAAAGGACTTCTGACATTGGTTTCCAGAAGGCAGTAGAGAATAACCAGTGTCAGTGGTAGCACATCACTGGAGGCACCCAGCCACCAGAAACTCTATTTGCTCCTTACACTGACCACTCATATTAAGCAATAGAAAGGGATGCGACCAACAAAGAAGCAGCACAGTCAGACCCAAAATTGGAAACAGAGTTAATAAATTCAAATATTCTTAGGAAATAGGACCATATCTTCTCAAAGTGTCATCTTCTCTTCCAGACTGTAATTCTTTTGCTTTAGCATTGAGGGCATCACTTCCATCCCTGCATTTTTATAGCAGTATTTCCAACTATGCCTTTGAAATCACCATGGAATACAAAATAAAAGCTTTGGGGAAGATAAAACCAGTCTCTCAAATTAAAGGTACTGGGAGAGAGAAAGTCACATGAGATATGCTTAAAGTCATGTCAAATTTATAGATACAGCTCAACCAACTACCCTCAGCTCACCCTCTCAATCTTATCAGATGCAAGAATAAATTTAGACAAGTAGAAAAATTCCCTGACAAAAATAAAAGCCTACTTCACCATGTTTCTTGCTTCACAAATAATAGTGTCTTGCTCATACAGCTTTATTCTTTATCAGCCTTCAAACCAATGCGCATCAGGGTGGGATATCATGAATAACAGGTTTTGAACTCTAAAAAAAATCTGCTCCATGCAAAAATAAAGTGATTATACAGACAAACAGACCACAATGTTCTACTTGTTCAGGTTGTTAGTCAATCATGAAAAGTTCTCAAGTTCTCTTGTGAACCACTGCTCTTACATGAATTACATATAGGTGCTTGAAAATCTATGGAAAATATTCTTTGTTCCTCAATAGTTTACCTAACTTCTTTGAAAGACTTCATTTGTGTATCATAGAATCCTCTGAAAAAACATATCTGAATGTTCCTGACTTTATAGATTTTTATGCCAGTAAAATACCAATGGGAAGCTGACACAAAAACAAACAAACCAAAACAAAAAGCCAAGCTAAGTCTCTGACTGGTCTCAGGTAGAAATGTCTTCACTAGATTTACGAAAAGAAAGTATCTAACCAGGACATTTTCCTATCAACACTAGATACCTTCCCAACTTCCTTCCCCATAGAGACTTCACTTTTGGACACCCACTTTCCAGTGATTTTCAAAGACAACAAAGGAACTAAGATTAAAACTGAAAACTGAAACTGCTTAAAACTGAAACCCAGGTACCTTTCCATGTCAATAGGCAGGAATAAATCTCTACCTTCCACCTGCCTAATAAAGTCCTAGATTAAGAGTTCCATTTCCTTGTGTCCTCTCCATTGTTGTCCCCAAATTAAGCAGATGTGGATCAAAATATCAGCTATATCAACAATATCACACCTGTGCATGGGTTTCTCAATATCTCCTCTTCCTTTGTAATCTTTCGTCACACCACTTCTTGTTGAGGGCCAATTCAAAAATCTACATGTCGCTCAGTCTACAACCACACTGACAAAAAGGTGTCCAGCAGCACTTTTTCAAACACATTGTATGAATACATACAACTAAAAAAAATACATGAGAAGTATTTAAAGGAAAAGCATAATCTGAAAGAAAACCTAAATATTTCAAGTCATGAGACTGCTGAAATCACCGGGACTAAAGCCATTAAAATGGCAATATGAGGAGGGAAAAAGGCATAGAGACTGATGTTTTGCTCTATCACATGTAGTCCCAGAGAGTAACTTCTTCAAAGATCAGTGCAGCTCCAGGCAGCAGAAGTCTCTGACCTCCTCTAACATAGACAGGTGACCCCAAGTAGTTCTATGAGGGCCCTAGAGAAGGAGCCAGATGGCAGAAGTAATGATGATAAAAGAGCAACATACTCACTTCACTGAGATAAATGGTGGAATGAAGGGTGAAACCAACCAGCAAATTCAATTTATATGCTACCGTGGTGTCTGGGCAAAGGATTTTTATGTATGACCACAGAAGCATAAGACTTTATGAGATGAAACTAAGAAATATCAATGCTAGAAAGTGAAGGTCAGCAAAATAGGAAATATGCATTTAAAGAAAATGAAAAATATACTATTTTAATCTCACAAAGCAATGTCTCACTTATAACATGTGATTCAGTTACAACAATTTTTCAAAATTTTTTTGCAAAGTTAGTGAAGGTATGTTATCAATATTTACCCCTTTCTTTATTTCTTTATTATATATACAACCATTTGAGTAATCAAACTTATCTCCTGTAAACTAGACTGATCTGTGCTTTTGTGTCAATATCTCTATAGGCATAGAACCAGAGAAGGTATCATTTAACTACATATATTCCACATATTTATAATCAAACCATGTTTCAGTGTATGTAATGGAAGCAAGAAATATTTATGCCAAAGCTTCAGGGATTATCCATTTTCCATATTTGTGTAGCTTAATCAGCTTCAGTCCTTATTGCTGCTACTGGTATTATTGATTGTCGCTGGTAGAGAAACAGGCCCTCTGAAATCCACCTTGCTCTCAGCTGTGGTGTCCAGGTATAGAGGTCTAAACCAAATTAGGACTAAAAAGAAACTACAGAGAATCCAATGCCCAGGTACCATCACTTCAACAAACTCACCCTGATAAGGTGCAGTCCTGGGACACAAGGAGTTACAAATAGGCAAGAACCTACAAATATAATCAGAGTCATTCCTCTACTAAGACAGAAATAGCTGCTGTAGGGCAAAACAGTATTCTCACAACCTGAAGCACAGCATTTGTGTATATTTGCTTCAGCATTTCAAGTATTTCCTCTGTTGACAACAGCCAACCAATGGGATTTACTTCATAAACATGCCTGTTGCAAAAGAAGCCTCTCTAAATACTTACATTATCATGTAGTTAATTAAATAGTGATTAACTTCCTGGGACATACCTCTGCTTCTGAGTATCTTAGCAATTAAGAAAATTATTGCTTTAACTGTATTTTTAAATATCCACGGCACCTAGGAGTCCAAATCAAGATCCCTCTCAAAAGTTCCTCTCTACCGTAACACTTGCCAGCTGATGTAATGGATTGATTATAGATTAAAAATTCAGTTCTCCTCTTTCATACTAGACTGGGCTTTGCCCTGGCTGATCAGGCTGAACAGAGGGCTGGGTACACACATTTTGGCACTGCCACTTTCCAGCTTATGATAAGCTGAAGGGCATCAGCAAAGGGTTGAACAATTTCAAAAAGGAAATCTGTTGCAAGGTAGACAGCCTAGAAAAAGCAGCTGGAAATAATGGTCTGGAGATAAAGGCAACTACCAAAACAACAGATATCCATGGCTGAGTTAGAGACAAAGTCAAGACATAAAGAACGAGTTCACAGAGTCTGAAAATAACTGGATGGGGGGGGAGGGTAAAGTTAAAAAAAATTAAGATAAAAGAAGATCCTGACAAGTCAATTTCCTCCTGTAGGATTTTTGTTTTCTCTAATATGTCATATTTCTAGCGAATAACTGGACCCTTCTCCTGTACAATAATCCTTGGGAGTGTTGGGGGAAGCCCCTGGGCCAGCAGCAACCTCTCAGAGCTCAGCATGCTCTGCAACTGCAATTTCCTCCATGTAATCACCAGGATAGAAAAAAGACAAAGCAACCAATCAGCAACCAGACTAAGCCACTGTATAGGTTTATGGAAAAAGTGGAAATAACTCCCCAATTTTTTCATACCTTAAACATCTCAGAAAGGTATTTTCAATGATTATCCCTCCTTATTTGGTTACCTCCCTCTAAAACCAGATTATTAACACAACTATGAACTTGTAAATATAATGAAACTGCATTCTTCATATTTCTACCCCTCAGTAAGGATACTGGCATTTTATCACTGTCCAGATGACAGCTTGCACAGTACACACAACATGACCAAGCTTCTTTCTGTCACCACAAGGGACTTCTGTACAAAAGAAACAAGCTAGTTACCAGAAATAAAAAGAAGTGCTATCAAAATTCATCACAGACTGTGAGAAATGGACCTCGTTTTACTGCTGAGTGACTTGTTTGCTTCTTATTTTCACGGTATTTTTATTTACTGCCGGTGTTTACACAGAGCATGACAGATACTCCTATTGTCTCTGCATGGTCTCGTGTACCTGGAGCAAAAGGAGTTGATCAGATGCTGTCACCAAAGACAAGGTATTCACACCACCTCAGGTCAACCCTCAGCAGATGTCTAAGGGCCAAATGGAAACAGCCCCTCTCTTTCTGCAGCTCTATTGCCAACACACCCCAGTTTCTTGTGAGGCTAAAATAGGCAGAACAAACTGCTCTGCCAAGGGACTGAGCAGAAAGCATTTTCACTCCCAAACTGTCTTCTCAGGGTCTGGCAAATTTCAACAATAAGCCTTGTTTGGCAGCCTTACCTTCCATAGAACTGCACTCCAAATTATTAAGTTCATCATATGGACCAGCTACCTAATGGTGCCTACATATTGGGAATAAAACCTTCAAGCCAACTAGCACAGGTAGTTTTGTCTCTGAAAGCTAGGCAGGATGAAATACTCACAATTGCTCCATGACATTCATTTTTACATACCCCACTTCTTGTCTACACAGGAAATGCACATAACAGAAAGCTAAACACCCAAACCAAACAGAGCAAGCCTGTTCATCTCTGCTGAAACCTGTCAGATCCACAGTCATCTGCTCTCACTGCCTTCATCTCTCTCTCATAAACCCCACCCTTCCACAACCCTACCCCAACATTTTGCAGAGATCCAGAAACCACTTCTGCCTAAAAATACAAAATCAAAGATGGAATAAAATAGGACCAACCTCAAACCTACCCCAGGAAGTCTGGAATTGAGCTGGTTCTTAAATTCCTGGTGCCACCAGCCATCATCCCTACCCCATCTCAAATCACAGCCTAGACTGCAGAGTGTCTACACACGCAGCTGCTCAAAAATGTGGATAAACAGACTTACAACAAGGCTTCAATCCATTTCTTCAATCCGTGGCTCAAGCTTCAGCAGGGTTACACAACCAACCTGCTCCTGTAGCCTGCATTTTCACACTAATCCTAGTCCCTTAATCCCTGCCCACAGACAATTCACACAGAGCCACCAAAATTTCATCATTCCACTTTCCAAACCCTGTCCCAGCATACAGCTTACCACAAAGGGCATGGCAGGATTCAAAAATAAACACAGCTTTACAGCACCTATTTGGTGGATTGTTTAGCCAAGCTTGTTGCTGGCATCTGCCAAACCCACAGAGGATGAGGATCATTGATAGATTTAAATTTCCTAATCTGAACTTTTGGACAGCCAAGTCCTTATATCTGCTTTCTTGGATGGCTTTTAGGTTTGTCTGAAAAATGAGGTTTGTGTTTGATAAATATACAAGCAGAAACAAAATCCCAAAGAGTGTATGCCAACATTATCCATACTCCTTCCTTTGTTGAATTCCAAGAAACCTCCAGTTGCTTTGTAAATTAACTTCATCTTAAATTAAAGAAAATAGTAGGAATCGCAGTCAACAGTAACTAAATTAATCTTTCAAATATAGATGCAAAAAAGTCTCATTTATATAAGCTTCAGTTTGTATACAAGAGAATAAGGCTGCTATGGTCGTCAAGAAGGTGAAGTGTAGGATCTTTCAGAATGGTAAATCTAGATTTCTTTACTCACTCTTCTTACAAGAGGAACTGTAGAATGGTGCAAAGACTGACCCTAAACAGGAATAAGGCCCAAGAAATATTGTCTGCCCTCCCCACTAAAACAGAAACCTCAACAACCTGTAGCAAATTCATGTTTTGCAGTGGAAGTCAGAGTATTCCATAACATATTGCAATAACTTTGAAGTGAGAGTCTCAGGACAAAGTAAATAAATGAACGAGAGTATCATTAGTTTATTCTTTCAGCAAACCTGATGGATAAGTGTACTACTGAAGGAAAAAGGCATAAAAATCTCCCTTCAGCAAACACATATTTGCTACTTATTTCAATACTATTAAGCTTCATGTGTAAATATTTTCTATACATATAAAGCACTCCTGTGACATCAATAGTTTTTGATACATTCTGTCTCCAAGGCCACTTTAGGTCAAAGAGCATGCCCTAGTGATAAACCTACCTGCTTCCTGATAGAAACATTCTTAACATAAGCCTTTTTACCTTTAGCATGTCAAACAGCTCACACATTTGAAATGCACAGATTTATAGGCAAAGGTCTTTTAAGTACATTTTTGCCAACAAACACTCTTTGAAGAGTAGATGCTAGTTCTTACTTCCAGGAACAGACACAAAAATCAAATTCTGATTTGAGAAGGAGGTTCAAAAGGGAACTTCACAATTTTAGTTATAGGTTTTAAGTAAATTATAATTAGATGGATATAGTTAGTGTAATTAACTACACTTCAGCTAATAGTTTGCATATTTAGTCGTGTATACAAATGTGCCACACAGCAAAACACTCCAAATTCTACTATATTATTATGCTATAAATCTGAAGACATCACTAAATTTTTCCATGATACAGTATTGTTCGGTGTTAAAATTTCATTGATTGATTGTTTTAATATAATTAACTTTAAACAATATATTTTCTGTGATGTGGTTGCTTAAATTCTCAACAATAATTATTTTTGTAAGCACTTTCTCAAGATCCTTAGCAATTTTTGTGGTATTCAATCATTTGTTACAGAATTTGACTTCAAAATATTTGGCAGCATCCTCTTAACTGCCCTTACTACATGACATTCACTCAGGCAACCACAAGACCAGTTATACTTCTCATGTGCAGTGTTCATTATGGACTTATTTTACTCAATTTAAGAATCATGACATATCTTCCTCCTTTGTTCCAACTAGAGCTGCATAGAAAATGAATTTTGATCTGCCTTGAAAGAACGTGTTTGCTTTTGATTCAACTGAGATTAAGTCAGCAATTTCTGGTTATAAAATTAACCTGTCTGGGAACACAGGGATGGCTCAGTGGGAGGCCCTGGAAGTACAACTGATTGAGGATTTTCTAGTGGCCTGTTTTTCTGTCACTCACCCTTTGAATTACAGCACTGCTTTGTAGTTCCAATACTAGTTACTGTACTACTCACCTCTAGAAACCTAAACCAAGGAAGTTTGTGTTTCAAACATCTTTAAATTAAAATGTGGTGCAGTACAAGCTACATGTATGCTTCTGGCATACCACCCAGCTAATTTTCAATGCTCAGAAATAATTCCATCATTTCTGTGCTGCTGAACCAAGCTGCTTGGCTAGTGCTCTCACCACAGGTCTTAAGTCACCAGAGACGGTCCTACCTTCTATGAATGTAGTGATGAATCTGATCCTCAAGTCAAGGCAAAACCTTTCTCACCTTTTCCAGTAAAACCAATACTTGGCATTTAAAGGTGTGAACAATAACTACCCATTATCTTAAAGCTTTTGAGTTGGTATGAATTGGGAAAGCTACATTGTCATTCATTACAACAGGTAAGTGAAAAAAGTCTTGTTTTTTTCATTTTTCTCCTGTACTCAGCCACTTACTTATGACCTTCTAAGATGTTGAATTCCTACTAAAATAAAAAACCTCCCAGAAAATTACATGCAAGAAACAACCTTGTCTCTGAAACACCATCCCACAAACAGTTGGTTTCTGTGCCAGTGGAAGCTCCTGTGTCCCACCCTATTGTACATATCTATCCTAATCAAACACAAAAGAACAAGTGAAAATAAGAGTCCTGCCTGAGGTTGCCAGCACTACCATTCCACTGTCCAGCTTTCTAAAAGGTATGACAAGGACCAGCTCCAAAGTGATCTGGCACTGAGTTCCCCATTCAGCCCCCGATCTCTTGCACTATATTTTCATAAATATGCTCTTATGTTTAATTCGAACAATACAACCTTGCTCAATAAACCCTTGAAGTGACTATCAGGTTTCTTTTTCCTCTTCATTAGAGGTATTTTGAATGTTATGTTTCTGAAATGAAACTTGCACCAGTCTCACATGAACAATTACTCTTTTCTGGATTATTCCCATATTCTACACAGTTTGAACACATTCTTTAGATTTTCAAGAGAGATGTAGGGAAGTGGGTAAGAACTGTATGTTTTCTACTGATTTTTCTCCCCAGATGAGTTTCTAGTTTAAACACATAGAGATTCCAATGAAGATCCATAAATCTCTCCAAAAAATCCTGTCAGAACAAGATTTATAAAAATGCCCTGTTCTTGGTGCTCTCTAACCCAATTAAAAACTCTAGTTGATTGTTTTGTTTCAAAATACCTCCAGTCTAAAAATACTATTGTAAACAAACACCAGAGAGCCACAGATCGCAAGCTGGGAATTGGTATAGAATATTAATCTAAGTGAAACTGAGATGAAGTGCAATATAATTCCTTGTTTAATTTTGACAGGGAAAAAAGTATAGTTTTAGTTATGTTGGCCTTTGTTTCAGGGGTCTTTTTGTTTTTTATTTTTTTACAGGATACAAAGTTTGTTCAAAGACATCCACAAAATGCCTAAGGGCAGAAATGACAGTATCAGAATTTCTCCTAGGCTCAGAATGTTTGCCGCATCAAAATATATTTAGTTCATCCATCATAAGTATTTATTTATCTATGGTGTGAAGACACAAGTTTCACCATCATAAATTTTTGTTTCAGTTGCCAGAAATCAAAGACATCTCTCCCTGGCTTACTGTTCTTGTGGGGTTTTTTTTGTCAGGAATGACATAATTGATTCAAATTACATGTATTCTGGTTACAAATTCATGAACTACTCTATCAAGCTTCAATAACAGCTCTCTCCTTAAATATTTACTACTATAAAGGTCTTACCTCAAAAATTTCAAAGCCATAGATGTCCAGCACTCCCATTACCTTCTTTCTTACTTTTGTTTGTGCCTTAACAAAAAAAAAAAAAAAAAAAAAGCTTAAATCAGTCATGTGTAAATTGCATACTTTAGAATCAAGAAAATTAATGTATCTCATAAGTAGGCTGTCAAATTCTATAAACTAAAATATTGAGTATGGTTTCCCAAAATGTACTTAACATGACTATTTTTATAAGCTTAAAAGCAGAACAGAGAACAATTTGTTGAGGTGTGATACAGTTTTTCATGTGTAACAGCTTACACCTAGGAAAAATGAAACTGGTAAATACAGTTTTAATGTCCACTTTAATTTAAAGGATCTCTAATGATGTTTTTACAGGCAGAAAGTGACAATACCTTAATGCTCTCATTGATCCTGGTAACAAGCCAAGAGAATAGTCGACTGTATAAATTCTTAGCCAGAGCATCACGGGCATAATAAGCCTAAATAGAAGAAAGAAGAAAAATGTTATAAATGCTGGGCTAAACCAAACATTTTACTGTTACTGATATGTCTTAAAAGTGCTATGAATTGAGTAAGACCAGCACAAGCAGCAGTGGCTCTGCCTAAGCAGGCACAGGAGCCAGACCAGGGGTGTCAGGACACTTAGGCAGCATCAGAGGCTTGTTGGTGCATCCCTCTGCCTTCCTGGCCTCCGGCTGGCTGGAAGAGTTGCCACAATCAGGGCCCTTCAACTCTCTTCCTGCTTTTCCAGATGCCCTCTGTAGACTCACATCCCCCACCCTAACCCTAAGCAAAGGGACTTGAGCAGCTGCAGCTAGAGAAACCACATTCCTGATGAAACACAGGTGGCAATCTCCCTGGCTCTGCAGACTTGCAGAAAGATAAATTCACACTGGCAGCAAAGGTTCTCAGCAGCCTCAGGCTTTTCAACTCACATGAAATTACAGGAGTTGCCCTAAATGAAAACAGTCTGCCACAACACTTGGCAGCATGTGCTCTGTGCAGGACTGTTTGCTTTTTCATTCTCTGCATCATTCTCCTATCCCTCATCTTCTGGAGGTAATTCACACATGAAAACAAAACATCCAGTAAATCTGAACACTTAGAAATTGCTGAAGAAAAACCACTTATGCTTGTGACTTATTCAGTACAGCCCAGTAGTTGTAGTCTTTATTTGGACAGCAATAATTTAGTCAGGTAGAATAAATTTCCACTTAAAATAATTCTATCCTATAAAATCTTTTTACCTGAGCCACATTTAGTGTTGTTGAAACCTTCTCTTGCTTGGCTTCCACCGTCCGGAAGCTGAAGGCTCTCTCCAAGACAGATTGGTCTATACCCGTCAACTCGCAGATTTCCTTGAGTTCTAGCAGGAAAAAACAAAGTGTAAATATAATAAAACCTTCCATATCATTGCTTTTTCTTCCCAAAAACTACTAGCTGTTAAGTAGTGTAGCCTTTCCCCTAAAAAGGTGCTCTTCGACAGAAGTGGCACATTCTCTCCCCTGCCAAGCAAAGTTATAAAAATAAGCACAGCACGAGGAAACAGTTACTGGTTTTGAAAGCACTTTCTAACTAGTTATTTTTTTGTGAAGAAACTTCTCCTCCATTTATCACAGACTACTTTTCATGATGAAAAGCTTTCAAATGAAAATAAATGAACTTTCAAAATGTGTCAACTGCAAAAATATCACAAAACAATTCTGACATTACAGGCAGAGACAGTCACTCTAAAATGACAAATCCTCCACTGCAGAAAAACCAAGCAGCAGAAACAGATACCCACAGTACCATTTCACATTTCAGAAGGAAGTGTTAATAAAGTAGAAAAAAAAGAAAAGAGAAAAGTATCATTTTGGGAATTTCAAACAGAGCAATCAAAATTGCACAGAATTCAAGCCATATTTGCCTGAGGGTGAGCTCTGGAAACAATCTAATTCATATGTAAGGATATTGTATGTCTGCAGAAATGACAAAATTAATAATGACTTGAGACAAATTAGTGGTTTTCCTTCCATCACTAGTCTCATCTTACCATTTTTATCCTTGATTTTACTTTCATCTAGTCCATTTGCACGAGATTCAGGCTTAAATTCGATATTTCCTAATTTCAGAACAGCTGCCACTACTTCAAAAACTGACTGTGTTTCATGATCCATAAATCCAACAATCTGCATTGCATTCTGGAAAGGGGACAGAAAATTATGAGATAAAAGTATCTACATTTAAACAGATCATACTGAAAAATTCAGCATTTATCTGCATTAACATGAATTAGAAATGTTTTATGAACACTTTTGCTACTAAAAGTACACGGTATAGTTTCTATGCTTAGATAAGTTAGTTTTTTAATACAAAACACAGGTTAGAGATGTGATATTGGAGCTGGCATTCAGTCCAGTCCACTTCTAGGACTCATCCAGCACATGGGTTTCAAAAATGCAGTACACTTTTTAGCCCCTTAGTTTGTATACCCAACCCAGTATTTCACAGTCAAATGAACAGGTACTCCTGTCATCTCAGGCCAGTAACTTATAGAACTTAAGTTTGCATACAGTGAGTAACAATACCCTGTATTCATCTTGTCCCTGAGTACAAACAAGCAAAAATAGGACAGTACATCGTCCTGAGAATCAGCCCAGCCCTGGTTTTATTTTGACTTGGTCAGCATTACCTGGTTCACGAAGCTCAGTCACTGCTATCATAAGCCACTTCACTACTTTTCCCATGACCTGACCAGGGGGTCTGGGCTTTTCTTTGATCTCCTTGTTCATTGGGGTTTTTTGTTTGGTTTGGTTTTTTTTTTTGTTGTTTGTTTGTTTTTTCTTTTTTTTTGAATTCCCACAAGAATACTCCAGAAGTTCTGTCCCTCATATTTTCTCGTTGTAGCTGAGCTTCCCTGTGCACAAGGAATGTCAGCACTGACTAAAGCCAGCCCTCCCAGTCCAGTCCTGCACAAACACACTGACCAATGGGCATAAGAGCTCTGCACCAGTGTTGAGTGCACAGCCAACCCCTGTTAATTCCTACCCTGACTGTTCTGAAGTTTGAAGCATCATCCACTCCATTCACTTTGGCAGAATCAAGGCCCAGGTAGTTGTATCTGCTGAAGTCCCTCTCCAGTTTGAGTTTGCCTAATAAACCAAATAAAAACATCATTAGTAATGGCATTCCTATTTGTGTCAATTTTATCCAAGCACTAGGATTGTCAGGAACTGCTGTTATTATTGGACTAAATTTTTTTCAAGGACCTTTTCATTATAAGCCTCCTGAATAAGAACAGGCTTTCTTATTTGTTTTTAATACACCAAAAAGACATTTCTGATTCAAGTATCTGGATAATATTGACTTACGTGTTGAATTCAGGTATTACTATTGCCACTACCACCAAAAATTTAAAAAATGAATTACTATCACATTTCCCACAAGAGAAGATGTGCATGGAACAGCACATCAATATCAAGAACGCTTGTATCTGAGCAGGGCACAAGGGCACTTACAGAGAAACTCTTCTGATGCACCAGACAGTATCTGATAGAAAATGTGGAAGTTTCTTTCACCTCTTGGCTGCTTGACAACACGAGACTTCTCCAGTAGATCTAAACAAACAAACAAAGTCTCACAGGTCAGGGACAGACTGCTGGAGCAAAACCCTTTAAAACTAATATAATCCCCCATCATTTTCTACTTCATTACTTTATCTAATCAGCAGCAGAGTAGAAGATGATAAATGGTAGATACAAACTTTATCACAGTATATCACATTAGCACATATACCTCAAGCATTTCTTTGAGCAAGTGGCAAGCCCAGTGCACTTGTATATGCTGCAGTCTATGAGCTGCAAAGAGAACTCAGGTCAGGGCGCCAATGTGTTCAAAACATGTCAACCAATTTACAACACCACCACAAAATTCAGATTTGGTGAGGATGACTGTAGGGGTGAAGGTTTCAAAAGCAGCAAAATGTTAAGGCTAAGCACGTGAAAGATGGGTAAATGAGAAGGAGACATCAGACAAAGAAAGCCTTTAACCTGAATAATCATCCAGCACTTAGTGATCCTCTGGTGCATCAGGCTATGAAATAACTCCCAGTGGGGCTGACAGGAGCTCCATCCTAACGTGCATAAAGTGAAATGGGAAAGCAGTACTTTGAAAAGCATCACTGCACTGATGGAGCAGCTTGACAAGTAGACTGCTTTGTCCACTGCTCTTACTGACAGGCAAATTTCTAAGCCTCCCATAAGGGTTTGGAATCCAGGCAGGCAGCATAAGCACACTGACTTGTAACACATTGCAACCACTTCAGACCCAACATCATATTTACCACAGAGGTGACAATTCAAAGGTTGTTCAGCCTGTACTGCACTGGAAGGCTGTGATTCACAGCACATCAGGAGAAGGAAGAGGGATGTGACAAAAGAACGCCTGGACAGGTTCAATGTCACTCACTGTTTTCATACAAAAAATACAAGTTTTCTTCTTTCCTCACTGGCACACAAGGACTCAATATAATTTTTCCATACAGCAAATACACAGTTCCATGCACACACATTTTCTCTTAAGCTGCATGTATTCAGTGACATGAAGATAGAGACATTCAATGCCTGTTTCCAAGCACAAAGCAGAGTTCCCCCATGCACCTACCGTGACTGGGGGTTAAGTTCTCTCTAAGCTATGCCCATGCAAGAAGAAAGCTCCCAAAAGGAACTATCCCATCCCAAATGTCACTCCTCAGAAGAGCATCCACAAAGTGAGGCCTCATAAAGGTAAGCCACAGGGGAACATCAAGTCAATTAATGGTACGTGGGGTTGTTAAACACTTCCCCTGCTGGGCTACTGTAATATGTTGTGTGTATTCTATCTTTCCTCAGATTTCCATTTCTGCTGAAACTGAGCCTCTTTAGTGTCATCAATCTGGAAAGTTAGAGATGGTGCTCAGGTCAGCAGTGTTTGTGCTGCAACCCTCTCACCTCAGCTGGGGTGTGTCCCTGGCAGAGCCGGGCTTAGCCTGAGGGGGAGCATCTGCCCTGGGATTCCCTCCATAAACAGCATGCAACAGAGTATATTCCTATTTTTGCTAGCTATATTGTGTAGAGAATTTATCACATATATATATCACTATTTTGCTAGCACACAGAGGCAGTGTGTGCAGCTTGTGTTGCCCCCTGTAATTACCCTAAGCTTACACGTCTTCTCAGGGAATAGGCACTAAAGATCAAACTTCAACACACACAATTACACAAGTCTTCAGAGTCCCTCCTCCACATAAACTACAGCAAGTCAGGTTCAAAAATTACTTTCTGCTCTAATAATTAGCCAGTAACAACAATGACAAAACCCAGACAGTATTATTAGTCTTCTGATTGGCTTATAGTAGGGCAAGTTTCAAATATTTTACAGACTAGCTGAACTATGTTATTCCATAAACATGCAATTGCCTGAGAGAGCAACTGCAACCAGCACAGCCGAAGACAGTGACTGGAGTTCCTAAATGACCAGAGCATCTGACTGTATGAGGAGAAGTACCTGTTCCCCATCTAATGCACTGTGTGACCACATCAGAACTTCTAGCTTTGTTTGAATAGACATTTGTTTTCATAACTTGATAACCCTACAGTCTCTTTCCTTCCAAAGATGGTCCTGTTCAGCACCTGGGAGTTTTGCATATCAGGATGACAAAGCATACCCAAGCAAGTGCTGTCACATAATCCTAGCAGGTTATTTTTACAGGGACAGGTTACAGATTCCCACTTTTGCTTTTTCCATTTTATTGGCATCTTTTTCTTTTTAAAAACAGCTGACTAGCTTCTGATACTACATCAGAAAAGCAAGATCAGAAGACATTGTTCTCACCAGCAGCCTACTGTGCAACCTCTCTACTTCTGACCTCCCCTAAGGCTGGGGCTCCACTTCTTCATCTGTGGTTCTAACTCAGAGTCATCCTAGTTAGTTAGCCTAACTATCACATAGCTGATCCTCTCTAGTTTTTAATTTATAACTGAAAGGGAGAGGCTGACCCCCCCCATCCAAGTGTTAATACTTGGGCTGGGAAAGGCAAGGTGAGTGGCAGACAGTTCAGAGTTGTGCTGGCTGTGAAGGTTCTCCAGTCCAGTGTTGGAACCGATCGCAGCCAAATTTAATCTCAAAAAAATAAACAACTTCAGCTCCCGCAGTGGCTACACACACTTCAGGAAATGGCTGTATTCTCAGAGGATATTGAAGCAATGTGGTTTGGCTTACTTGGGTTTAAAAATATTCTGCCTATAAATTTACACAAATGCTGTCATGAAAGCTCAGCTACACATCCTGGCAAAATATTGTATGTAGGCCTTCTATTACATGCGTGCCTTCAGCAGACTTAACACAGGTTCTTGAAGGTATGTGAAATTAGTTATGTTAGAAGGATAACCATCTTGGTTTTTTCACCGCAGTTTATCTTACTTATATATTTTCAGAAGCAACAAAGTTAACTAATTAACAGTTAGCTTTCTAAAGTCCTAACATTCAATATTGTCAGCTTTCGTAATTGAGGAAAAAAGCTCCAAAAAGCAGTTACTGACAGAAAATCAGGTATTTTCCTTAACAAAGCAGCTGCTGCCAGCTCCTTTTAAAGCTGCATTCATTGTTTTTTTTCCCCTTTCTTTCTGTTCACTTGCAGACTGAAATCAGACTTATAGGACAGATCCGGACCATCTGCCCCACACTTCAGAAATTTCTTCCCTTTGTTCGCCCTAATTAGCATTTTAATAAATCAACCAAATATCTTTTCCTTAAAGCAGCACACTACCAGTAACTTTTGTGTTAACTCTCCCACGATTACAAATTACAAAGACTCACATCAGGTTGCTGCACGTGCCCACTTGGTAATTCTGTTGTCAGTAGATGTGTGGGCAGATGGTGCTTATCTATATGAAAATCCACAGAACCAAACCCCCCTAAACTCGCTGGGTATTACATTCTGTTACACAGTCTATACGAATTATGTACAGGGACTATACGGAATTACCAGGAGAGAATGTTTAGGTATTCTTTCTGCATTATCTAACAATGCTTCTGCTTGAATGGAAATGCGTTTCATGTGTCAAAGCAACCGTAAAAATTGAATTGCTTTGGAAAAGCTTAACCTGGGGAACACTTCTTAAATCATATTGTCTGAATACCCATTGAATCAGATGAGTCAAAATCCAGTTACCTGTCTGAGGTTCTGAAGATTGTTATTTTGAGATAATACTGGTTTAAATGCAAGAGATCTGTGTAAGCATCCTGCTAAACCATTCAATTGAACATGAAAAGAGAAAAAAACTTCTGCAAACTAATGTACAGTTTTGCACAGTCTTTTTGCATACTTGACCCATGAACTTGACTGATGCAGAAAAACCTAGGATATTTTTATTTCTCTAAATATACTAGAAATTGGATCAACATTCAAGAAAGGAATAAGTAAACACCAAAACCAAAAAGAATGACACTACCTTGGTACATTCTAAATAATCTAGGAAAAGTTTATTTTAGTCATAGTCTCTTCAGATGGCCATGACCAAGGACCTTCTTAGCAATTCAACCAAAGTTACAGAACATGTTCTAATCATGGAAACTTATCTCTACAGCCTTATTACATTAAATCGTGTTTTCTGTTTTCCTACCTTGATCGTCCAAGTGTCATAAAAAAAAAAAAGTTACTGATGAAAAAGAAAACACAAATTTCTCAGGTATTTTCCTTATTATTGCAACCAAGTTTATAATAATGGTCTCTTGAATTAATTGATCCATAACTGAGTCAAACAAAAATAACTATCTGGGCAGTACTTGCAGTGACAATGACTACACAATTTAAAGAGTGTTAAATCCTCATTGCTCAAGGGATAAATTATGTTTAAAAATGAACTAAAGAAAATGTTTTATATAGTTTGGTTTTATGAGCTCTTCTAATTTAGACAAAACAATTGCCTAAACAGTGGCAACCACCATAACAGAAAGAAGAGAGATGTTGAAACAAAGCTTACTAACTGCAATCACATACTAAAATCAACAGCCTGAGCTGTTGATTTCTCAGCAAGAAGGTAATTACTTTTGACTTTTAAAATGAACAAACAAGTCGTAAAAAAGAACAAGTTGCAAAGTTATCACTTTGTTAACTTAAAATTGTTGTTGTCTTAGATAAACATCATGGGTTTCTTTCACGTTGCTGTTGGAAAAGATGGCAAAACAGGGCTCTTTCTTAATCACTTGTTATCTAGACTGTAAGGACACTGGTTAAAAATGGCTTTTCAAAAGCAGGCATTGCATATACTGTATTTCACAACCTGCACCACTGTTGTCTTCTAGTTAATCATGAAATCACTGACGGGCTTAGGCAGATTAGGAAAGATCACCTCATACTAAAATCTAGATACCTTTCAGCAGGAAATTTCAGGTAAAATGCAAAAACTTTCAGACTTATAAAAATTCTAGGAAAGATATTGTAAGATCTGTACTTTTCAAAAGGTCTAAACAACTGTAAGTGTGAAACATCATGGACAGTACTATGCGAAGCCACTTCAACCATAAAATTTAGTGTACACAAAACCAGTCACAGAACTAACCAATCAAATGTGCACACAAACACTGCCTTAAGAACAGAACAGATGGAGCCTCTGCGGACAGGGAGTCACATTTTACAGCTGAACAAGATATTGCAATTAACACCTATTACTTCAAACCCAAATGTACCTACTTTTACAGAAAATATGTATTATTCTGTAATTACAGGTGGAAAAGAAACTTGCGTGCTCCTTTCCCTGCTCTCACCTTCACTAATTGAGTAGTTATAGCAAATGGATAACTAAGAATAGTATTGATCTTTTCTGTAACTTATTTCCACAATATTACACTCAGTTAAAAGTAACACTCCAACTGCTTTCCCTCACAAGTGTTCTGAAAAAAAAACAAGTGCTGACAAGACTGTCCACTGCAACAGCAGCAGCCATAACACCTCGTAGGAGGGCAGTGAGAGCAGATACACTCAGTACAGTAAGAGAAAATGTAAATGCCATTTACTTGTTTGTAGATGCCTTTCAAAGCAGCAGCATGGTTTTGAGTAATTTTTAACTGGTGTTTGTTACTAAACAGTGACAGCATGCCTACAGTCCCAGGTGACAACACAGCAAAGGTTTGGTGTTCAGCAATTCCCACAAGAGTAATTTGGACTTCCTAATTACCCACGTGAAAGGGCTCAGCCGTGAATGGATGGGCTGGCTGTTAGCTAGCACCAGGACTGTGCCCCTCACCTTACACAGACCCCAGCACCCCCCACCCAGCAGGAAAACAGGGTGGGACCTTCAGAGAAAACTAACAAAAAGGGAGGACTAACAACTCAGGCTTCTTCACCCCCCTACTCACCCCACACTTGCTGATGTGGGATCAAACGAGTGCAACACATGCCACTCGAAAAAATTGTTATTTTGTAGTCTAAGGGGAAAGAAAGTCCTGATTGAAGTAAAATACTCTAAGTTGGCATAAATCATGTTTGTCTCTAATTTCCCAGCCCCGGTTTCTTTTCATGACTGTACACCATGATATAACAATATGTCAACTTCCCTGGAAACCAGCACAGTTGGAAGCTCTGAGCAGCCGTGTAAGGTACATGAAAAGAGGCTGTACTTATTTCACACTGTTCAAACATAAAATTATCTTCAGTTTGGGCACACACCAGTTCTGACTTTATAGCTGTTGCAAATCCCTTCCATTTTATTATTTCCATTCTAATTTTACTCAAAAGATTTACCTTCTATTTATGGCACATTGAATTTTCTGGTTCTATCAGCTCCTGCTAAAGTCAATGGACATTTTCAATGACTGCCAATTGGAGAAGGCAGAAGTGCAGTATGCACTGCCATGATGATTTCATCCTCTGACTCCACCTTGTGAAAGGTTCACTGGTAGGTTAACCTCTGTCATTAAGATGTGAGGGCTCATTGAAGGACATCAGGAGAAAGGTCCAAGGGAAGGTCTCAAGTAGTATCACCCACTACATGAAGGGTCACCATGGGGAGAATGACCAGCCTTTCACAGCATTCCAGAGTAGGACAGAACAGGCCACTTCAAATATGATCCATCAGCATGAAAGCCTCATCTTATCCTTACCAATCTGATAAATTTAGTAGCTTATCTTCATTACCATACTTTCCACCAAAATAAAGTACATGTTCACCATATCCGCTTCAAGACACTCACAGTATGAAACATAGCTTGGTGACAAATAGGCTGTGCCCCAAAAAGCCCACTAACTTAATTGATGTTTGGAAATCAAGCTCATCAGAAACAACGATTAAAGCTTATTCAAAACATAATGATGTCACCGTCACATCATATTAACACCAAACCAACAGATGGTCAGAAATCAAAGAAAATTTACAAATATTTTCACGATAATACTTTCCCTTTTAAACATAGGAAACTTCAGCACTACTTCATGCTTGATGAATTATGAAGACAAATCCTGATTTTGATTTAAAACAGAGTAAATTCTAAGTGGTGTAAAAGAATTTAGGCCCCAAATAACTTCAACATGGTGATGCCTCACAGAAACAGAAATATTTGTGTTACAATGCAGTGCTGCAAATGTGTGGAGAAGCCTAACACAAGACAACCAAATTGCTTTGAAGATGTAGAGAATTAAACTCTTTTTTAAAGAGAGATGGATGGACTATCAAATTTTGCAAACATTAAATCAAAGATGAGATACATTAACATGCAGCTACAGGAACTCAATATTTATCTATAATACTTACATACCCTGTCAAGTAGAGGGCATTTCATAGTTCAACAAATAACATATTTTCCACAACAGGGTTTACACATCAGGTCTTTATTCTTAAATTGAAATTAATTTTCTTGCTATATTTATTACATATGAAAAGACAGAAAGAATGCCCAAAATAGGCATCTTTCAGAAAGTTTTAAAATATGCTTGCCCTTTGTTATATATGTCATCACATCAATACAATTAATGTAATGTTATAATTACACCATGCAAAGATTTACAGGGCAGGTAAACTACAGAGCAACTATTTGAATCTCCTTTGGGTATGACAAAATATTCTAATTAAATGACTCAGCACAGTACTTTCAAAGACAAACTATTGAATGCCCACTCTTACAATAGAGGGTTCTTTTTTATGTACCTATTTTGAGTGTTAAATAAAAAGAAAACAACGCAGTCTTTTAGAACTTTTTTGTTCACTTATAATTATCAGTGAATACACTATGTATGTTTGGCCTCTAATTTTGTTGACTGCGAAGTGTCAAAGCTAATAAACAGCCATAAGCACTTAAATAGTGACTGCTTTGAGTTTCCAGATATACCTTGTCACAAAAATCACACTCTTTTCAGGCACAGTTCCAGAAGGTGACCTAGTCGAGAAAAGATGCTTGCGCTCTGAAAAAAGCCAAAACCTATATTTATGCATGAAGTTCTTCACAGTGTTTTTAAAATGTTTATGTTATATATGGAGAGTACAGTTCACCTTGGATGAGACTCATTATTTCACAACCAGTAAAATGCCGATGGAGTCAAAAGTCACATCTTTAGAAAAAGCAATGAATTTGGCTGAGTGGAAAGAGGAGTCAAGGCTAGGTCAGTGACACCTAGTATAGTCACTCACTGCCCTCTTCCATCCCCTTTTAAAAATACGAAAACCAAACAATCATAGCTTTATATAGCACAGAGGAGCAATTTCTTTTAAAAGCTGCATTTAAACTCTCAAAAAGTAGGTGAAAGCATTCTGGGCTGCCATTCAGTTCCCAGGCTCTTTCTGCCTGACAGAGAGCTGGTTAAAATTTCTACAGAATTGCTACAGGTTTCACAGAATAACCTCCAAGGACACCTTTGCCTCCCTAAACTCAACAGCTGTTCATCCTCTCTCATGATAAGCCTTTCTCTGCTCTTTGAGGTGCATAACATCGTACAGAAAGCTTTGGTTCGTACCCATCTCATGGTAATCTCCAGCACACTTTGTATCACACTTACACGTTACAAAGCAGCATATCTTGGACATCATCTACTAGGAGTACATGACACATCAAACCTAGTAACACAACTGATCCCAGGGATTCAAGCATAAAAAGACCCTCAGATACCCATATCCATCTGCCATTAGCTTCAGAGGTAATATATGTACCCATGCACATCACTCAGTATGTTTGAAACAATACAGTAAATTCAATCTTCATGCTTACTCCTTTAAGTCTGTTTTCACTTACTCTAATGCACACTATTCAGCACCAAAACAGCAATAACATTAAAAAGCAGCATTGTCACATAATGGAGAAAGATTCCATTACACAAACTCAGATGATCTCTTCAATAATTGAACCATATTCTTTTTTAAACAAAACATTTTAAGCTCTTAATATGCTGATACCAGAAGTAATACTCACAGTTGCTTATAACTCCTCCAAGTGGGTCACCCTTGAAATCAAACTCAATATCCATGTATTTTCCCTGTGAAAGCAACACATTTTAAGACTATAAATTCTGTTTAAGTAAAACCACTTAAGACATCTTTAGCTGGTTATTTTAAAAGGTTAAAAGAGCAATCTGGCAATCCACTATACATTGTCAGAAGTTTGAGGAAAATGATTCACCTCTTCTAAGACATTACCACAGCCAGAGATTTCTATGAGAGCAGCTTTAATCAGGTTTGTAAAGCAACCCAGTAAAGTGCTCAGTTTCTAAGGTTATATGAAGAAAATGCACGGTATACAAACTTCCATGAGAATGCCAAGAACACCAAACAATACCTGTGGCCATTTCGGTATTAACAAGTTTATTAACAGAAGAATGCAGGAAGAAATTATCTTCCACACAGACTTCTTTTCTCAATGGGAAATGTTGGAGGCAGCTGAAGGATAGCCACTCAGTTAGGCCTGCAGGGCTGGCTGGCAATCATGGGGTGTCTGTCCCTAAGCGTGTGCTTGCCTTGTAAAAGTGATGGATTTTTCCCAGTGAACTCTTTCCCTCGTAACTCAGGAGACCAGAGGCAACAATTAACAGACTGTCACTGCAAAAGTGATTTCAATTTCAGCTGCACTGGCACAGCGTGTTTCCTTGACTTCTGTTTGACTTTTCCACATCACAGAAGATTGCTCTGGTCTTTGCATCATTTTAATTTATTTGACAAGTGTTTAATGTAGTAACTGCTACATTTAACAGTGACAAAATGGACTGTTTTTCTCCCATACTGTGTAGAAAAGACAAAAGCAGTGCAGCTCACATTGGCAAGGAAGTCTAGAACAATAAAAACTGCTGGTAGGAATTCAACTAAATTTCACCCTCTGGCACATACTTAGCAGAGGACACTGTTCTCTGGGAGGGTGGTGAGGTTCTGAGACCGCTCAGGGAAGCTGTGGATGCCCCATCCCTGGGAGGGCTCAAGGCCAGGCTGGAAAGGGATTTGAGCAAGCTGGTCTGGTGGATAGTGTCCCTGCCCATGGCAGGGACGCTGGAACTGCATGACCTTTAAGGACCCTCCCAGCACAAACCATTCCATGATTTTATGACAAAAATATCATATTAAAAAGCTTTGCACTTATACCGCCTTATTCACTGCATTTGGAAAGAGATTGGGGTTTGTTTTTCTATTTTGCTTTTAATTACAGAACATAAAAAGAAGCACTTTACCTTGACTCACTCAAAGATACTTTCTAATTTACTGGGTATTTTTTCAAGATTGCCTTGAATCTATTCTCCTTGCTGGCAGCTGAGGCAGGCTAGAGGGGACGGTATTTGCATGGTCTCGTTCTAAGTTAATTCTGAGCTGATTCAAATTTCAGAGATTAAAAAATGAAATCTGATAATTAAATTTTCATTTCCCAAGGACTGGGCCAGCTGGGTGTTTCTAGAATTTTTTTTTAGTTTTGTGTTTATAAGCAAGGACTTGAAAGGCAAAATAGTAGTTTGTTGCACTTTGTCCTAGAAAGACTTCTGTTTGCAAACAGCACCTCTTATCTTGGTTGTCTCCTCCTTTCTGTAGTGCATCACCTCTGATAATTGCATTGTTTCTACCCCACCAGAAAAAAAAATTAAAAATCTCTAGAGGTGCCTCAAATTTTAGCCCTGACCTTGTGATGAAGACCCTTTTCTCTGTTCACAAACAGAGGCAATGACAGCCTCAGGAGGAGCATTCACAGACATGTGGAACAAAATCAACCCTTGAGAATGAGAAGGGAAGTAGAAAGAACTCTCCCATGTGGAAAAAAAAGCCACCCTCCAGTCTCACAGTATCCCACACTTTTATTCATTTGCTTTTATTCACAATGCACCATTTTTCTAGTGTATTGATTCGCCTTCTCTTGTTACTTTACACATCTCATGCTGTTACTCTTCTGGACACAAGTGAGCAAATGACAGAGTTGCATTCAGTCTCCTGATTTTAGCAGAAGAAACTATGATGAGCCATCCCACTTCTGAATCTCCCAACTCCAACTTCTCCCCCCACCCTCCAGTTCCAATAATTTCACATTCAGTTTTATGCTAAAAAAGTCTGAATTCAACCAGTTGATTATAAAGAATTTATGCAGAAAAGTAACATTACAAATGTTTCAACTAAAACTAAAGCTGGAAACACATTTTGAAACATTAGAGAAAGCAAACAGGAACCTAAAGTAGCAATTTTAACAAAAAAAATTATATACATATGAATGGAAAACAAGATCACATGAAAAGACTGACTTTTTAAGCAGCCCAGTTGCTTGACACATGGTCACTGACATTAAAGCCACCAGAGCCAGAAAATGAAAGAATCCAGCTGCACTGTAATTATGTTTTCATCTGGTCACAGACTGCCACATCCTAATTTTTGCTTTTTTCTTTTTAGCCTCTACTTTGATTTTCAATAGATTGCTATGCCCACATTAGAAACCAACAGTATTTCTGACAAGGAAATATCATTTAAAAAGAGGGGTGACTGCTCATAATACCCTACTAATATATTGGGGAAGGAGAAAATGCTCAAATGTACCACAAGAAATTCCAAATGTTGCTGAAGCTGTTTGTCCTCTTCACACACCACGATCCTCAGACAAAAAAGCTCTCCAAATTATTCATTCCCTCATTACAGATACCTTGATAGTCAATACAAGGTAAAACAGGAATAGCATAACACGTTCCACTAGGAAAATTTCAAATTCAGCCTTGAAGAAAATACTTACAAATCTAGAGGAGTTGTCATTCCTCACAGTTTTGGCATTTCCAAAAGCTGCAGAAAGAAAAAAAAAAAAAAAAAAAGACAATGAAATCTATCAGTAAAAAAATATTTAAATAATAAAATAATCATGTCTGCTTATATATTTAAAGGAATTACAGACTTCTGAGTAACAATATTCTGTTCATTGTATAGGCATCAGCCACTGGGGACAGAGTGTGACAGACATGGCCACAGATGAGAAAACACCTACGGAAGTCCACAGTTTTTTCTCAACACTTCTTAGTTTGAAAATGTGAAAGAAAAACACACAAGGTTATATGGTTCCCAAACAAAACTGCATCCAGATTAAGCATATATCCTTGGAGTTTGGATCAACAAATTTAAAACTGCATTACCCAAATAACTTTAAATATAGGAAACACTTCTTTTTGAGTCAGAGAAAGAAACAAATCTTATCTTAGTTCCCACAATAGAATATGTTTAAAGACAAAGGCCAGAACTGAGAAAATTACAGAATGACACTGAAAAATAATTTGGATGGAACAGTTTCATCAATGGATGGAAACTAATTTATTTATGCTCTTCCAACACATTTCTCCTACCTTAAGCTGAATATTAATCAGTTGAAACAAGTCAGATTTACAATGAACGTTTGCCTTCATCTTGATCTAAACTAGCTTTCTGAATAGTCTGGTTTGAGTTTCTTTAGGTCAAGTTTTATTATAGGCATTCTACATTCAGATGAGCAGTCACCAGCTTTGAACATGGGCAGGACAAGAACTCAGTCTGAAAGACAATTGAAACCCTAAACATCCCAGGCTGTCAAAGCACATTGAGTCAAACAGGAGTGTCCCCTACATCATTAAGTACAGCATTCCTATTCCAACAAGAGACTTTATTTATCCCAGTATTTATTTGCATAGCATATGTATTTTCAAAGATCAAGTGCAGTCAATGTTTTTTGGACAGAAATAAATACATGCCTTTAGGCTTCTACAAACTTGCATGAGTAGACTTATTCTTGACCAAAGAACTTGAGCCAAAATGAAAAGTTTGTTGCTCCTGAAGGCCAGGATAAGTGAAAGAATTGTTTTAAAAATCTTTATGCCCTGCAATAAATCATCTTTTCAACAACCAAATCTCTGAGCTGCATTTTCTTAAACACAGTGCTGAACAGTAGAGTCATTTATAACTGCACAGAGTCAAGCACAAATGTTCCATTATAAAGAAGGAAACACGTTCCTTGGTTTTCCCTTAAGTTCATTGTTTCTAAAAGTTAATTTACAGTAGCAACTGTAGTTTTAAAAAAATAATCCCATAAGATAAATTATGAATATGTAACATTCATGTCATTTTCTTGCACTGCAGCTCAACTGAAACAGACCTACATAACCAAAGAAAAATAATTCTAACCACAAATGCTTAATTTCTGCCTAAAACATATATAAGCAGCCAAGCTTGCTCAGCTTTTATTCCTTGTGGAATAATCCAGTGTCCTACCTTCCAAAAAACTAAACAGGCAGTTACCAGCAGATCAAGTAGAACAAATAATTCCTTAAAATAATAAGGGAATCTTCTGTAAGATTAGTCTATTACTCTTGCACTAAAACAAATATTTATAAACCAATAAGAAATCAAATACATTTAGGAGTCCCTGGGGAAAAATCTAGCTTTGGCAAGAAAGGCCTCCATACCTCCCATGGTATTTCTGCCTATATCTGAAATCTGCTTCCAGAACAGTGATAAAAGCAACACAGCTCTTCTCTGTGAATCCAAAACAATGGAAGGTTGCAATCCCTCCATTCAGCTTTAAGTGGAATGTAGCTGATCATCAGAGAAAGGCTTATCCAGCACTTCCATTATTCTTAAATGTTAACATTTCATCCTTTCTTTACAAGTCTTTGCTTACAACTTTTGTTTTGTGTACAAAGACCATGTTATAACCATCCAGTTCCCTACTGCTCTCTGCCCACTTCTTCATTCCCTCTCCTTTTTTTCACTTTTCCCCCATTCTGCCTTGCAGAACACTTGTCCCCTATGGGCTCCAAATCATCATGTGGAGGTCTAGATAGCCAGGCAATAAATATGGTGTTGCCACTCAACAGTCTTACAAACACCACATATCACCCGGCCATAATGCAAAATGATTGCAGAGCAGTCCTGAGACTTTGTCTCAGCACCACAGTAGCTTTGAGAGCTCTGGGAAAGACCAAGCCAGGGATCTACACAATAGACCTAAATAAGTCAATGCTAACCGAGGCACTTCTGAAGGCAATTGTTAGACAATGGGACAGAACTGCAAGCTTTGAGGATTATATATCCTGTCTCCAGGAAAAAATGAAGATCCTGTTTCTGGCAGCCAACATCTTTAAATTAAAATGACTAATCAAAAAAAAAGTCTTTTATGGGAGAGCAGGAAAGGCAGTTGTCAGGAAGACAGGCCAATAATCACTAGACCCAGGGAACAATAAGTCTCAGGGAACAACAGGCATGCATACGGGTTGGCTTTGTTCTAAGATCCATTTCTTCACCCTTTTTTTCCCCAAAAGAAAAATAATGCCTTACAGAGCTTGTTTGTTTACTAGAGACTATAATAACATGATTTGGAAGGAAATGAATCAGAAGGACTGAAGTCAAGTCTTTTGATACAGCCAAGCATCATTAAGGCAGGGTTAAGGAAGGGTAAGCCCTCAGAGAGCAGCAGGAGGAGTCTGGGAAGCATGACCTAACTTCCTAATCTTTCCCTTCATGAGGGAAACCATTTTCTTCTCAAGAGAACCTACTGAATAAAATCTTGTAGGTGCATTCACAGAAAACAACTCCTGTGGTTTTGGACACCAGATAACAATGAAAAAACTACAGGCCCAGTCTTCCAAACCAGCTCAGCAGGAACACCAATACACACAGAGTTAATACAATTGTACATACTCTTTGAGATTCTTACCTTCAAGAACTGGATTTGACTGCAAAAGTTGTTCTTTTACTTGATTAACCTCTGCCCCTTTTCCACACACAGCAGCTACATATGACATGACAAGTTTGCTCGCCTCTGTTGGGGGAGAGCCAAATAAAACAGCAATAAATATTGGCAAAAAGGCCACAAAATTCTTAGCAGACTAGATCTTCATCACATTTTCTCAATGCTAGACAGGAATTGTAAGCACATTTAAATTCAGTTTTCTTCTACACTCTTGTACCATCTGGAAAAGGAGAAGGAGCATATCCTGCTATGAGACCAGTGCCATTACATCAGCAATCCTCTTGATCTGAATACCTGGAGGCTGCCCAAACTAAAGAAGCCACCACTGGATATGGCACATTACCTGCTACTTTTTCACTTAGCTTCAGTAAGAGGCATTCTTTAAAGAAAGAGCATTATCCCTTGCTGATGTGTTGGAAATATTTTAATCTAGCCTGAAAAAAAAACAGGCTCAAGCAGTTTCAAGACATGAGAATCAATCGGTTTATATCAGCAGATACCCAAGTGTAAACATACAACACTTACACACATGTAACTACAAACCCTAAGTACCCTGCAAACACCTGAGCAACTGCAGCATCACAGTATGTGCCGCATTCTGTTTGAAAGTAAAACCAATAGAGAAAGTGAAACTTTCATTTAAACAACAAAATGAATTTGAAGGTACAAACTTTTAAAAGTCTGAAACAACTTTTGGACTCTCAAAGCTGGGTTCATATGGATGTCAATAACCATATATAGACAGAAACAAATATTAAATAATCCATCCTATCCCTATATTTTTGCTGGTCAGGACAAAGACCAGCTGAAAAAGGGATTTTGTCTATAAAGAGTGTGTGATGTTTAGTATGATGTAAGATACTGAAATTTGAGGCAATATCAGCTGATAACACAATAGAATTACTAACAGCTGGAAACCCTATCAACTCATGACTGTGGTCATTAAAAAAATCATTACATTACATTTATAACAGATCTTCAGAGATCCGTTACAAATTTTCGGGTCTCATTTCAGGAAAGAACTGACAGACAAGAAGTTATCCCTTTGATTTTGATTCCTTCCTATTTAATCAAATTTATTTGCTAGTATTATATTACTCTGCAATATTGTAGAGAAAACTGAGCAAACCTGCAAACAGGAAGCAAGGGAGGAGGAAGAACTACAAGTGTCTTCAGAAGGCCTCCCATCTCCTTTAACTTTGCCTCAAACCCAGCTCTCATTTTTAAGAATCTGTTCCCTTCAGAGTTTGGAATTATCAAATTATTTAATTTGAAATACTTCCTAAAACAGTCAACACTTTTAAGTAGAGCTACTCACTGAGAGGAGAGTGCACTGAAGCAGCAAATAATCTATTATAAAAGTATACATACAATGACTGCAAGACAGGCTTTTGTCAGTGAAAGAAAAATAAAAGCTCTTTTTTTTATTAGGAACTCTGGTCCAAGAAGGACATCAGGAAGAGAATCATCACCTTAATATCTCAACACATTTAAACAGACCACTTGTTCTGTGATGTACCATGCTTTCTTTTGCCCAATGTTACTATGAATTAGCAATATAAACATGCAGTGAAACAAAAACAAAACAAAAAAAATCCACAAAACCAAACAAATAAACAAACAAAAACCCCACAAAAACAAACAAACAAAAAAACAAACAACAAAATTGGAAGTAAATAAAAATACTCAATTCAGGAACTTCCTCCCCATCCCCCTTTTGTTTTGTTGGGTTTTTTTTTTGGTTGGGGTTTTTTTAATGAAAACCTGACCCCTCAGCTAACAGCCCATTTCAGCAACATTGGTTACATCAAATATTAGAGAATACCACAGATACAGAGTTGACTATTGACTTGAATTTCAAACCAGATATTATTTTCTACGTACCTTCATAAAGAAAGAACAATTCATATTATGTCCCATATGGCTATGAAAACTAAAGAACAGTCAAAATCTCCAAATTTAAATCTATCATTTACATCTAGAGCAGTTCATTAATTCAACCACTCACACACCTTTCAAATTAATAAATTAATAAAATGTGTACCTCAGTTATATGAGGTGCTTAATAATTATTCACAGTTCCTGAGGAAATCAAGACATTAAAAAATACCAGTACAGAACTACTTTATAAATTCTGAACTTCTAGACAGACTCTCAGAATCATATCAATAAGAACTTGATTATTTCAATACACACTTTTGCTGAAGACACATATGTTTTTGTGATATTGAACTGTAAATAAGGACTATGTTACAAAATTTCAAGGTTTCTCAATTGGATGCCACTAATCAAAGAATACCAGAAATGAAGTCTTCACTTTATATTTTCACTGAAGGCTTGGAAAGCAACTTCTTGTTACCCACTTTAAGTCTTGCTCAGAATGAGCACACAAAGCCCCACATATTCTCAGACTCAAAGGAAAAATCTCTCAAATTACTTAGAAACAGATGTATGCCTTCCTACCCGCTGTCTCTTTTGCAAGTCACCTCTGTTTTAAATTGCTATTTTAGAAAATGACTGGCTTCTTTCTTTTTTAAGGTCTACCTAAAATGCACTGTAGTTATGCAAGCCCCACTTGACTTCTAACATGCCAGTTTAAAAACTAGCAGTCATTTTCAAGGAAATTTCAGCTCTGCCTAAGAAACAGGGTGTTCTGGTACACAAGCCTATCTTAGAACTGCAGCTGAGCACAGCCTGTGAAAGGCTGATAAAATTACCAAAGTAATCAGCCACTATGATTTCTTTTCCTTAGATAAAGAGCTTAATCCGGTTTAAATGCATCTATTCATTGAGAGACAAGTAGAAGTATCAAGTCTAGAAAATCAAGAGCATTTCATTTTCTACTTCTCCACGTTTCCCACGAGCAGAGCCTAAATGTTCTCTGGCCCTTACAATACTCCATCAAAACCCAGCATTACTTCGGTGTGACTCTGCATACTGACGAGGACACTGCATTAAGACGGGGTGGGACTTCTTCGTGGTGACAGTGTGAAAAAAACACTAGTTTGTGTGAGTTCACACCTACAGCAACAGCACTCGTTTGCTGCAATCGCCAGACACAAAAAGACACTGATATGTCCTAACTCTTACAGATTCCAGCATCACTTTGCAAGACTCTGAATTTCAAATTCTGAATGTTTTTTAATAAGATTCAAACTGCTCCAAACCTGTTTTTCCAGCTCCACTCTCTCCGGTGATAAGGATGCACTGGTCTTTGTCCTGGTCCCTTAAAGATCTGTAAGCTTCATCAGACAGAGCAAAGCTGCAAAGAAAGAAAGAATCAATTGAGATTTGAGAGGAGGAGAGGGGGGCGGAGGGATGGACACCCCCCCGCCCCCGAAATACCAACAATAATTACAATCTGTCCTTCACACATCCAGGCAGGGGGGAAAAAAACCCAACAAAACCCTCCAAGGCTAATGTTCCATAAGTGGTAAAGCATTCACTTTTCAGAATATAAAGACACACAGAAGCAAAATGGATACTTTTTCTCAGAGGCTTATTGAGGTTTTCTCCAGGAACATGCAAACATAATCTCTAAATTCTTCCAAAGACAGCAAAATCAGAACAAAATAATTTTAGGGAAATGTATCTTTCTTCATTGAACAGCTTGTCGTATTCTTCATTGAAAAAATGCCAATGCCACAGCAGGACATGTTCTATCTGAAGACATTTAAGAAAAGGGAAACAGTAGAATCCCAAGCACTAACAAACACCATAAGCTGCAATTTCTACTCAATATGAAGAAATCTCACAACCTTATAAAAAACTGAGTATAAGCCTTTGAGTACAGCTGGACTTTTGCATGAATATGCAGAATTATTTCCCAATAACTGTGTTCTTAACTCAGTAAGTGTGACGTCATGTAGTGAAGCTAAATTATATAATAAGAACCAACATCTTTCCTGTACCAAAACCGTCTTTTCCTGGAGCTCAGAACATCATGACCCTGACATTCCTGGGCTGCAATTTGAATCCAGATGTGCTCTGCTGACATGCAGCAACATCTATTTTGGACAAATGCAGATGTCTTACTTATATTTAGTTTTCTCTACTAGTAATTTGGAGATAAAGAAAGAGTAAAAGTAGTTTGGGTTTTTTTCAAATGTGTTTTTTAATTAATAAGGCCTCTGAAAACTAAGCATTAGAACACCTTGGAAAAATTCAAGCAAGTAGTACCTGGAAAAGGACATAACAGCAAAATCCAAACAGAAAGGCACATGGGCAATACACAACTGAAGAAAAAATCTGATAGCCAAATATGGTGTATTTTTACATGAAATCAACATCTATTCAAGAGACCAAGAGCTTTGTTAGCTTATTGCATCTAGTAAAATATTTAGTGTTTGTATGTACTTGAAAGTGGATATTGTTTATTATTTACTGCAAACAAGACATGTATGAAAACCAGAAATGAGCTCTTAGGTAAACATAAAATGCATAATCATTGCAGGTTCAGTGCACTTTTTAGAAACTTGTTTCTTTATTCTACAGCAGTTCAGGAGTTTGCATTCAGCTGATAACTGCAAACAGATCAAGTATTTGTTTTGAATAATGTAGCCATGTAGTGCTTCCACAGGCAAACACGGCCCCTTTATAGAAAAGCGAGCTCTTTGTCATGACACCAGTGAGGGGAAGCACGAACAACACAATGCAAGCAGTGAGAGCCTTTTCTAGACACTCCTACTGCTGCAGTTCGAAAGCTTCAAATATTAAACCTACGTATAGTAATTCTTATTGCTACCATTGTCCCTTAGCTCTAGGTTTCTTTCCCCAAAAAATTTATGAAGAGCATGTCAACTTATTATCACAACACCATTTCTACTTCCTCATCCCTCATTAGTATTAGACTCATCTCATATTTTCTTATCTGTATTTTTGTTGTTTCTTTGGTTGTTTTTAAAGTCCCATCATGCTACCAGCTCAACCCCTCTGCCAGAGACCAGTGTACCATGTCAGGGGTATTCTGAGAAGTTTGGTAAATGGGTAAATGAAATACCTTACAACATCTTGGCTACTAACAATAACATCATCTCTCCCTCTCCAGTATCCACCAAGGATGGTTATGTCACTGATTTCCCTCCTGTGTCCCTCTCCTGTCTGCTCTCCTACAGCTGTAATCTGCCTGCTTAGTTACGCCTCCCGCTCAGGGCTCCTTCCTTCTCTCTCACAGCTTTTTCACCAACTCACTTTGTTCAAGGCACTAAATTGCAATTCTTTTCGCGGCACAGATGGTTGGGCCATCCACTTAACACCCACCATCAGAGGTCATTAACTCCTTTTGATACATATACTACTGAATCTGGGAGTGAGACTCATCTCTCAAACCTTGAGGCTGCTGTGGTGATTGAAGCATCTGAACTCAGAGGTTCAAATGGAGGTGAAAATCTGTTTACGAGAAAGTAGCAGGCTGTAATGCTTTCAGCATTACAACAAAGTCAGATTGTGATGTGGCCAATGTATTGCGGAACTAGCATGAACACACAAAAAAATAATATTCTGCTGCTGCTGAGAGACCATGACACAATTTCTGGCTTCACTTTCACTGTCCAGAATCCAAGCTACAGTAGCAATAACATTTTACCAGACTCCCTTACAGGACATATTTAGGAAACTACTAATGTTTTTTGAACACTGCTGCAGATATACTTGTAAAATGAGAAGTGCAAGGCACAGCTCTCAGAAAAGATTATTTCAGCACACATTACCTTCCTTTTTGCAAGGAAAAAATAAAAAGCAACAGGATGAAGAGGTAAGAACTAAACTGCACCGAGCATTCATGAGATAACTTTAACTGCTGTGATTTCCACAGGTCTGACTGAGGAAACTAACTTTCAGCAAGAGGGTAAGACTGAGATGTTTTTCAAACTTAGAGACTGGACGGCTCATTCTGTGCCTGCTGTCCTTCAAACAATCTCAGCCATCACCTAGTTTTTCCCTGTTGAAACAACTTTCTTGGCAGTAGTTTCACACTGGAAAATGAAGTCGGCATCAAGCAGAGAGAAAGTATTCTCTCTGTCGATATACTGAGTTACAAGCTAATCAGCTTAGTACCCATTCATCTTTACTAACATATTGAATTTAAGTTTCTCAACATCCCCTGCCAAAATATATTTTACTGCTTGATGTATTTATGAGCTCTGCCTGCAATGCATAGTTAAAAACACCAGCTGATGCTTTTTCTCCTTCCTCCTCAGAGAAACTGAGAGTCTAATACTGCAATGAGGCCTCTGAAATTGGAGGAGACAGGGATTTCATCCAGTCCTGGTTTATGCCAGTTATCTAGTCAGAGACACCTGGCATACATTATCATTTCCTCCAATCTACACAATCCACCAAAGCCTAATACTTCTCCAGTATATCAAATAATACCTACTACAGACAAAAGAAAAAATAAGTCCACTCATTTCAAAAGAAATTTTGCATATGTACTTATCAAAAGTTACCTGATAGAAGTGTTCCAAAATCTACCACTGATGTTTCAACCATCCTTTCAACAATTCCATTGGAGAAGGAATAACCAAGAGACTATTTAAACAACTAGGATTTCTTTGTCTTTCTGGCATTGCATAAAGAGCATCAGGCACATTTGTGTCAGAGTCTGAACAAATACTCTTATCTAAAAGGAAAAGATAGATCTATTCATATATCATGTTGATTTTTATGGCATACCATTACACATCACAGTCCTTCCTATCTGTTATTGCCTTGTATCTTTACAATAAAAGAAAACCCCAACAAAACCGAATTTTGAGTCTTTTAGTTCAACCTCTACCTGAACCAAAAAATACAACTTCATCTCTTCCCTGTTTGCTAAAAAATAATTTCACTTATTTTAATTTAACACATTTTTAATGGTCTATAGACCACAGGGAATCCTATTCTTTTCCTTTTAACAACATTTAGAGACATGGCTTTGTAAAATGAACACTTGCAACTATAGATCTAAACCACATACTGCTCTTCAAGCCATCTCACAATTACAGAGCCTAAGTCGAATTTTACATTAGTCTGTAGTTGAAAAAGTAGTTACAAACAATGTGTTTTGAATTAGCTGGTGAATGTGTCAGCAGTGACAGTTACCATACCTTATAATAAGCTCTCCTTTGATTTTTAGGTTTTCATAAAAGAAGATGACATTCTCCTACCACAACAAACACAGAAATATTTACTGGAGTTCTCTTTTAGCTAAGGCTTAAGTATAGAAGCAATTTGAAATCGAAACTCCACCCACACCTAGCTCAATAAGAAGGCTCTGCTTTTTTATAGCACGAGTGTTTCAGCCACAAGCTCCAGATGGTCAGATCTGTCACAAAGTCCCAACCCAAAATTTCTAACAAAGGGGAATAGCATAAGCCTCCAAGGGGGATTTCCAAAGCGCTCTGGCAATTTTCAGCACCTCAACAGCATCTCTATGCTAAAACACCACCCTGGGGTCAGGAAGAGACAGGAGCAAGGTTTGCCCCGAAACAAGCACCAAGTGCTAGGGCTGCATTTATTGTCAGAAATTCAACTGACAGGAGCAGCTTTTTTACCATCTTTTTCCTTTAAGCCAAAATCATGACAATCAGTATTTACCAGCCTTTGGTACTTCTTTCCACTATAATTTTCATTCTTACTTTCATTTTCCTTAGCACTCTCAATTAACAGTAATTAGTTAACACTATTTGAAATTCCCTCAAACTGCTCTTCTCACACGATAATCGAGTCAATTCACTTCATCCCATCTTCACCAGCTGTTGCTTTGACTCAGAGATTCTTGGTCCCCATTTTAGAACATCTATTGCTTAATCTTGGCTGGCAACTGACAACTCGTTTGCAACTTTCAAAGGAAATGAGGAAAACCTCTCCTCTTGACCATTCCCATTCCTATGAAGCACAGCCCTGTTGCCAGGGCTCAACTGCTCAGGTACCAGGGTTCATTTCTGCCCAACCGTCTCTAAACTCACTGGCAGGATACTGAAAGTCAGTGCTTATCAAAGACTATATACCATGCTAAACTAAAAAGAAAAGCAGTAAAATGTAAATTTTACATACACTCAATATAAATTTTATATAAAATAGAATTTAATTATTTCAAATTTACTTAAGAACATCATTTAATTTCCTTCCTTCTCTTTCTGAATGCACAGACGTGCTCAATAACAGGGTAACAGCAAACTAATTATTTCATTCTCTCATAACATGCAGAGGGAAAATATCAGAATCACAGTTTGAGTGTAAAAATTCCTAACAACCTGATCTGGGAAGAGTAGAAGGAAATTTCGTGAAGTACTTTGGGGTTTTACATTGTAAATCATCGCTTTTTGCTATATATGTTCCCCCGCCCATTGAACCTCAATGGAAAATTCACCATTCAGGAAAAGCAACTAAGAGATTATTTATAGTATTAGCTCATGGTACAGAATCATTTAATCTAATTGCCCTAAGGATAAAAAGTGTACTCCCATTTTCCATAATTACAAACTGTCTCATGTTCAGCACTTTAACAGACTTGAAAAGGTTGATTAGCCTGCCACAGGGGTGAATAAAGAGAGTAACAGCTGAATTGATGTGGCATCGGCTAGGATAGACCCTCACAAGCAAGCAGCTGCTCTTTAAATAACACCAATCAGGGGGGAAAAAAAATAAAACAAATTTAAACACCAGGATAAAGAGGTGTGCTAAGACAGATGGAAAGCCTTTTCTCCTATTCATATTCTCCCNGAGCACAGAAACCTGTTTTATCAACAATACTATGTGGCTAATACACACAGCAGAAGGGTACCTCCTGCGTAGACCATTCTGCTTTGTTGTTCACATTAGAAACTGTGACATTATTAGATGCAGAATAAACCCCAAAACTGCATAAATCAGCCCACTTGATCTGAAAGAAGCAGCCATAATTTACAGAAGGGAGTGAGAAAAATGGAGGGGGGAGAGGATAAAGCACTCCTGATTTTCAAGAGTAAAACACTTCAGTACACAAGCTAATACTAAGCCAGGGAGATTTATTTTCTGTTCCAGTAGACTGAGAATATAATATACCCCTCGATGCTCATATATACATTGCAGGTTTAGAAGAAGACTTGTTTCAGGCCAATAGTCTGTCTGGACAAAAAACAAAACTGGTTTTGCTGAAAATGTTGCTTTTCTCAGACTGACAGAGATTTTAGGCACGTTCAATGGACTTCAACTTAAAAACTTCCCTACAGAGAGGTTCAGTCGATGCTTCTTCCCCAACTACTGCGCCTGAACTGCCTCACAGTTCACCACAGTCTGATCCTTTTCCCCTCTCACAGGATGGCACACATTTCCATTTCAAGGGAGGCTTTATCAGTTTTGATCACTTCTTTTTAATGTAAGCCAAAAAAATGTACTTTTTAAACCAACAGTGATCTCCGCAGCACTGTACAAAAGAGCTAAAAATGCAGCCATTGATTTTCCACCTATTTCAACAACATTTAAGGAGTCTTGTTAGAGCTGCACATTAGTGTGATGAAAAACAAGAACTGCCTTTTACCAGGAGCCTATGACACAGCTGTTACCTTATTTTCCTTCAACTGGTGCAAAACAGCATCTCTGTAGCTGAGCAGACCATGACACTTTCCAATCCAGACTACAATCCCTCTAGGTTTTAACAAATCTGGTGTGTCCACATCCCATTCAACAGCTCAGCCCTGTCAGCTGGCAGGGAAATAGACCCAGCAGACCATCAGGAGGCAGACCTGGGAATGGCCCAGAGCTGGGTCCTCCAGAGCAATGCATGTTGGTGGCAGAGGGGAGCAGCAGGCAGAACCTTGGTGCTGCAGGTAACCGAGCCAGTAAGGCCCTCTCCTGTCCTGGTGACCCATTAAACATGGAACACCAGGTTGAGTTTGGTACTCCAGGGCACACCAAACAAACAAGGACCAGTGCCAGCTGTACACAGCATAAACATCTGCAGCTGCACACCAGCAACAGGTATAATTTGTGACATAGTTTGCCTAAAAGAGAGAATTAAAACAGCAAAGCCCTATTTGGAGAAGGTGGTTGTCAGTTAAAGTGAAGATACATATAAATCAAGGCTGGGAAGCAAATACCTCCTTGCTTTTCAGAAGAGCAGCTTGGCTTGGATTCCCCCTTGATTAGTCCCTTTCTTTTTGAAATTACATCAGCCAGCTGGATGACACTAAACCATCACCTCCTCACCCATACAAACACCCAGCCTGTGGGTCTAGCATGAACCAGTAACTCGCAGTTCCACAGCAGGTACCAGATAGTTTGCAACCAGAATAATCTCTCATCCCGAATACTGGGCTGCACTACGCAAGGCAGCCAACCAGCTCCTACAAGGTCACACAGACCTACACCAAATCAGTCTGCTGTAATATGCACTGCAAGGATTTCAAGCTTCTTGGGGGAAAAGGCATTTCTGTTTACAAAATCAATAATTTTAAAGTCCCCTTGAAGGGAAGTACAGGAAGTGGTCTCCATTGTTTTATCAAAAACTGTAATTAATTAGATATTTATTTGCTAAGATAAGTCACCAACTGCATGCTTGATTTAATGACTGCCTAAACCAGCAAACTCCTTACACTCAGTGTTTTTACTGCAAAGCTGTATGCTGAAGCTTTCTGGTAGCCATATTCTGCATCACAAGCTCCAGGTTTTTCCCTGAACTGCCAACCCAATTGCCCTACACGAGTCTGTGGGTACCAGCAGTGAAAGCAGTTTCATGGCACACCAGAAGTGCTGATGGCAAGTTACCTGCATTTCTCCATGGACCTTCTGAAGCTTTGCAGTCCCTGAGGCTGGACTTGCAAAAATTAGGATTTATTCCACTTCCCCAGTTCAAATGGAGTAGCAAGGTCAGACAGCTGAACAGTAAGGGAAGAGAGGTGCAAACTGTTTTGCTGTGCTTGGCTTCTGTCAGAGTTTAACTAGAGGGTACAAAATTATTTAAAATCCCGGTTTAGTATTTCATCTATGCAGTAATAGATTTGACTTGTACCTCTGAGCTCTTGCATCTATGTGGAAAGGAAGGGCTGGTGGGACAGGGAGAAAAAAGAGGAGCAAGGGAAAACAGCCATTCCCTTTCTGTGCTGAAATATTCAGGCTCTCAATATTTTTACAGAAAACTGAATTGGTTTCTGTACCTAATACAGCATGTGCCTGAAACACAGGGAAGTTCACTGGTCAAACACATGTGTTTAGTTCATGTCAGCCTTAACCAAATTTTACATGAAAGAAATCCTTTTCCACAGAACACACAATTCTTTGAGTATCCTGCTGCATCATGAGAATAGCATGCCATCAGTGGACTCCCCCAATAAAACTATAATTCATCTTGCCTTATGTGGCTACAAATAATACCTTTTCTACCTCAGTAAAACATTGCAAAACAATTATTCCTCATTTTTAGAACACAAACTGTGGTTAAACACAGGTCCTTACAATTATGCATAACTATTTGAGGGAAAAAAAAAAACAACCAGGCCCAGGGTACAGGTCAACTGAGATGCTTCGAAGATCAGACTCTACAACCCTATTAGAGGGAGAACAATCAGTATAACTTGGCTCTTCCTGTACAGATGGGAATATATTGTTAATGTCTTTTCTCTTTTCCTTTTTTAATTTATTATTTAAACAGGTTGTCATTTGGGGCCTTATAGTTTATGCTTGTCCCAGTCAGTGGCAGAGCACTGATTTGCTCCATTCAAAAATGCCAGTGACTTCTTGATCTCACAAATGAAACCACAATAGGGTTGTAGTGGTTGTGGAGTTTTCCTGGGGCAGAGAACAGGAGAGTGCTGCTCTCTTATGATTTCACATGGAACAAGGTTTAGCACATACTATTCTGTGTCTCTGCCTCAGAAAACTTACTCCTGCTTAGGAAAGAGAAAATCTTGCTTTTTTTTTTTCCTTTTCTTTTTTTTTTTTTTTTCAGCCCTAAGAAGTATCACCCTGAAGTCAGAAGGTAGGAACAAGTGATTTCCTTCTGATGCAGTGACAGCAGAAATACAGCACGTCAAGTTTTGACTTCCGCAATTAGCATTTATTGCTACCACATGCTCATGCAGGCACTTCTCTCCCTGCAAGTAATTTTATCACAGAAGTATTGGTGCTTTCCAAATAAGCTCATTCTACTTTGCTAACTGGAGAGTGAAAAATAAATTTATTCCTTTATTCTAAAGTAAAGAAAAATGTTCCAGTACTCAGAGGGAGAAAAACAGTGAAGGAGGGTATGTAATTTCACATAGTCACTTCATAGAAAGGGATATGTTTTAAGAGGTCTCACCTCATGGGGCTATAGCACAGCCAAGCACAACTCAACTCCAGTATGCAGCACACACCCAAGAGCTATGACATCTCACATGAAAAGATACATCTTGAAGTGACTTCATAGCTCTGTCTGGCGAGACAGGTAAAGAGATGTCAACTCTGCATTAGTGCAACACATTGTGGTGGAAGCCAACAGTTTCCCAGCAGAAAAAACTCCAAGCACACCACCAAATTCATATCACAGTGTCAGAGGAACAGAATGACAGGATGGCTTGGGTTGGAAGGGACTTGAGGGATCATTTAGTTCCAACCCCTCTGCCATGAACAGGGACAGCTTCCAGTAGAACAGGTTGTCCCACACTCCATCCTACCTAGATCTGAACCCTTCCAGCGATGGGGCATCCACAGTTTTCCTGGACAACCTGTTGCAGTGGCTCACCACTCACAGGAGAGAGTTTTTCCCTAATATCTAATCTAAACCAACTCTTTCAGTTTGAAGCCATTCCCTCCTTCCTCCTTGTCCTGTTACTACATGTTCTTGTCAACAGCTTCTCTCCATGTTTCTTGTGGGCTCCTTCAGGTACTGGAAGGCTGCAAATAGGTCACCATGAAGCCTCTTCTCCCAGCTGCGCAATTCCACTTCTCTTAGCCTTTTCTCACAGGAGAGGTGCTCCATCCCTCAAATCACATGGACTCCTTCCAACAGGTTAATGTCCTCCATGTGCTGAGGACCCCAGAGGTGGACACGGCACTGCAGATGAGGCTCAGCAGAGCAGAGGGGCAATAGGTGTATTCTCATATCCTCATAGCTATTTGTAAGCTAAAGTAAATTGCCAATCACCAGATGTGAAACCTAGGCTCTGTAACAAAAGATAGAATGAAGCAGCCTACAAGTTCATCAGAGACAACAGTGACAGAACTGCAAATAAAAGTAATTCAGCTATCTGGAAAACATCTGAAAGGCAGTGTCAACACTATGTAATTACATAGTTATGCTGCTACACTACTCAGAAGGAGTTACTGAATCTTTTTTAATTTTTCAAGTAACTCTTGCATTCTCTTAACAAACCAAGTAGTTTGTTAAGAAGTTAAGAAGGCTTACGTAACTTAATTTCTGCCTCCCAGCTCTTTTCCAAATAAAATACTTGTCATGAATCCCCAGGCAAAGTAGGCACTAAAGCTTATCTGAGCTTCTGAGAGCCTGTTAGCTCAGGTACAACACTGAGCTAATGTGTGTATTCAGTGTATTAAATGGCATTTGCTCAAGTTTGTGAATGAGACTTGCGAATGTATGTCCAAAATTATCTCTCTATGAATGGTCAAAGCAGGAAATTAAAAGCTGCTTCAAAATGCTCAAACATGAAGCTTCAGTTAAGCCTATGTGGACTACTTCCAGGGATAATGTATTGAACCTACATCCTTGTTTGGAATGCTGTTGGCTGAAGGAGGATGTCAACTGCACGTGTTTTGTTTTTTTTGGGTTTTTTTGTCATCCTATGGATACATCCTCACTAACAATCATCCTGAAGTAGCTATGATCAGTTGCAGTTTGAACTCCTCAAGGTTAAGCAACTAAAAATAATTTCAGTAGTATGTAAAACAGAAACTGTGTATACAAGAAAAATGTCGATTTGAACTAATTTTCTGAAATGACCAAAGTTAAACTCTTTGTAGTTCAGACCTTTGTTTGTAAACCCCAAGCCCAGCTTTCTTATCTGTTCAAAACATAAGTAAAAGATTATTCAGTGTTCTAGACAGTAAATATTAAGACTGTATTTCCTGATTCCTAACATGGAAAGGTTTATCTTTAATAGCCCAAACTACATTAACCATGACGTACTCAGAGTTGAAAAAAGTAGCCTTTTGCATAATGTTGCCATAAAAAGAGAACAAATGGAAAATTATCTAATGCTAAAGGTGGTACAGTATCTGAGATTTTACTAGTTTCCTTAGGGCTTCAAACATTAGCCTTGTTTATACTGTATCCAAAATCACAACAAAGGTTCCTTGCAGAGCAGACGGGCATTTCCTGGTGTGTTCTCTGAATTGCTGGGTTTTGGTGTTTTGGGTTTTGGTTTTTTGGGGGTTTTTTTGGGTTTTTTTGTTTTGTTTTTTAAAAAAAAGACACCCATTAAACACAATGAGACACTTCCAATGAAAGGACAACAGCTGTTCTTAATTGCAATTTGAAATCCCAGATCTTAAGAGAGTTCCATGCTGCCAGTGCAATAAAGGCATAATGAAAATTCTGGTCCATGTACACACAATGCATAAAATGGGATTTGTCTCATTTTTGACAGGTCCCCTACCTCACTTTTCAGAGGCATTTAAGAAGAGAAACACAGCAGTGTCTCCTTTATAAGTACAACTCATCCTTTTCAGAGTGCAAAAAGTCCCAGAAATCTAGTGAAAAGAAAAATGAAGCTATTGGAACATTCTACTTTATGTGACAATGTGAATTAATTTTTTTAAAAATCTCAGCATTTTATGTCCTAAAAATATCAATGGCACAATATGAATGCTAGACAGAACAATTTAGTTCCAGGAAAATGAGAGAACTGGGACCTGGCAAAAAAGTTACCATTAGTTTAGACTACTGTAGCATTTACACAAATCTCCAATATATATTAAGGCACTTTTTTTTTTTTTTTTTAGTTTTTTTTTAATTATCTTTTGTTTAATAATCTAGCCAAACACCAAACTTCTTTATGCTTACAAATAAACACAGACTATAACAAATACAGTCACATGCAAAAACAAAAAAAAAATCGTCATAGAGAACTAAAAACATTGGACTCTCGATCCCCAACATGACTGAAGTCAAATGTGAAGTATGCTGTGTATAGAGGTCTGAGTAAATATTTGAAAACAGTTCTGAAAATGAAGTAATTTTGTTGAGGCTCTAAGCCAGAAGTTAATTCATGAAGGATGCTCCAAGATTATTTTCCCTTATACACCATGACAAAAATTATAGAGTTACAGAAGCATCTGGAACAGATCTTGAGTTAAGTGTTTCCCCTACAAACTGACTACATTTTAAAGGTACCTAAGTTCTTGTATTTTTGGAAGCTCCCTCAAGAAGCCCACTGGCCATGTGAGTGTTGGCTAGGACCACACACAGTTCTCCATGTGAGAAACTGATGGATGAGCAGGCTCTACTGCAGCCAGGTGGGTCCTGCCCAGAGAGGAGGGGTATGTGGCAGCAGGACCTCAGGAGCTGGGGCTGTGGACACTCCAATGGTTTGTGAGCCAGTGGATTTGGTGCTTTTGAAAAATTTTGTCATGGCAGAATATGCTGCTGTAGCTTCTAAAAGACCGAGAGATGCAGGAGGCTGAGAACAGAGGCAGTCAGTATGCTCCATCTCCTGGGGTATTTTGGGAGACAGCTTTGTCTTGATGCTTTTTATATCGCCTGTAGTCTCTCTATATATTCCTTCCTAGCCTAGGAAGTGTTTAAATGCCACAAGAGCACAGAAATCCACCCTGACTCCACACAGCCTGTGTGCAAGCAGCTCTGGCAGCTCCACCCCACCTGTGCAACAGCTCTGCAGCTACACAAGGCATTGCACGTTCTCATCTTGGACATCCCATGCCCCAGACACTCACAGAAGAATGACAGCACCAGTGCCATACAAAAAGGATTTAAAGGGCCTTTTCATTTCTTAATTTAGACAGAGCTACTTAGAGGACCGATGGAAATTCTCAACCCACCAAACTTTGGAATCCAGTCTAAATGTCACTCCAGCTCATTCTAAAAATCAAAATAAAGCACAACATTCATCCACACATTGCTTTTTCAGGCTGTTTATACTTCTTGGGTGTTGGGGACTTTTTTTTGAGCCTCTTTACAGCCATATGTCCTGCTATAAATCAGCTCCTGTATTAGTCTGCATTATTACAAATTTTCATGAGATCTAATACCAGCAGCAAATAATCAACTACTGTTCTTGTCAGTAAGACTATATCTACCTCTGGAGCACTGGGGGAAGATGGCTATATTATGTGCTATCCAAACCCACTTAAACAGCCCTGCTCAAATCTCAGGAAAAAGCTAAATTTTTTTTTGTATGCGAGAGAAACTTCGTGTTACACTCTAAGCCAGGTTGGCAAATCACTTCCAAAATGCTCTTCAGACAACCAGATGGCCATTTCAATATGGCCACATCATAAGTGTTCCCCTCAAAACTCCTGTTTTCTCAAAAGAATTTCTGAGGTCTCCTACCAAGTGCAAAATGTAGGAAACCATGGGTGGTTTGAGAGCAGACTGCAACAGAAGAGGCTCTTCTCAAGCACGAAGGCCTTCTGCCTCTTGAAGCAAGTGTGATGATGCTTCAAGTCCTTTTCATTTGTATGCTTGAGGGACTCACAATCATGGATACACCATATCCAGTGTTGCTTCACTATAGAGGTTAAGAGAGCAATAAGCCTGACCCCCTGCCAAAATAAGACTTTAGTGTTCTATGTAGCTTTCTTTTTTTCCCCACTCTCCTCTTCTATCCACTCATTCCTAGCATGGGTTTAACAATTAGGTACTGACAGTCATCTTAATTGCTATTTATGATTTCTATCAGTCATAGATGTTCCCTCCCTGCCCAGCAGTTAATTTTGCCAACTAACCCCTGAAGTGATCATCTCCCCTCAACTATAAATCTCTTCTGAAGGCAGCACTCTGCTGAGCCACATGAGCAAATCCGAAGATTGAGTCTCAGGAGAAGCCAGGAATTATTAGGAATAAGAACAAAAATGTCTCTAAATAGTGGATATTGCAAAGTGAATAACACTATGGAGGGGCTGGATAAAAAAAAAAAAAGGCAATGAAGATTAAGAAAGTACAGACTGAAACGGAAATGTTAAAATAAACATACTGGAGCAATGAAGGACACTTAATTATGTCACAGGCTCTCACCCCACCACTCCCTTTTTCGACAAATAAATACAGTTACTATGCATCTTAGAACTCTGCTACTATGGGGAAAAGCTTAGTTCTACATACAGTTAAAAACCATCCTTCACAGTCGGGACTTTATCATACACTTCAGATAAAAATATTTGCCCTGGAACATCAGTTAAAAACAGGCAAACAAAACAAAACACCAAATCAAACACAAACAAAAATATACCCTCTATATTCACCACTCACATTGGCTCAAAACTTGAAAAGGAAACAGCAAATAGTATGTACTGTCCGAGTAATTGCAGATATCAACAAGACAATTATTTGTCCCAGTAATTACCTATATGACAATCCTTGAAGTGGGGAACATGAATAAGTTCCTCATTCTTGCATTTTAACAGATATCAGGTTGATATATTTGTGCTTGTATTCTTTTTAAAAGTAAGCTGGTTTTCTGGAGTTGCCTGCAAAAGTTTAAGCCTCTCTAAATTTGAAAGCTTTACATGCAGATTGTCTTCTCTTCAGAAATGTCTGATTTAAAAAAACCTTAATAACAAGTAAATAAAACATACAGCAAAATTGCCCATGTGGAATTCAACAGATGTCTATAAAAGCCTTCTCCAGATTTTTACTGCTGTCCTAGTTATTCACCATTAAAACTTCAGTACATAGCTAAAAAAAAAAAACACATTGACTGACCTCTTATTTGCTTGTAGCTTGCCATTAGCAATACAGTTGCCACTTTTATTTTGTTCCTCAACTTAAACTAAGCTGTGATTCTTCTAGAGAGAGCACATAAGGTATCTCCAAGCATTAAGGGGAGCAAAAAGCCACGTGCCACTCCACCTCCAAGGGACAGAGAGCTGCCAGGAGCCAATGTTAAGATAGGAAATGCATGAAAGCACCTTCTCTGCAAACCCTTAAAGCAAATCTGTTACTGCTAGGAAAGTGATACAGCATGGTGATTACAAATACGTGGTATGATAATCTATTTGATTTCCCATTGCATTCACTTCAAAGCTGCCTTTGTCACTGGTGAAAATCAATGTAAAATAGCAAGATAGACAGCGTGGCTTGCTCTCATGACCAACCTGCCCACAAGGTAAGCAAAGCAGCAATTACATCAACTGAAAGAGTAATTATACCAACGGAGAGCACAGAACAGAAGTGAAGGACTACACAAATCAAGCAGCAAACTGTTTGAACACTGAAATGTCATACTCTGCCCTGTCAAGTCAGAGACAAGTTTGGTCCTGCCTTGAAGATAAAGACAAAACTAGCAAGATAAAAAACAAAAAAAAAAGGCATTAAAAAAAACCAACAACCCAACAATTAAAATGCTTGGTAAACTTCCTATTACAACTATGCAAATAGCCACAGACTATGAAAACAAGCATTCCAGGAGACCTAGAGAAGTAACATTTTATTACACAGTGCCACAACAATAGTAGTGCAGTAGTGTATTTAGAGAGGAACAAGCTACTAAAATAAAATCTCTTTGATCAAATTTCATCAGGTATAACGCTATCCAAAAACCACCTCATCAGAAGCTTTCTCTCAGAAATTTGGCTGCCCATTCAAAGTGTGGCTCTGTGGCCTTACTCCAGTTTCCAAAGATCATTAAAAATACCCACAAAAAAAACCAAATGAACAAACAAATAAAAAAAAATACCACCACCAAAAAACACAACCCTGCCCAAACACTGCAATTAAGTATTAACTGGCGTCACTGAAAGAGTCAGTCACTCTCACAGCTGCTGGAGGAAACACAGAGCAGATGATTAGGTGTTCCCTCCCTCCCTCCTCTTGCAGATTAGGGCTAAGAAAACATGTGAACAGATTTTTCACTCCCATGTTTCCTTCAATGACCATTTATGGAAAAAAATACCCAGGTATGGATTTTCTTCATGGCATTATACACACTTCTCTCTTTCCTTCTGTTTTCATTTGCTCCCCAAGTCTGCTGTTTCACTGGAATAGTTGGCATTCTCAAGCACACCCTCCTTATATCAATGCATCACACTGGAACACACAAGTGTGCCTCAAGCATAGAAGGAAGGTCATACAGAACTGCTGGAAAATATGCCAAACAATTTCTGTTCCTTGTTTTGCAGGAGCTCCTACACAGAGTCAAAGCTGCAGGAATGTCCCATGGCAGACTGCTCTACAGATGCTGACACTTAAAACCTGGGGTTCCAAAAACTGAGATTATGAGTTCTCATGCCAACAGGTGACAGCACCTTTACTTCTGACAGAAGAGTTTTGGTGCCATACTGACCTGGTTTCTCTAGGAATCTCAAACCAAGCTCTCAATATTTTTCTTTTTTTTTTTTTCTCAATTGTCTGCATTTTTCTAGCTAGCACTAGTGACAAAGTAGTTATTTGTAGAAAAGACATGTTGAAATAAACACACTATATATAATTTTATGAACAGACACTTTCTAGGCTGTATTAGCATTAGTTTCCTTATAAACAGTTGAGTTTTGCTTTCCTCAGGATCACACAAACCAAAAGTCTTTTCCCAAAGCACACTTGAATGGTGCAGTGGGCTTATCCACAATCAATACTTCTGAATGGTTCAATGGAGATTTACACATCAAAGAAAAGTAGGTACCTACATTTCCACAAATCAATATAGGGTTTTATATCCCCACAGCAGAACAAATACCACAAACTGCAACTTGTCTCACAGCATCATTAAAGTTCCTGATCAGCTAAAAAAAAAATCACTTTGAAGATTGCAAGGTCTCTGTGGAAGTGCAGCAACCTCTCCAGACATGCCTGAACCCTGGTTTTAGCAGTGGCCTGCTGCTGCCAGAGCAGTCAATCCTAGAATGAGCTGCAAGCTCCAAGGATGGGCTGATGCCAGCTCTGTCCCCAACCCAGTTCCTACTGTGTACTGAGCAGCATGGCAGCAAGCACCCCAACTGGGAACAGCCTAGGCTTGGCTCCAGCAGCACTCTGTGGCCACTCTCTGTGCTCACCTCATGGTCTCTTAACCAGCATTCAAGGACCAGCTTCACATTCACAGAGTGAATAACTGGATTGGCATGAATCCTTAAGTACAGCACAAAGCACTACATAATAAAGGGGATGAAAAGTTGTTTAGGCTTGTCAGAGATGGCATAAGGCAGTCTACATAGCACTTACTTTATACACCTACAGTGCTTTCCAAATATCTTTTAAAGATGGTGAGAAGTTTACCAATTTTAGCAGAGACTAAAGTGACTCTTGATTCTGTAATTCCCATAAGCCTCTACAGGCAGAAGTGAAGTCATCATGAAGTAGAATAATTTTATATTTCTACAGTTTAAAAATATTGTATCAGTAAAAGAAATCAAAGATTATTTCCTAACCCTGTATTTTTAAAGATATTTTGTCTATATAGCAGGTGTCAGGAGACTAAATTTTCATACAGAAGAAACACCAAATTAAACACCAAAATTTGTGGAGAGTTCTTATATGTCCAAGACAAATTAGGCTTACACTTTTCTTGACTTGGGACTCTATCCAAACTTGCAAGGAATATCTACTACAATCATGCAGTTGAGACCTCCTGACATAAGTTAAAAGTCAGCAATTTCTCACTTTGATCTCCTGCTCTTAAAGTGGATTTCTAGTGTTAGGACTCCAGAAGTTCTTGCTCTGAGACACCAGCCCGACCATACAATTACCATCATTAGTGATGAATTATGTTTATGACATTTTTCTATCAAGACTCTCATAACGCACACAAGTTGCTGACCATTTCTGTTCTCTAGAGAGATGGAATAATGTGGAGATCAATATATTACTATGTACTTGACTCAAAATGTAACCCTAGGACTGACTTTCAGAATGTCAGACAAACTTTAACTCCCAGATTTTAAAATACTCCATCATTTGAGAGCAAATTTCATGCAGCTGAACAAAATTAGCAGAGCAGAAAGTTCTTTTAGCAAGCAACTGTGTCAATTTAGCAAGAAATTGTGCTTGCTAAACAAAACTGTGAAGAAAGAAAACCTGAACATAGTCAGAGTTCAGATCCAAGAGGTCCAAGAACTATCAGAAGCTTATTTCATCTCATTAATGGGCTGTTTGCATTTCAGGCAACGAATGTGGAAAAGTTATAAATGAAGTGCTAAGGCAAAAAATTCATCAGAACAAAATAACTTCCAGAACTATTTCCACACACAATTTCCTTTAAACCTAAAAGCTAACACTGAAGGAAGATTCATAAATTTATGGCCATGTTTACACACTTATCTGATCACTCAAGTCTGTCTCCTGAATTTGTGCCTGCAAAGTCAGGTGCAACCTCACAACAAGCTGGAAACAGTTCTCTATCCTAGTGCCATGCAGAGGCGAGGACAGATGGCTTTCACCTCACCACTACAATTTCTGACAAGAGAAAATGATCACTCTAGCATACATACCTTGAAGCTCAGGTACCTCATTTTCATCCATATCATCCACACCTGCAATTAATATCTTGTCCTATTATTCACAGGGCTTAACCATGTTCCTTTACTCTCAACAGCTCTGATCAATAACTCTCTTATATATTTTAGCTTTAAATTTTGCATTATATGTTTATGGTGCTCTGGCTGTCCTCTTGAAAGGAGCTCACTTCCACCCAGCACAGAGAGGATCAAGCTTTTATTTTTCTACAGTCACCATTTAGACATGTCCAATATGTTCCTGTATTCTTTTTTCTCTCTCTTTTTTTTTTTTGCATTATACAAAGATAAATCAAAGTGTTTCAGATCTCAAAAGTAACACTGTATGATCCAAACATATTTAATACCCAGAGGCTTTCACAAGGCAGTCTGGGTTTAAAAAGAAACAGATTTCTTTGATAACGCACTGCTTACTTTACAATGCAGCAAAATAATGGCTACTGCTCACAATGGGGGAAAATGGTCTGAAACGCACATAGCGGAACCCAAGTGCATGAAAGGGAAAGAGTAACTCATTTTGACTTCACTTTAAAATATAGATGAGTTAACAAATATTCATTTTGTGGGAGTGGTGGTGTGATTTTCATTTTGCTCCCTTTAATCAACAGATTTTTGAGGAGAGAGACAGCTGGCACCATCTGTTCCAGGACAGAATGCAAACTAAAACTTCTTTGCTGTACTTACATGTGAGGACTGAGTTCATAAAAGTTTCGGTTTCTGTATTCTTCCACTTTCTCTGGAGTATAAATGGGCAGAGATCTGTAGGGGTTTATTGATATCACCACACTGCCAATGTATGTCTGTTGAAGAAAAAAAAGTTACTATCAATTTTTCTTTTTTACATAATTTTTCTGCTTATATATTGTTTGCCTATTTAATACTTCTGGGGAAAAAACAAACAAACAAAAACAACAAGAAACAAACAAGCACCTCATTGTAGCAATAAATAAGTATATAAGGTAACACCTTTTAGATCTCTCTCAAAAAATCACTGTTGGGTACCAAGCAGCTATTTCTATGTAACCGAAAGCCTCTTATGAACATTTTTGAAAAGAAAGCCAAGTCGTACTGTATTTCTGTGACTAATTCAGTTGGGGGAGGGAAAGGGAAAACGACACAGATGTTCATGAAGAACTGACTCCATCTGCATGGCAAATGTCACACAAGTTTTGCTGCAGCCCATGGGCACTCTCACAAAGCCACGTAAGGTAATGCTAGAGTTGGACTGCACTCCCTTACCCAAAGAGGAACTTTATGACACCTTGTCAAAGCCTTGTGCACACAACAGCTTCACAGAGAAGAAACCTGAAGGTTAATAGCCTCTGACAGGTTTCCATCAAAGGAGAGATTTACTGTCAGGGTTCAAGTCAGACGAAGTTCCTCAGCAGATGCAAGGTATAAGTTTTATGTCCAGATTCTAAACATGCTCACCATTACCCTTGGAAAGTAGAGGGAGCTTTCTGTTTTACTGTGTTAGGTCCCATTCACTGCTGACCTGAATGAAAACCAGCTCTGTGAACCACAACTGCCATGCCTGCACATGACACAATTAACTTATCTTTGTTGAGCCCACTGCCAGGCATCCCACAGCTCTCTGTGCCTCCCACCAGCTCCAAGGGCTGCATCCAAAATGCCAAACCCCCATTCCATCCTGCCTGGAGATACTGACCAAAGATTAACAAAACCTCGAGTGTTTGGTATCTCTTTCCACAGCCATGAAATAAATAACATCTGATGAAACACAGTTATCCAATAACCAGGGCTCCCTGGGAGATGTAAAGCTGTGCACAAAAGCTGCAGGTTCCCATTACCTGGATACATTTGCTGTAACCATGGAAGAAAAAAAACCAGTAGTTTTTACAATGATCTATGATTTTAAATGGCTTCTGTGCAGTGATCCCTCAGCACCTCTCAGTCACTATTTGGAGTTTTCCCCACAACATGTCTTAGAGGAAAGTGCTGTAATTTGCACTTTTAAATTGGAGGAGAGACAGGAGAAGCCCGAGTTACTGACCAACAGGTTCAGTAGAGCACCAAATTACCACTGCAGTTGCAAATAAAAAAATATTAAATGCTGTAACCCTTCCCTAACTTTCATGTCTAAAGCAGTTTCATGCTAAATGTTAACTAAATTTGGTCCTAGGCAAAAAGTGAGAAGTGCAATATCTCCCATTTCCCATAGCACGCATATGCACAGACAAGCTGTGAGCTCACATGGCATTTTCTGTCCCAAACTCAGTGGAACAAACCAGACTGCAGTGGCAAAATAGGTGGCACAAGGCCTCCAGAGACTCTCATAGTTCATCCTTACAGTGTTTACTACTCAGAGGATAAATCAGAAGCAGCCACTGCTGACAATGCATCGTACACTGCTGCTACTGTGAAACAGAACTTCACCTGTTGGGTCAAGACTCACCATTTCTAAACAACACATACTTCCTCCTCTTCCTTCAACTGGCCAGAAACCTTCTGCAAAGCATTTCCTGCAGTGCATTCAGGCCCAGAACACAGCAAATATCCTCAGACGGGCTGGTTTCACCCCAAAGGCCCATGCTGAGTGCTGTGCAAGGGGACCAAGCCTGGAGCTGTCTCGCATCTCAGCACCCAGGCTACAACCCAGCAGAGGGACAGCTCCAATGTGTCTCACACCACAGCCCTCAGAGGCATTCAGATACAGATTATTGTTGAGATCAACCCCAAAATAATTAAGATTTTTGCTTCTTTTAAACACAAATCGCAATGTGTGCTTATACATACGTTCTTCAAACAAAGACAAAATTGTTCTAGTTTTGTGATCATCCTCCCCCTGTGGGGGAAAGTATTTTCTGACTATGTCTAATCTCTTTGGCTGAACAGGATGAAAATGTAAAAATTGCTTTTCTACAGTGTTTACTCTCTCTCATCACACGCGACCTTGGCAATTTGCAAGTCTACAGATTCTTGGCAAGAATAACAGATACCCGAGAGTAAGGACCTTTCCAGTCTTCCCAAGTGCATGGATACTCCAGTTAGGACTCTTCCCTGATAGAACATTAATATGTTAACTTGTTTTCTCCAAATTCTTAGGAATTTGTGAATTCAGCCCCCTGTGAAAGTATCAGCCAAAGAGAGATGAAGGCCAAATCTTAAAGATTATATTTTGAAACATGAATTATTTGGACTCAAAGACATGCCCCTATTTTGCTACCATAATAGCATACAATTTAATTGCTAAGTTCCTTGAAGTACCCTGAGATGTCAAGGTATAGCAAGATGACTGAAAGTGAAAACTTTGTTTTTTAATTTTAAATACAGGCATTCAAATGAGATTTATTTAGAACCATCTCTTCTTCAGTAATTATTGCTTAGATTATATATTTTGGACATTCAAGACAGCTCTTTATTGTCATACATGAACAAATATAGACCATTTTCTAAAATACCAATATTTCAAAAGGTCAAATGACTATATAGAAACAAAAACATACTCCTGTCTATTTTAAACACCGAGCCAAAGTGTGCCAAGAAACCACTGGTTTTGTTGCAAAGCTCCTTACAAGAACTAATACATTTCCTCTTCTAAAAATGCCAACCTCTCAAAGCTGATGCCTAATATCTACTTGCTACTGGTGGTCTGTGAGATTCCACATAACAGGGATAAGCAGATCCGGAAAATAGCTTTCCCACATAACATCTGTCTTCCCACCAGAAGCCTATTATAAACAAATAAAATAAATGGTTTAAATCCTTGAGCAAGCGACAAGCACAGAAACATTCCATTGCTGAAAGCTGAATGCCCAAGAGTAGTAGGAGACCATACCATGGCACCCCAGGGACAAAAGAGATTCTTGATTTTCCCTGTTTACGGACAAAAATGAAGCCCCAGAGGAGTGGCCTCATGATGATGAGCACACACAATACAGTCAGGAGATTTGATTTCTTTCTTGGTCTTAACATGGCCTTGTTATGCAAGTTTGGACAAGATCTGCTGTCTCCTCAAGTTTTGCTAATGAGACTCTTGATAATATTCCCTCCTTCCTTCCAGTTTCTACTTTATTGCAATAACTCAAAGAGGCAAAGTTTGCCTCCTTGGTGTGTTTGTTCAGAACTAAAAGCAGAAGGACTCCTCACTCGGTGTTTATCAGCGCATCTGTCACATAGCACGGAAACACTGTAATGGGCTAACCTGTCATCTGGAGAAAGGAAGATTCAAATTTCCACTAGGTTAAATGACAATGCATTCTTCATTCTCCACCAAAACAATGCATACAACTCATTCCTGTTCACTCCAAGTAGAAGGAAAATTCCAAATCCCAATTCAACTGGAAAAACTGTTCATATTTGTTACACATCACTTCTAAGTACTGTTGCAGATGCAATGACCAAGACACTTTGATGACCCATTTTCTTCCCCTAGGACTGGAAGTCAATGTAACCACTTGGGGCAAGATACTAGTGGTACTTCAGGCTTATAGGCACCTTGCAAGGTCTTCTGTGCCTTTCTAACCCAAGCAGATTGGTTCAAGAGGTGGCCTGAAATAGCAAGACAGTACAAAGCTCTTATTGCTCATGAGAAACATACAGGCCACAGTCTTGTCCCAGTCAAGAGCTGAGGAAAGATATTGCTAGAAACTGGACATTTTCAGCTGAGAGGTTAAAAAAAAAAAACCTTACAGTGACCCTAGTGTGAGGTTCCCAAACACCTCTGCAGCCAGGATGTGCAAGCACTGCAGTGACATCTGATACACAGGGAAGAGGAGCTTTTAAAAGACCACTAGTACAAGTTACAGGAGAATATTTCACACCCTGGGATAAAAATATATGAATAAAACTACTTTTCCACCTATCAAAGTTAGATTTGCAATGCCCCAAGGGCCCAGAAGATTACATCTGCAGAAGCCAGGGAACACTGCTGACACCAGCTGAGGCTGCAGCACAGAAGCTGCACAGCTGGGGCTGTCGTGAAAGCCTGCTCCATATCTTTAAAAGCTTTTCTGGATCTGTGGCAATCTCTGCAGAGCTTAAAATCCATAAGCAACTACACAGATTTGATGCAAACCTTATGGAAGTGTACCCTACATCCCTTTAGTGATCTCTGCTAAAAACAAACACACTGCTTCTTATCTGTGGCAATCTGTAATAATCCAGAGAAATTGCTGCTGCACACAAGTCAGTTCTGCAGTAATATGCCCACCTACTGATGTAACCTTCAAGTGTACTAAATTCCCAAGGGCCAATAAGGTTGCACTATTTAATTTTTTTAAACACTAAGTACAGAAATAGAAAACAAAAAATTCTACTAAAATAAGATTATCTAGTAAAATAAAATACTGGTTCTTTCACTTAAGCAGACCAATTTTAATACTCCATATATGCACAATGCACATTCCTTTAGTAATGATTATGCTCAAATGTACTGGGTTCCTATAACTTTGAATAGCTTCAGATCATGCCACTAAAACAATTCATTGAAAAGAAAGACAATAAAGATCAAAGAGAAGTGAGATTAGAGTTTATTGGAATGAATCCAAAACCAAGGCTTACACAGCACTGTTTTTATCGTGGGGGAAGGCTGTGTTTTGGTTTTGTGGGGCTTCTTAAATGTGACATACGCAAAATGATATTTCTAATAATGATTTTCCTTTGTACTTGACTGAATTACTGCACTTTTGGATCTTGCCAACTCAAAAGCACATGTGCTGCTGCATGTTCAGAACAGCTGGAGTCAAGGAGATGGCAGAGGAAGCCTGTACTTACACATTCTAAGTTTTCTGAACAGTCTCAATCTCAAACAGTACCTGGCAAATTTAATGCTGCAACTTTATTCCATAATGAAATTTCCCATTTTAATAAACAGTAGCAACTAGATCAGTATTTTATTAAAATATCATCTATTATTTGAACAATCATACTGTGTGCTCAAATTTGTTTTACATTGGGTTGGCCACAATAAAATAGCTAAATGCACTGTGCTTCTGGTCCATTGTGTTTTTTTCATGTTGGAAACAGAAAAGTCCAAGATACAATGTTTGAAAAGAAGAAGGAACAGAGTAGCAATGAGACTAAAATTAAAACCACCAGAGCCCTTTACTATTTTGGGGGCTTTGATTTATCCTATTCCTGTGTATGGCAATGTAGGTGTTTGTATTGCTTGGCAGAGAGGGATGGGCTGGGTACTTGAAAAAGACAAACAAACAAAGTAGGATTTCATCCTGTAACGCTCCAGGGTTTGCCTGCACTGTTTCATGACAGCGCATACAAAGTAAACTACCTGTGATCCAAGCCAAGCAGCTGCACTTCCCACTGAGCCTATGCTGGGCTAATGCTCCTTGAGCTTCAGTGAGCTGGGAGCATGAGCAGAGCCCCCAGGAACCCTCTGCAAGCAATTTCACTGGCATAAAACAATCTCAGGATCCCAAAGAACAATGGTCAAGCAGAAAGACTAGGAACTAAAAGCTAGTCTGCAGTAAAGTCAAAATACAAACGACTCTCATAGGTAGTCTCTGTGTGTGTATATATACACACATACATATACACACACATATATATACACACATATGGAAAAACCTCTCCTTCTTTATACTATTTTTCATCTTCATTTGAATGTGGTCCCTTATAATTTTATCTGTATGACTGAAAGAATATATCACTGGATTTCTGAACAAACACAGCCTATTCTCCATGATGATGAAAACACTCTTGCTCAAGACCATCTTGTTGGAAATAGCATTTCAGTTCCAGAAATATAGTGGACAAAGTCTATATGTTGTAACAGAAGAAAAAACAAACAAAGAAAAACAAACAAACAAAAAAAACCCCACAAAGAATCCTGGTAAGCCACTGCCTGTGCTTAATGCAGTCAATGCAGTCACTAACCAACCTTGTAAAACCTGGATATGAGAGCAAAGACTGTAAGAAAAACTACCATGAAAAGCAGTGGATGAGTTCCTAAAGTTAAGCCGGGGGGGGGAAGGAAAATAAAAAACTGAAGTAACAGCATCCATACTTCAAGCAAAGCCATCTTATTGCTAGAGGAGACAAAATAACAGTCCTGCACCAAACACAATGATTGATATAATGACTCAAGAAACACAGCTCACACAAAGACAGAAGTGTATATCTGTATCCCAAGGCAAACAGTCATGATACAGGTACCCTATGTCAAAGAGGACAGCACCACCACTAAAATATTCTTCAATATAGACTTGATCCTGCAAGTCACTGTGAAAACAGCAGCAGTCTGAACAAGCCATGGGCAACCCACACTGACCAGGATCAAGCACTAAATCACATTGCAACCTGCTTTAGATCTGAACCCTGAAGTAAGAGTGGATTGTCTGCCAGAGAAAGACACCCACATGGCAAGTTGAAGCGAGTACTTGAAGTGGATATTTGGAAGTACTTGAAGTGGACATATTTAGTTTGGGTTAGAAGGCTCTTCTGAGTTTCTCCAGGGCACAGAAATCTCTCCCTGCTCAGTGAATATTGTTGCTCACCTCAAGATCATTATGACAGACTCATGTTATTATTAATGAAGCAGACTAATCATCTCTGCTGGTTGCCTCTCTGACTACCTGGGATGTTTTTATACAAATAGAATTCCTACACAAGATGCAGTTGTAGGCAAAACCTATAAAGTCAGTGATGAGGCAGTCAATCCAAAGGTGACATGAGAAATTTTCAAGACAGCATTTAAATACTCCCAAATATCAGTCCTTGACCACTTTTCAAAATATTGTTTTGAAATACAAAATATTGTTTTGAAGCAAGTAGTAGCTGGAGATTGGATAGTGTGTGTCTATGCCAAGAAACCACTGGCGAAAACATTAGTGAGAGCATTCATTCAAAACTGTTTCATTATTTCAGTATGAATAAAACGGGGATGTGTGTGTGTGAGAGATATATCTCCCATCACGGTTATCCTGTAAGTCTTCAGGGTGAAAACACCGAAGCACTTGTACACTTTTGCTTCTATTTTTGCCATTTGTCAACCTTTCATTAACCTTTCTTTCATGATTTTGATTCATATAACGTACACTGAAACTACTAGTAAATGCTCCAATTGCCATCATCACCTTAGTGGAGAAACACACAGTATTTTGATACAAAGCCAACACTATTAACAAACCCTAGGGCACTACTGGAGGCATTTCCTACACCTTCTCCTCGTTTTTTTCACTGTCACATCAGAGACAAAGAAAAACTGTGTAGAGAAGGCAAAACCCCCTACACATAACCCAGCACATGCATACAATTTTCTGTGATCCTTATTAATGTTTTGTTACTGTTTTATGCACATACTGCATGTGACTCTACAAATCAGTGCCTCAAACACTGGGCTCAGCATCATGGGAGCTATACAAAAAAGAATGGAAACAAAGCACTGCCTTAAGATAAGCGACTCTCCTCCCACAAAGCACTTCAAGGATAAAAAGCAGCCAACCTGCTGCCTATGAAAACTTTTACTCCTGACTCTGGGTGAGTAATAAAGTTCATTTTACCAGAGCAGGTTGATTTGAAGGTCCAGAGGACCCACAGGACTTCTATCTAGACAACAAGCAAAGCAAGATTTGCAGGGAGGCAGAATACTTCTTAAGCCACAAGCTATCACAGAAAAAGATATGCCTTGGGCATACAAGCCTTTCTTCACATCTGAGGGAGAAGCAGCAGGCTTCAAGGTCCTAGCCTGTGGCAGCTGCAACAATATTATTACTACAATTCAGTAGCTTCCCTCAAAGGGCAAAACTGTTGAGGCACTGATGGGAAAATTGCTCAAACTGATACAGGCATTTCCCAAGGGAGGAAGGGAAGGAGATGGAAGGAAAGTCAGGTCCCCTGGGCTCCCATCACAGGCAGATGGATGGCTGCTCTCCTCCAGCTCTCAAATCATCCTGCCTTTTAGAAACTACACAGTCACCACACCTGCCACTCCTCAAATTCCCAAAGGAAGGCCAGCATCCCAGGCTGGACTTGCTGGATAAACACACATAAATACATGAAAGCACAAGAGAGCAGTGTCAGATCTGGCAGGAAGAAAGACTCTTCTGCATGTTGTTGCAGGAATAGCAAAGCAGAAACCTGTTACCAACCAACATGCACGCAGCTAGGACATACCCAAAACCACAGGGGACAACCACCCTCATCAAATCCTTTGTTAAGGATTCTGCCTGGTCTCAACAAGAGAATACTAGAGAACATGATCATGCTAGCATCAGAAGGTAATTGAGAAGAAAACTGAACTTCCACAATCAGTCACTACTATGACAAAGATTTTCCCAGCAAGCTGCATTTGTGTTTTCCAATACTACAACACCCTGTACTTCACAGCAGCAATGGAGTTTTGTCACGGAACGGTCACATAAGGCTGATGCAGACCAGAAAAACTGGTCTCATTCACATAACACTGTTCCCTACTCTGGTCTTTCAAATGTAGCATCTGGAATAGCAGGTGTGAGTGCAGCAGGACCAAAGCCACTATGCTTGACAGCAATACAGGAAAGTCCGAAATACTGTAAGGTAGCTGAAAAAGGAACTAATCACTAATACAGACAGACACAGTGGAGTAAAGGCAAATCAGAAGCAAAAGGGCTACCCCTAGAATATTAAAACAATAAAAATCAACAGGAAGAAGCTACAAAACAAGTACACCACAAGAGCCATGTCAGCAGAAGGCAGCCACAAGGATGGTACCTCAAGGAGATCAAACTGACTTATTACACTGGAATGCCAAATATTTAATGTTTCAGTGATAAAACAACAAATGTTCAGTAACATAAGGTTGTTCCTGCCCAAAGCAGCCCACAAACTCCACACACCAGAAAATACAAATTAAACGCTGACATCAGAGAACAAGTCTATTTTGCTGTAAGAACAAAAAGCAAACAAACATTTTCTTGTAAGGAACAAAATGTTGACCTCCGCAAATTTGGGAAGACTTCAAGAAACAACATAACTGTGGGGAAAAATGTGCAGGGCAGCAGAATAAAGCTGTATCTGACCTCTAAAGGCTGACTTCAGTGAGCCTACGCAGCTCCGTTCCCCTCCAAACTCCTCACACCTCCCTTGACACTTCCATATGTCTCTCAAAGCAATAAATCCAGTACAAAAATAAGTTTCAGACCAATCCATACACTATATTTTATCCCAAATGTCTACCATTCATGAGTCACTGTAAACACACACACACAGATGCCACTCTCCCATTTGTCTGCATCCCAAAATACAAAGGAAAAATTATTGCTGAGCTGGATGGGATGTGAATATTTCAGCCAACACAGAGAAAAATAAAATAAAAAGTTAAGGGAGAGAGTTCAACAGAGTCAGTCAAAAATTCATCAGTCACACACAAACTGAATTTTATGAATGTATTTAAAGTTTTTCATGCGGTCTGTAGGTCACACATTTTAACTGCACAAACTGCTCCCTGAAACCTTCAAATAATCAACATAGTGGGAGTTTTTTCTACTTGCTAACTGCTTCGCTCATGAGTCACATTTTACTTCGTAAAAAGTTAACAAAAAACTCTCATGGGCTTTTGTTACCAACAGTTACAGAAAAGAACTTTTGTGGAACAGCAATGCAAATTTTATCAATGAAAAATTTAAGAGTTGCAAAAACAATATAATAAACAATTACAGCTTTCTAATGAGATTTTTCGTGGTCAGACATACCTCAGACATTTCCAGACATGACTAAACTCCAAGATTCCAATTTCCAATTAACACATGCATGTTACCCAATGAACCCTCCCCCCTCGAAGTCACTCAGCGTGAGATTACTGCAGAATCTGATGGTCTTTAGTAGAATATTTGGCCAAAATCCAGCTCCACCAGCCTTCATGCTTATTTTTATAGGCACAGCCTCCAGCTTTGCGCTCTGGTATGTAACACAACACCCAAGTCTATTAAACTTTCCATCAAACACGCATAAAATTGAACAACAGGTAATCAAGCCATAGTCTGCTCCCTAACAGTTGGAAGTACACTTATTGCCCTGTTTGCATCGTGGCATGAAACTTAGCTAATGTTCCTACAGGGCTTACAGTGAACGTGCCCAGGATGATGCAAAAGGACCATCTGAGGATCCAGATCAGAATGCTTTTGCAAAGGGGTTCTTACAGAATAGGTCTAAAATTTCAAAGGAGTAAAGGAGCTGGCACTGGGATTTCCAACATCAAATATTCAGCCGCAAACATAACTGTGAAAAAGATTTGAAAAGACAAAAAAATCTTCTAGTGGAACGAGCCCAACTATCTTGTCATCTTTGGCTACACGGAGAGATTTTGGCTTTATTCACTGATGGCTCGATCTGACTCTCACATTTCATAGAATCACAGAATAGTTTGGGTTAGAAGGGATATTTAAGGGCCTGGCAGTTCAACCCTCCTGCAATAAGCAGGGACATCTTCAAGCAGAGACCATCCCCAAGCTGACCTTGTTTCCAGGGATGGTGTACCCACCACCATTCTGGGCAACCTGTTGTAGTGTTTCACTATCCTCATCATAGAAAGAAATTCTTCCTTATTATTTAGTCTAAATCTACTCTCTTTTATCTTGAAACCAATATCCTTCATCCTATCATAATAGGCTTTACTAAAAAGTTTGTCCCCATCTCTCTTACAAGTCTCCTTTTTGATGGTTTAACCTACCAAGACTGGTTAATACAATCACACAGGGTCTGGCCAACATTACAGCATTTTCAAACTTATCCATGTTATAGATCTCATTCCTGGCAACAAATCCTTTTGAAGGTTGTAACTGCAACTCCATTTTAAAACTAACATATGCAGCACAGATACAGCCCTCAGTCTGCAGGAAACTGCTTAGAAAGCCATGTAGAATAAGCCTGGTTTACCATTGTAGAAACACTTCATTCTGTTCCGAGGGCCTTCAGTTTGATTTTGTTCTTTAAATGTGGATACAACTTTTGGTAACACCTAGAATGGAGCACTGACAGGAGGGATGAACTTCAGCCACAGCTGAGCCATTAAAGGACAAATCCATTCCTATTGCCCTCTGAAAGTACCCTAAGAGTTCAACTGCTGTATGTAGCTTGTTGGAATTGTGGAATTTTGCTGTCTTAGTTAATTAAGCACCAAGAGCAGCTCTTTAATAGTGAAATTGAGTTTCCCCAGGATAGCATGCAAACAACAGATTTTACATAGTAAAACAAGCTCTACTTCCAGGTGTAACAGAGGCTTCATTGTCCACACCAGAGTCTAAAACTAGAAATGCAAACTGTAGTTGGCATTAGTGAAACTGGGAAGAAGACAGTTGATGGAAATAAGCTGAAGATACTTGAACTTAATGTGGTTGGTACAGCGAGCACCATTCCAACTGTTACTGTTTACGAGTTTTCTAAAATATGTAACAATGGCATGAAACTTGCAGGGCAGCAGAACGTAACTGATCTGGAAAGGGGATAACATTCCTCAAGTGATTTGATAAACAAAACTGTGCATCATCCCAAACCAAGTAACTTGCATACTTGGTAGCAGCACAAGGCAGAGGCATAAACCTCTATTTTTTCCACCACTGATGTAGCAAATGTGTTAATAATTGCAAAGATCTGCAATATTTTGCCTTCATATTGTGGATTCACAAACAGTACTTGTAAGACCTCAAAAAAAAAAAAAAACTTAAAAAAAAAATCACATGATCAAAGAAACCTGGAGATAGAAAGGGTAAATGGTAGCAACAAACTACAAGGGAATGATTAAGTGGTAAAAAAAAAAAAAAGTTTTGGTTTTGGCAGCAGTTCACACTTCTCAACAGAGCACATTTAAGTACTAGGCTTTCCCACCTGCAAGGCAAAGGATTCTACACTGCTAGAGAAGAGTGACACCTTGTATTAGCTCCCAAAGTACACAGTACAGCTGATTACACTGCAGGGCAGAGACAGGCCCAGCCAAATCAAAAACTGGGGGAAATACATACTTCACTGTCATAGTCTCAAAGAATTGTGTGTTTGAACACACTTGTCAGCCAGCTCATAATAGCAGACAAAAATAAAACAGAATACCCATTTGTCATTCAAATCAATGCATCACAAGAAAAAACTATCCAGTCTGAATTAAGCAGAAACCTGTAATTAAATACTTTGCAATCCATAGTGGTTCACAGTTTAAAAAAAAAAACAAACAAACAAAAACCACAAAAAAC
>VXAU01002749.1:1369598-1393965 GCA_013399695.1 Formicarius rufipectus
AACAACAAAAACCCCCGACTTACAATTAATTATTGTTAATTATTCGCAGTTAACAGCATGGAAAGCGATACCTCCCACTCAATTTCTACAATAATGTTTTTCAGCAACTCCTCAACTGAATAAGTATTTACAGCAAGTTTTGCATAACATATCTTATCTGCCCAATCCTGATAAGCACGGGAGCCATCAACAATGGGGGGCGACTACCTCATTGTGTGGAAAGAGAAGGATAGAAAGAAAAAACCCTAAAGGGCTGTACTCATACTGAGTATCTGGGATTGAGGTCAAGAAACTCCCCACACCCCCAGGAAAACTCCCCATCGCAAGGACGAAACGGAGTGTGTAGGTCTATGTATTACACTGACACACTTGCTGGTGAAATACTCCGTGTGAAAAGTTTCGCGGCTTGTGCTTTTTCTTAAGATTCCAATTACTGCATTTTGTTACTTTCTCATATTTGCAAGCAGGCTTTTTCCAAGGTGGGTTGTTTTTAAAGAGCAATAAGCTTCCATTCACCCACAACCCAAATCTACATTTGCTTGGTAACAGTGGGAAGAGGACATGAACTGCAGATACGCAACAACACTCTTTAGCATGTGGAAGAAATCCCGCTTATATCGCCAGATTCAGTATGATCAGAACCACACAGTAAAGATGGAAAATGCATTCTGAAAGCCTTTCTCGTTAAAATACTTCAGATATTTCAAAGTAAATACTACATTTTCAGCTACTCATGAGATATTCCTTGGTAGTCCTCTTTATAGAAAGAGATTATGTTCTCACACAGGTTTTCAAGTCTGTAACTATGTAAGTGTTGGAGAGAGCTTTCAGATGAATCCCGGGAACTAGAGCCCTGCAGCCCTGCTTATTCATAGACTTATCACTAGTTTGTTATTTGTAGTTTTTCAGTACAGGTGCTTAGCACCTAGAATTTGTCTTGCCCTTTTTATATCTGTAAAATTAATGACTGCTTTCATGAGAAGTGGTCAAAACCTACTTCAATACAATATTTTTCCCACTGAAAAATTTAAGGCTTGGTCAAAATCCAGTTCTACAGAAACACGGACAGCCTGATGAAGATATTCTGGGGAGGGTGATTTAGGTTTGGGGTGGTCTGAAAGAGGCACAAGCAAAAACTATTCCTGAGTAGGACCATGACTCCATCTTTTCATCCCATTCCCCATTCAGAGGAGTGCTTTGCTCATGACTCAGTTTACTTTCTGAAAGATAGTAATTGCATTCTTTCCCACATAATGAAATGGGGAGGGAGAGAAGTAATTTCCTTCTACTGCAAATCTAAATGAAAACTAAATTCAAGCTTCAGTAAGGAAAGCAATTGCTGTGCAGTCAACACTATTTATCAACAACACAGCCAGAATAGTGAGCAACATCACAAGACAGTGACTGCAACCAGTTCACCAAGAAAGTATTTCAACATCACACATTAAAATTATCATAAGTTGCACAGCATGAATTATCATCACATTGGCATGAAAATACAAAATCTTCTACCTGAGAGGTAGATCCAAATGGTAGATCCATTTGATCCAAAAAGAAGTGTCACACAGGGAAAAAAAGTGGTGCAGCTTTCCATTCATGGTCCTACCACTGTGCTTCAAAAGGGTTAACGGTGGCTGCTTCTCAGGTGCACCCCTCACACCCATTTGATGCTTAGATTCCTTGTAAATAAGAATGTCCTTTTGTAAAAGATGGTGATATTTTGTAGCATTTATAATACAGATAGTAATAAGCATCTTCATGAAACTGCCTTGTCCTCCAGGAAACAAACCAAAAATATCCAAAGTTTTCCTCTAGCCATCCAGCTCTCCATTTTCTGCCTTGTTTTCAGATCTGTGCAAAAGAAGATATTATCTATCCTTATTCTGGGGCAATTTTCCATTTTCACTATAAAATGTGAATTAACAGTCTGTCACTATGTCTTACATTCTTTGCTTTGTCGAGTAAGAAAACAAAGAAATATTTGGTCCCAAAGCCTGTGTTCTTTCCTTAAAGCAAGTTAGTGTAATGCAAAGGGTATCCAACTCAATCTAGAATATTTTTTTTCTTTTTACTCCATCTACTGGACTACCTTAATTACCACTGTTACAATCTGCAGCAAATGAAAAAAAAAAATCTAAAATAAACTAAAGACATGCCTGGTCACAGATGACCAAAGAATTAGTGAGTATTATTTTTTAAAGGCATAGCTCATTTCTTAAAGCCTAATAGTACATCCTGGGCCATGTAAGAGTTCAGGGATAATCAGTATTCAGCACACATTTAGGTCTCTCTCAAACATTATGCATAATCCAGAGAATATTGAAGGGGAATTTCCAACTCCTAAATCATTAAATATTCTTTCTTTAGCACACAGATGTCATTCTGAAGGGGCACAGGCAGAGGCTTTGTTTGACAACAGCCTACAGCCGTTTCAGAGAGAAAATGAGGATGTGGCTGCACCCCTGTTTTGCAGCTCCCACACTGCAGCTCACCAGAAGCTGTGGCAGATATCCATGTACATCAGAGCAGTTTAATAGCTGCTTATTTAGAGATAACCTTTTTTTTTTTTCTTTTCTTTTTCTGGATGTTTCCACAGGGTGGGTTATAGTTTCTTGATTACAGCTTTAAGGCCTACAGCTTCACAAGCCAAGCAAGCTGGATACAAACCCCCCTGTAACACGGGCTGTTTCTGAGATTGCAGGGGCAAAACTGTGGAAATTCAGGGTCCTGTTTAGTCTGACAAACCATGAAACACACAACAGCCCTTGGACTGACCTATGACAGTCCCTGGCAATTAGAAGAGCACTAGTCATTGGTCAGAAGCACCTCCTAACCAGCCTTGCTGAGAAGAGAGGCAAAGAATATCAGAGCCAGCCACTGTGGAGAGCAAAACCCGAACTACTGTGAACCATGATTGCAGTGCCTGTCAGGATTTGCAGCAAGGCAGGAAGGTAATCTAGTCTTAGTCGTGTTCATGCATCTGAGATGAACATAGTTCATTAGAAATACAGAAAAATCTCATGGTATTAGCTAGAATTGGATGGGAGGTAGAAGTGTTCTCAAATGTGTTTGGTTGCTTGAACTGTGCATTAAAATACCATAATTAATGAATCAGTAACTAAGACAAGTATTAACATTAACATTCATAGTAATTAGCTTTCAGTAGTCTAAAAAACAAAAAAAGGAAAAAAAAAGAAAAACTATTCCTTGTTTTTCTTAATCTTTCAGACATGAGGATAGTTACTTTGGACATACAACTCTCATGCATAGAGAGATTAATTATGTGAGATCAAATTTTTCCTATTCATAAATGAGGAAATTGAGTCAGCAAGAATAACTCAACTTAAAAAAAAAATTAGCATTTCCTTGATAGAGAAGAAAACAAATTTAGATGCCCATATTTCTAATCTCACACTTAGTCACAAGACCAAGCTTAGCCATTTTTCTTATACTCAGCCAGAAAATGCTGCACATTCATGAAACATGGCAGCTACACCTCTACTTAGTGGGACTGACTGCATACCAGGAGTTTTGGGAATATACCCTACTGTAGTTAAGATATTTTCCTACTTTAGACAAAGGAACCCCCAAACCAGTACTCATAAGACAAGGGCAGGAAATCTTGCTCCAGGACTGAGCAAGGGGAGGATTTAACCATAACAGTCTCTGGCTTGCTTGTTGTGAAAAATGGCCACAAGTTTGAGCTCTGTCTGCACACAAGTAAATGATTCAAGAATCAACCTGCCAGTGGCCCAGAGAATTCCAGTTTTGTGACTGGAAAACCAGAAAGCAAAGACTGTACATGAACACATCTTATCCTTCACCCACCTGTGGCAAATTAAACTGCATGCAAGTTAAAACAAACAAGAAGAAGCTCTGTACAGCCACTCACTGGAATGCTCTTCAGGTGTTTTGGAAAACATCAGTTAATGCAGCACTAAAATAGATCATTGGCCTTCTCTAACCATGGATCTTTTATAGGATTTGTATTCTCCCCTATCAAAACACCTCCAGCTTTCCATTTTGCCATAATGTTGCCTCATTTTGCAAAGTGGGGACTTTAGTTTTCTATCCAGAGGCAGCAATATGCCTTCTATTAGCATGGTATTTTTCTCCTTTGCAGCAAAGGCCTGCATAAGACAGCCTGAGGGTCTAGACCTAGAATTCAAGTGAAGAGGTCACCCCAGGGGAGGTTTCATCCTGTGTGTTGGGAAAAAGCACACACAGGAGCTAAGTGGAAGCACTCACTTCTTTTTCTGGCTTGAAATCGGTTTGGTGCTTGATACATGCTCCTGAAGTCCACCAACCTAACCTGCACTTTTCATGCTAACAGGCTTGTGACAGGTGTGATAGGGAGGTGCTCGGCCCTCACCTCCTGCCATCACACACCAGTCCCTATGGAGCATCCAAGTGCTTCCCAGCGATATCAACACATTTGGACCCCTCAAAAGGCACATCCTCCCATCACTCCTAATACTGGTAAGACCTTTGCCTAAGCATGAACAAGTTACAACAGCAACACGGGTGTCCTCCTCAGCAGCCAGCGGGGAGGAAGGATGGAGAAACTCATGGGGAATTCAACCCTGGCAGGCACTGCAGCTCTTTACCCCTTGTACAAGGGAACACCCTCAGTTTGATACAGAGATCTCAGTAACCTGACCCAGTGGCCACAGGGCAGAATGATCCTTAGTGTGCTTTATCTGCTCTGAAGGGCTGAGCATCTCCCTCTGACATATTTGGTGATTATTTTCTGATTTCTCTTTGTAAGTATCTGATTGGAGTGCACAGAAAAAGGGACTCCCAGAAAAAGGGAATCAGATACTGCATGTCCAATGGACCTGGCAGCTGCTGGATCAGCACACTGAGTCATGAAACCAGGAGTCCCCAAACAGGTTTTCTTTTCTTACTGTTTTTTAAACAAACCATATTCAACTTTCCCTACTAGCCTGCCTTAGTAATTCTGCTTTTCAGTTCAAGAGTAAGTACACCCATTACAATTAAAAAAAAAAATCCACCAAAAAATAGTCAAACATGGGATCTGCAAGAACCTTCTGAAACACCATCTTGCTAATTCTGCAAACTGGGAACATATTTCCAGAGCTCAAGGAAGAGTTTGATCAGAGGTAAGGCTTGAAATTTCAGACTTCCTGAGTAATATCCCCCTGCTCACCCAAAGGATTTTACTGTTGATGTTACACAACAGCAGAAGGTCCTGTTTTTCCTAGTAGTACAAATTAACCTCTCCTTCGCCTGTAAAAGAAGTACTGTTGAGACATGGCTGAATCCCTTCACAAACATCCCCTGAAGCAAGTCATAAAAGCTGTAATTAGGAGAGGGAAAGGCTCAGTGTCCTTTGAGATTCAGAAGTTCATATCAGATCATTCCACACATTAAGTGGCAAGAGAAAAATCTTCATTTTGAATCCATGTAGCACATGGGAAAAGTCTCTTGGTGCACCTAAAGACAAACATCACCAGTAAAGTATTCGCACTACAGTCTCCACACATACAGGGATATATAGCCTGAAAATCTTTGCTGCAGAGTAATTATGGACATCCTTTTCCCATTTTATATACTCCTCACAGAACTCTTTGATTTTGTAATGTATGGGGTTTTTTTGCGGATTCCCAAGTACAGTATGTGGTGTGTTAAAGGTAGAGATTTCTAACCACATATAACATCTGTTTGGGGGGGATCCTCCTTCCCACGGGCACACAGACATGGTGATGACACATTCTTGTGCTGCTATCCTCTGTTATCAGGCTCTGCTTAGACAGAAAACTTTTACTTGGATTAAGGATATTAGACTACAACTATTCTTGCCAACAAAATTACCCAACACAAAGGCATTGAAATTGAACTGTAGGCATATGCAAACTTACTTTAAGAATAAAAGCAAGTATACTATAATATTACACCTTACATATTGAGGTTTGACACACATGAGTTGATGCAGAGCAGGAGTGACCATTCCTGTGCAGTAGTGGGAAATTATATGAAATTTTTATAATATATTTATCTAGGTTCTAATGAGGACTTATGCTTTATTCTTATTTTTTCCACTATTTATAACTGGTCTGCCATTTCCACTAGAATTTTTAAAATGCAAGCCCATTTCTTACATAAGTAGAAGACAGTTTTAGAAAAGGTGTTTTGCACCACTTTAGCCAACAGAAATTTAAAAGAAAATGACCTTTTAAAAGGTCCCATCCTAAATACTAACATTTGTCTAAGTTTAGAGAGCTTAGAAAAATTTATAGTTAAAACAGAGAGACAAATCTCCTTCAATTTCAAAGCAAATTTTAATTAAGATATGATAAATGGAAGGATAACAGTTCCTAGCTATAATTTTTATATATCTATATATTTAAGATAAACAAAAACAACCAGAACTAAACGAGTAAAATAGAAGAAAAACCTGAGCAAAANCCCAGGGCGGAGACTTAAACAATGGGTGATTTACTCTGTGAGATAAACAATGACCTATTTTTGATACCCCTGATGGGCCATTAGCAGTCATGACCCCTCAGGTGGGTGTGGAGGCAGAAGAATTTCCTTATCTCACAGAAGTTCCAAAACACCCAGCCTGCAGCCTGAGGGGTGTGCTGTCCCTTAGACAATAGCTGCTAATGTGCCATTGTGAGCAGTTCATGGAAAAAATGGCATAGAGGCTTTAGAATACACACCCACACAGTGACAAACTGACCCTGGATACTAAAAACCAAGACAATACTGCACAGTGTCTAGGAAGTTATAGATGAGGAAGTTATAATGTTTGTATTTCCTTTAGTTAGGGATGATTCTCTTGCCTCTGTGTTTTCTTATAGAGTTTAAAGGGGAACTGACTATGCCAGCTGTGGGTCTAAAATCTTTTTGACTCCAATCAAAAGCACAGAGAGGTGGTTTTGAAAAAAAGCCCAAGTCTTTGCTGGCTGTGCACCAGTCTATAAATTGCAGCCACAATGGAGCAGAATATAGATAATATAAATAATAAAGAGAAGCGCAGCGTGGAAAAATCCATTGCTAAAGAACTCCTAAATGAGATGTTTCTTGAAGTTTCTTTTCAGCAATTTTGTAAACCTGAGAGCCTTCCACTCCCCTTGCCAGCTAAAGAAAAGAGCTCAACTTGTCTAGGGCACATAAGGACAATTATTTCTTCCAACTTAATTGCAAGAAATGCCCATGAAAGGTAACTCAGCTGTGAAGGATGTGCTTGCACATGCCAGGCAGATGTTGCTAGCACCAGAATTCTTCCTATGTTCCCCAAATATTAACTCCTCACTGGGGATTATGCATGCCTTATATGCAGGGAAATAGCAATTTCTTTGTTCTCCAGTTTTATTACAACATGGTGAACTCTTTAGGAGTTCACTTTTTTTTTTTTTTTTCCAAGAAGCAGCAAATTAGTAACATATGTATATGGTGTGTTTCTGCTTCCATCACAGGTGAATGCAGCTCTTGTAAGAGGAGCTATTTACAGCCTTCTGGAAGCAGGGATCTTGAATCCAGCCCCAGCCACACCAGTGTGAACCAACTGCAGCTCTACTGGATAAAGCCAGGCAACAGTGATGTAACTGATGCCTCAGCCAAACTTTTAACTTTGTCCCAATAGAAACAGAGCAAACACACCAATGCAACTTTCCTCTACATTGCCCTATTAACGCCTCATCAACGTCATTATTCAAACTGTTCTACTACCTGTCTGAATCCAAAAATATACTTTATTAAATGTCACCAGATTAATCTTCATCTCTCCCTGTAAAAAACATTACTTGCAGGAACCCTTTCAGCATTCCCTGATTCTGTATGATTTAACTATTCTCGGTCATTATTATTCTGTGTAATACATAGATCATAATTTTTACATAAATATATTATAATCAAATTCTGTATAATTATGGTGTTTGGTCTAATGCATATCTTGTCCTATAATATGTATTACAAACCATTAGCTTTCATAGGTCTCCTCTAGAGGTGATCACTGTCTTTCTTCAAAACATTCACTCTGTTATTTCATGTTCACTCATTAAGAAATATTCCTATTGCGTGAGTAGTAAACTATCTTTATCCCCAATACTGTTTTTACTAAAAAGGTTATGCTACCTCTTGAAGGATTGAACCCAGTGATGTTCCTAAACTGTGTGCATGTTCAAGGGCTATTCTTAGACACATCCTTATTTGAAACAGAAGAGTTGGGCTGAACACTGCAAATATACTCTGTAAAATCCGTAACAACTGCTTAAAAGAGGTCACATTTGTGTTCCTCAAACAGATGCACAGGCTTGGGGCTCACCATTCCCACAAGCCCTGGGTATTGTGCCTGCTTCCAAAATGGGGTTAAAAAGGTAAAAAAAGAACAACATGAAACCCTGTGCCAAGCCATTTTTGGGGTGTGACCCAGCAGTCCACAAGAGGTCTGAAGGTCACATTTCACATGCATAAATAGAGATATTTCTGACACCTACTAAACAAAACTGGCTGCTTGCTTTAGACAGCCCTAAACAAATATTAATTGAATCCATGCATAGGACGTATTATCTCTGAAGTAACTAGAGATGTTCAGCTGACTTTGGACTAAATTATCCAACAGCTTCACACAGAAAAATCACATTCATGAAAGTGATTTACTGTTTTAATATAACACACAACTATAAAGAGTTCAAACATGACCCTATGGTTTCTATGATTACCCTCTTTAGGAACTGAGAGAGAGAAAACAGCTAGAAAGCTGCTGATTCTTCTGCATGATTTGTCCATGAGCTCTGAAGCACCTGCTTGAGGGAAGAATTACCTTTTTGCCTTAAAAAAAAAAAAAAAGAGAGAGAGAGAATGGGCTCTGAAAGAATGAGATGAAAAAGGCACATCCTCACATCCACACTTCCTCCAGCACATCACCCATCCTAGTGAGAGTTAGATGCATTGTATTTAGTGCACAAGGATTGTTCCTGCCTTTTATCTTAGAAATATGAGGAAACTGAAGAGAAAAGTGATGCCTGCCCCTCTTCCCAGCTCATTTCCTTCTTCATGCTTGTACAAAAATAATAAGAAGGTTTCTACAGGTCAAAGTTCTTGCTGCACTGCCTCTTGTATCTAGCTCTTAGCAGGGACAATGCCAGAAAAACTTTATAGGGTGCATGATGATGGTTCCTATTCTATGTAATGGTCTAGCATCTCATTAAGACTGTTGTTGCAGTCATTAATGTGTCAGCAAGGCCATGGAACAGAGCAGGCTGTTGAAACATGAGACGAGCAACGTAAAAATCCAAAGGAGAGGCAGATACTGAGGGTATGTATCCTGCTCAAGCCCTTGACAAGAACACTCATGGCATGGGAGATTCTATGAAAGGATGGATAACACCCATCTGCCATGGTGGAAGAACTAAGGCTGGTATCCTTATCAAGATAGCATACCAGAAAAGACAGAAAAGTCTCCAAAAGGCTGGAGTCTTTATTGCAAACAAAGCTGGTAGACTTCAAGAAAAGCTATGTAGGCTATAATGAATGTTTTTGACCGTAGGGAGAAAAATTAATGGCTTGAGTCCAGGAACTGTCTCTGCCTACATAGAGAACTAGGTCTGTAAGAGATCCTTTTTCAGCACGTTTCCTACAAAAGACATTAATTTACATTTCCTTGTTTGAAGGACAGATAACTTTCTCCATGAGAGAAATTCCATGGCATGGGCTCAGAGGAATGAACGAATGCTGCAGAGACCACTGCTCGTTTCACACAAACGCCAACTGCTGCTGAGACTTCAAAGCTTGCAAAGAAAATGATTTTTTTTACCCCAGAGCAGAAACTAGGATATCAACTCTGATTACCCTGTAGTTGTTCACCTCTAGGCAGTGCAGTTTGAGAGGCATGAGGCCTTAATCAAGCTCAGATGTAAGGAAGGATTTCTTTTAAAGGCTATCAATGTTAATGAACAACTTGGTCTTGTTTGAATATCCAAACTGTGATATAGGCAAGTGTCTGAGTTTATCTTGTCCTCAATCTTTTGAACAGCCAGATTTTATTTGCTAAGCATTGATCAGGCCAAAGGAAATGAGCTTATCCAAAGTAGCAGTGGCTGGACTTGAAATCTGGACTTTAGATAGCAAAATGTTCAGGATTTGATGCAATTTCGCATCAGCCTATGCTGAGTTTTGGGTTGTCATTGTAAACCCAGAGATTAAAGGAAACTGTCCTGGAGTCTTAAAGGAAAACAGAAAGGCACATCTTCACTCTAAAAGGCTTTTACTTTGTTCTCCTGTATCTAAAAGCTAAAAAGAGATGTTGAATCTTTGTGCCAAGGGTAACAATTCAAACACAACTGGATGTACTAATTTGATATTCTTTGTGTGTGTTGGGAGTGAGGATTCTAAACCAAAAGCCTTACTGAAAGTTAGAAACCAAATATCACATCAGCTTTAAAAACATACCCTTCAGAAAGCTACTCCCTTCACCTCATTTAGGAGGGGTATTTATATAGGTTCATTTTATCCTTTGAGTAGTTATTTATTGCATTTTGATTATTCCAGTACTCTATAGCTGCAATATTGTTATAAAAAAGCATACAGGTGTTTAATTTAAAATAAAAAGGCTTTTGTGCAATTTTTTAATAAGGAAACTATTTCTACTATTATTTTCTAGTATTAGATTTTTATGAAGCCTTTTGAACTTACACTATTCATATCTAGTGGTTCAGATCATACACTGAAATATATCCCGTGAAACTGGAATAGCCCTTCATAATTTCAGTCTACTAAAGTAAGATTTTTCAAATGCTTACTCACTGACCTGTTCTGGGTACTGTTGCACAACAGCTTCTTGTGGATTTAGTAACCATGAAACATTCAATATGTTACACTGGAGCTTCCCATTCCTCCCCTCAGGGCAATCTCCTTTCTTACTGTGTTGGCTCCCTCAGCATCTGTATTCTTCACTTTTGCAGTAATACTGCAGTTTAATCTTTGCAGTTTTTGAAGAAAAGCTTTGCTACAGAAAAGTGCACATAGAAATGCGTATAAGATACCAATTAATATGTTAAGCAATCTGCAGAAATAAATCTGCAAGCAAGATTCAACTAATTAGGGGGCAAGTGCACTCTTACTTGCCAATAATACTCACTTAGTTCTTCACATTCTTTCCAACTGGAGTGGAGGGAGGATTGCAGCTACTGCTGCAGCCTCTTATCCTGCTTGCTTTTTCAGTCCTCACTGTAACCAAACTTTTAGGAAATTTAGGAAAATTCATAATCAGAAAATAAACTGTTTTCTGAAAACCATGCTCTAATACTGAAGTTTTGGATGTATCAGATGTGAAGGACTTCACCTTTTAACTTGATCCTGCAGCTTTCCTCAGGAAAGTCTGGTTTTGTCCCAAAGTTCTTATCTGTCACCATTGCAAATACAACACATGAAGCTCAGATGCCAAGCTACATACATCAAGATGTGATGGAAATGTCATTGTTAACATAAGCATCCCCTGTCCACATTATATGGATATTTCAAAACAGACACCCATTTCAGGACATTTGTTTAGAATAATTTTATCTGTATACTTCAAAAAAGGCATATAGCAAGAGTAACTCCCTGATGCCCAGCCACAGTAGAGGATCATGCCACTGCTTCTCACTGGGTTAAACTCACCACCACACTGATATACAACAGCAGAATACCCAATTATCTCTTAAATAGCAACTTTTCCCCTGAGGACACACAGCTTGTCTGTCTTTATTAGCAGAAGACTAAGACATAGCTGAGGAGTATGCTCCCCTGAACTTATATTTTCCTAAAGTACTCACAGGAATGTAAGCTAAATATATGAAAGAAAGGAAAAGAAAAGCAGCTGCATTCTGTTACCATCTAAACTTTTAAACTTAGGAGAATACCAGTTTCAGCAGCTGGAACCCATGGACTGCCTCTTTGGACACCTTTGATATGGCCAAGAGCACAGTCATGGTGGAATGGAGCACGAGCAGAAGTCACCCTCTAGTCTTCACTGCAGGTGTTCCCTCAGAGTTGGTGTTTTGAGGCATAATCTTTCATTTAATAAAATCTTACAACAGTTTGTAATTTTAACTAGAGACAGTATGCATGCCTACAGTCTTGCTTTAATTTTCGTAAAGGTAAGTCTGATGAATGACCTCAGATATCAAATTTTTTTTCAGTTGGTGCCAGAAAACATGTTTGGTTGGTTGTTGTTTTATAAAAGAGAAATTTTGCTCATCTGCATTTTCCTTTTCCATTATATGTGTTAAGAAATGTTGAGTAGGATTTCCTCCCTCTGCCCCATTCCTTACTAACCATTTAGCTATAGCTACTTTCAAAAATAACAGCAATGTATGGGAACTCATTTTATTTGCATGAAGGGTGTGTTAAATATTGTCTTATTCTCTTTCTTCAGTGTACTCTTCCCAAAGAAAGAAAAAAGCATTTTGTATTCCATACTCCTCAGGATGCCAAACACAGACATGTCCTGAGCAAACAGAATAAGTTATTCAATATAATAACTACAAAGACAAGAATGAGATTACAAGAAAACATCCTCTACAGCTGTAAACAGAGCTGCAAAGCTTAATATTCACTACCACTACATTTTCATGCTGAGCTTATCCCAATCCCTTCTCCTCTCATTTCTAAAGCAAGCAGAATTTTTTATTATTATTTGTGATCTCTTATGTACTATTTTTGCAGAGAGAAAGAGTCATATGTTGATAAATGAGTCTGAAAGTCAATTAGAACCAACACTGAATCATGCATCTCTTGTTTTAAGGTTTGATACCCTCCCAAAAAAAAAGGAAAAAAAATCAGGAGTGAATAGACTGGGGAATTTCTGCTTTGGCAGAACTAGAGTAAGACAGTAGCCAAACACATTGCTACTGGCATTCAGTCTTGGAAATTTCAAGCCAGCAAAATCATAGCTTGCTTCAGTATAATTAAAACAGATGCTCAAAGGGGGCACTGTAAGGCTAAGTGGAGAAATCATACAAAATGTATTTTAACAATCAAAATTACTCGAGCAATCAGAAGACAAGGAAAATGGTGCTCCTGTGCTTTGAAACTAAATCAGGAAAACTGAAAAAAAAAAATATGCATAGTAGAAATTAGATGTGAATTCTCCCCATGCCCTAAACCAGTCTATATGGACTAGTGCTATGTATTAAATCTTGCAGGCTACAGGTCTTTATTTTTGTAAACCCTGCATCTTTCGCAAACATGCAAAGATTGTACAAAGAATTTTAAGCCATCGACCAAGGTCTGGCTAAATGCACACATTGCCCTTTTCTTTAGAACGATGTTAGACATTTTGATGTCATTGCTCAGATGGACAAACTTACATTCACATGGAAAGTTTTTCATAGCATTATCCACTACAGTGGTTCACTGTAGCTGCTTTATCTTGATTTTGGTGGGGGAAAAAGCCATTAACCAATTTGGTGATTGGTTAAGGAAAGCTCATAGCTTAAACAGTTAGCTTTATTTCAGCTATTCTTGTCAAGCTCCATATGGTCTCTATAGTAAACAATTATCACTTTATAAGAAAACGTGAATTTCGGTCCAGTTTGTTCAGTTTCTAATGGAGCTTGGACATGTTCTGCTCATTCTGCTATTTTGAAGTCACTCTCCTCATTATTTAATGACTTTATAAACAGAGCAATGAACGAGGCTATTGTGCCCTGCTGTATCTGATTTACATCTGTATTAAATACCTCTTATATCTCCCTCCAGCCTTTTAGAGCACCTTCAAAGAAGCACATGAAACAGCCCAAGGCCCACTGACAGTGCCAGAGTGAAGTAGAGGGGTCCCATTACAAAGGGAGAAGTTATGCTCCCTAGCTATTAAAGGGAAGGGAAAGGTGAGCTACAAGCCATACACACTGATTCGATTTTTTACATGCATGGCAGTGACCCACACAGTGACATTTCATCTATAAATTTGTTAGCAACATTAAGTAACAGCTTTCTAGTCTTGTGTTCAGAATTGACACATATTGTACTCAAAATGCTGTAGTGGACCTGTGGCAAAGGAGTTACAAAAATCCTTGACTTCCAAGGCCTGGTCACAGGTAATTTGGTGGCAGAATAAGGGTGAATCAGAATGCAACCTTTTTATAATCACTTTATGCAAACCCATGGGGGTAAGATGCAGGTATGGTATAAAGATACAGGATAAAAGAAACACCCTTTATCCAACCTACAGTATGGTCCCTGCACTCCTCAAGATCCACGGTAAAAGAAGCTTCCTACAGTTTCTCATTAGAGAAATCTGATGGGGATCATAAATCAGGTCAATATATCAAGGTTGTTAAAAGAATGAAAATAAGTATTAACTTATTTCAGATTCAGGTTAGTCTAAGCTGCTTTGCTGAAACACAGCAGCTGCAGAGGCACCACAAACTGCTCATGGGCAAGGTCGTCCTCTGCTGTGCACTTCCAGCCATTTCTTCCACCACCCTTTCAGTGCACAGAGCTCTCTGGCCCTGCGCATTACAGAGAGCATTTGTTCCACACACTACAGGGTATCCTCCATGTCACAGGCAAATTAACTTGTGTTCTTACTGTAACTTCAAATAAACAGATGATTATTTTACTGCAATGTTTTTTGTTGAATATATTTATTGGAAAATATCGCTTATGTGATCTAATTGGGAATGAATGTGAATCCAGAGAGTATCTTATATGTGTTACAAAAATGACATTCTAGAGTGCCTTCAGTTCTTCAGAAAAAGGATCGGATACATATTAATCTGTATGGGAATTTAAGATTAATTCTCTCGTTGTCAGAATTGTTTTATTAGCCTGATCATGCATCTTATGCAGTATGAAAATACAATGGACAACAAAAATCTGCCATTCATCACCATGAAGTTTTCCAAATGCATAGAAAAACTACTCAGTAATATAGAGTACCACTACTCAGAGTGAAAATCTGTAGTCAGGCTATCTGTAGTGATCTCATGGTTCTGTTATGATTCAGGAATATAGAAATCCATTAAAATGCTTTCATTAATCCCTGATGCTTTTACTGTCTGCAAAAGGCATGCAGCTTAAATACCGAATTATACAACAGGCTTTAACCTTCTGCCATGACTCCTTCCTGAGTCTCATTGGCTTAGGGAGGGAAACAGGTGATGAATTTGAACTACAACAATGAAACATTTAGAGACAAGTTAGGGCAAAATGTGTTTGCAAGACAAGACTATCATAACAATCACTTTTGAATGAATAAATGGTATTCTGAAGGCCACGGTTCAACACCTTTTTATATGAACAGGAAAGACTTCAGCTTTACCTTGCTGAGAATAAGTTGTGCCTCTCACATACAGACTGGTGCAGACAGAAGCTGAGAAATAGAGAGAAGCTAGGGAAGTGCAACAGCTTTTTTTTTGTTAAAAATGAGCAATTTGTCTGCATTTTCCCCCCAATGGTCATTGGTGCTCATTTACATGCACTATTACATGATTGCTTTTGCTGTTGTTGTTTTGAAGATAGTTACATTCTAAAAATTATGTTCCGTTCCTTATGGTTTCAGTAACCTAACATTTAACATAAACAGCAACAAAAAATAATAATTAAAAAAATCTCATAAGCAGACACAAAAGGTACACACTAACTCACAAGCTCTACCTTCCCACTGAAAAGAAGGAATCGCTGTCCTGTACAGCTGCTTCCATAGCCATTGGAACTCGTTCTACTCACAGGTATCAAAAGAAATAATAACTGTGGCCTTTAAAAAATTAAACACCTCCATGAACTCAAGAAAATGTTTTTCTACCTCCTGAACATTTCTGGCAGCTTCCTTTCAAGTGGCATCAGTCAAGTGACTGCAAACACAGGTAAGCTATAGAGCCAGCCCCAAAAGGCAGCCAGCTGCCACCATTTTCAGGCTGTTCAGTGTTTTGCTGTCTCTAGCTCTCTACCACTCCAAAATTATTCACTCTTTCCTCATGAATTACGTTGGTGCTGGGTCTCTGCCACGGGCCCCTCAGCCCCATTCCTGTTAGCAGGGGTAAATAACTCAGCTGTGCCTCCACTCTGATATGGAGGCACCATATTTGGATTCCACCAGCTGTGGGATTTTACACGGAAATCTCCCTGCAGTAACATCTCCTTGCCCATCCAGCAAACAAGTTACCTCAGATACCCAGCCCCCTGCCTTGATCAAGTAATTTCAGTTTTATTACTGGTGCCTAGAAAACAACCAGCATGCCCATCTTTTACAGTTCACTGCAGTAACTTTAAATTAATCAGATCAATAGAAAAAAAAAATTATGCCAAAACTAAGGCAGCTATGTTTGCATCACTTTCAAGCTTCTTTCAAACCTCAGTCAGGACCCACCATCTTGTTCACTCCAACACTGACAATTTTTTTTCCAAGCTTTCCTAAAACTATAAGCAGCACAATCACAACAGTAGGTCCTGTAGCATTCAGTGATGAACATGTACCACAGCAAAGACAACATACATTTCAAAATTTAAAAAACAACCAAGAAAAAAAATATTTCCTTTTGTAATATAAAATCAAAACTGTCCTTTTTTTCCTTTCTTATTTTTTTAAGACAAGTTTTAAATTAACTACTATGCTGAGTATACATCAAGGGAATTAATTCTTCTGATTCAGATTTAAAGAATTAATTCTTTAATTATTAAATTGCACAAACAGCTGATGACTTGCTGTGCAGTCTGTTTTTAAAAGTACATGAAAGATTAGTGTAACCAGAATACCTGGAATAAGGACATTTAGCAAAACTCTGCCATGCAAAAATCTGAAATTAGTGTTTAAGACCTGGTATATCAATTTACAGATAATGCCAGGCTTGCTCTCAGAGGGGCTCAGGTCACTTTGTAATGGCCTTCAACAGTTGCACATACACACACAACCCTCCCTCTCCCCAGACCACCACCCAACACTCAAGTATTGTTTCCAGCTATGGGTATGGTTCAAATCTTTCCTAAAAACATTAGATGCCTTCATTACATTCAAAATTAGATATATGATTCACAAAAGGAAGGCTATCAAAAGTTTACCATTTAAAAAAATGGGTGGTGTAGGAGGGGGCTATTTCAAACTGGGATTGATGCATTTCTCTATTGCTGCCAGAAGGTTCCTTTGAGGTTCTGCAAAAATCCTGATGGCTATATTCCAGAGCTCCAGGGTGAGGGAAAGAGAGGGAGGAACCAGAAACCCCTCAAAAGCATCATGCTCTCCTCACTGCTGAGTGCTACTCTTTGCAGACTGAGGCGAGTCCCTCTGACAGTAGTGTTGGTCTTCCAGGAAGCACAAGCATCCTCCATGCAGGTCTGTCTGAGGGTCTCCTAAATATCTCACCCTGCCTATAAAATGCAGTGATTTCTTGGAGGAGACCCTCAGTATGCACCTCTGCATCTGTTTCCTAAAAAAATTCAGCATGTCTAAGCCTACCAGAGTGCATCTTTCCATTTAAAGGAACAACACCTGATCTCACATTTTCAGTATTCGTCCCTAGGCAGAAAGTCTAGTAAAGGTTGTCCTCAGTGAATTGTGTTTTTCTCATGTTCTCAGTGAATCATGTTTTCTTCAGCATAACCTTCTGAAAATTGGACCCATGAAAAGTTTACTGCTGTAAACTGTTTACTGCTGACCTACTAGCTCCAGGTTACAAGGGCCTGACTTGACACACCAATGCCAAACACAAGTTACTTCATTTGAAAAACTCCTTTAACTTCAATAAAATAGCACCTCAGAACTCACTCTATAGACCTGACTAAGCTGAGACATGGAGGGAAATGAAATAAATGAAGTGCTAATAAATTTATGTGACCTCTTGAGACTAAGCTTTACTTCTCTGGTAACTCCTGCGCTGGGTAAGCCAAGGCAGAAGAGAGCTCAGGCGCACCAGCAGCCACGGGAGACAGCACACTGTGACTGATCAGTTTTGAAACAAGGATTTGAACTCTAGCAGGCATTAGCAAAGCATCAGCACAGCAAGAGTTAAGAGCATGGGTTGTACTTTACAGGTGGAAATAGTTTGGGAAACAAATAGTAGGAATAGGATCTTTTACAATGACTTCAGTTTTTATTAACATATTTTTACCGGACATCCCAGTTAAGCCAGACAGCTTATTTACAATAGAGTCTTGTCCAAAGGCAGCTTAAAACTATTATACAGAACATACAGAAGGACAATACAGTCACAGTACAAGCTACCAGGAGGCAGTAAATCATGTCAAAGCCTCATGTTACACCTGATTAACTGCTTGGCTCTGGTAATACAACCTATTCCAAGAATGCTTGTTTCAGTGTAGTTAAGAGTTGTCAGAGAATTTATGTCATCTGATGGCAAGTTACACAAAATAGTGCCCCAGTGTATCATTTAAGAAGCATTACTTGGCATGAGCTGTAAGAGTGTGTGCTTCACACCTGCAGTATCCTCTGGTGCTATGCACTCCTTAAAAGTGGACTCCATTTAGATGTCTCATTTACTAGGAGAAATCACATCACCTCTGTCCCAGTGGGTTTATATGAGCCTGGATTACAACTCTATCTGAATTACACTTCATCAGACACATCCAAAATTTTATCACTCATGACTCAGTCCACCTTCAACATCGCCACTGCAATTAAATTACATTTCCCATGAAACCCAACTTGATTCTGCAAAATGTCTTATAGATACCCTTGTAAATATGAAGAACTTACATTTTTCACCAAAGGTACAAGCCTGTGAGTGAACCAAACAGTGAGATTTTTGCACCAGCTGAACACAAAGGAAATCTTGTTACTGTGGAGTTCAAAGGCAAGGCAGGCCACTGAAGAAGCCAGTTTCAAGAGCATCCTAAGGTCCATAGATTGGATAACTGTCAAGCATGCCTAGTACTATGAAAATCAATCAAGAATTCTTCTGAAGTCTGTGTTTATCTGACTGTCAAATAGCAAGACATATGGCATTATCTGAGATGTCATGCATCTTGATCAAGGGTTCTGTAAGTCAGCAGAAGTGTTTAATTGTAGAATCTATTGGCTCTGATTCTGTAAGTTCCTGCACAGCTTTTTCCACTGTTGTGCAGGAACTTAGCAGAAAGCTGGAGGTCAGTTTTAGCAGTAATATCTCCTACACCACACACAAATAAAACCAACATTTCTATGGGGTTCCTCATGCTTGGCCAGCAGGAGGCTTATTTATATCCTTTTATAAGATGAGTGATCACCACCTATTTTTAAAGTGCAGTTTTATTTTCTCTACCCTTAGGTAGGGCATGTGCTTTACCCTTGATTTCATAAACTAGTGAGATGGTCTGTACCGCAAGTGTCTGCAGGAAATATAAACTCAGTAAAGATGACAATTTCTTATATTTAGCATATTGCAATACACATGGTGGGGTGAGTACCCGAATTCCTCCTCTTGCTTACTGATTGAGGCAGTCTCTTATTGCAACAATTATATCACAGATCACAGAAAACATTTTCTTCTGAAATTGAACAAGGAGTTTAATTAAAATAAGAACAAGTCTTCTGAAATTACAACAGAACACCAGAGCACCCATCTCTAGACTGCAAATTTATTTACCTACTCTTTTTGCTCAGTCATAACACCATTTTCACAGCTATCATAAGACAGGATATTAACAAATTAAAGCCTGATATTAAATCGCTTCTCCCTGGTAGAAGATGACAAGAAGTCCTTCTGGTTTCAGTGAAGAGCAAGACCCAAATTAAATACCAACACCATGGTCAGACAGATATGCAAAATCCTTTAGAAATCCAGATATGGAAATACGGATCACCCTCAAGCTGTAGTGACATTTAAGGAAGAGGAGAACATCAGAACATAGTATAACTATGGTGGCCTTTGGACACAGGCACTTGAGGAATTGAGAGGAAAAAAATAAACCAGCACCTGTTCCCTACCAAGGTGTGACATGAGAAACTAGCACCAGGGAGCTGCAATCTGGAATGGAAACACACACAACTGCCTTGGGGGGGAAGGTTTTGGCCAGGAGAAGTGTCTGAGGATTGGTTAGCTGAGACCGGCTTCTCAGTGGACTTCTTTCTCCCAGCACAGGACTTGTCCTTACGGAGGGCAAAGATTCAGGTGACAGTAGCTCTGGCAGGATCATCTCTAATGCTGACACATTTTTGGATTAAGAGCTTGCAGCTGGGAAAGCAAGAAGTGTAAGTGGAAGGGAAGCAGCTCAGCCATCACTGAGCTCAGCAGTTCTAAGTCAGCAAGGCCAAACACAAGTGCTCACAGCACTTAGCAAATTGCTCTTTGGGTGAACTGTGGCAAAAGGTTTGTGCTCCCATGACACAAGCCACTGGGCACCACTGACTACCAGTTCTGATACACTGCCCAAGATCCCCTTTGTAGGTACAAATCATGCTGACTGCTCAGCAGAGAGAGCAGCCATACCACAGGGACACAGCTAGGTCTGGGAGAGTGCTCACCAGTTGCCACTTACAGAGCTCAGAGTACTGTGCAGCCTTGATCCTTGCAGATTTAAGCTGCCCATTTTCAACTGGATCTGGTTTGGAAGATACAAAATTAGTAAATTAGTTTTTATCCAGCTTGCTGATCTCCAGGTGCTTTTACTTAGTGGCAAGAAAAAATCAGAGATTCAGTCCCAACTAAACTTTCGGTGAATTTAACTATTCCAAAGCTCAAGATGCCGCTGAAAATCTGACAGAAGCTGGCTGTGCTCGTTGTTTCGCTCAATCACCTGCAGATGCATGAAGTGGAAGCAGAGGTATCTGCCTATACAGACTCAATGACTAAGTGCAGATATTGCTTATACGTGATTTTCATTTCCCGGTCTTGCAATTCTTCACCTGGAGCATCAAATACCAGAGCCATGATGTGTCAACACCACCTTTCCTGTGGGGCTGTGCTCTACCATTCCACACTAGGTTTCCAAGAAGCTCTATGCCTCTGGTAATTCAGCCTGCTACACACACACTCGTAAGGCAAAACTGAATGGAAACTGCTGTATTCCTTTCAAATGGATCCATGCAATTTTTAAAGCTACTTTCAAAAATTCACCAAATACACCCAGGGGAAATAAGCTAACAATGTGGATTGCTGCCTGAAATAATTATCCGGATAGCTCAGGGCGTTTAGTGTAGTGATGAAGGAAAAGAAACAAGAAAAAGATTTTCAGGCTTCACAGCAATAACATGATTTAGTAAATCCCGCACTTCCCCTTCCACAACAGACAGTTTGACATCACCTAGATTTATGTATACCATGCTGTATATGTTGGTTTTCCCAATTCAGGGGTCCCTACTGAGAAGATCAATATTATACAGGAAACAAGCCTAGAGTAGAGGGCTGGCTACTACTCTCATTTTGACATACCTGCAGATTTGTGACTTCATCATTATTTCACTACACAGCTTTGTAAGAAGTGATTTTACTGCAAATAAGGCTCCTTGCTCATAATAAGGCATGTACATTCAAGTGCAGTACTGGGAGGCAATTCAAGTTTTCCTTTACCAGTGCACCAGGCTAGATCAATTCTTGCTGAGGAGGAATGCATAGATAGGAAATGGACTTCAGGATGCCTCAAAGCAAAGTTGTAAGCAGAACTGTCTAGATACATAGAAAGCCTCAAAATCCTGACACATTTTCTCTTACTGAACTTCAGCAGAATTTAAAGGGAACTCGGGCATCACTTGTAGGTGGGCATAGTTTGATATAGCCCTGAAAAATAAGCCAAGGGGGTTATTTAATATTTCCTTTAAATTAAATATTCATATGATGGTAGTCACATTTAAACAATACAGTGGCAAGTTTTAACATGTTCAATGAAATGGTATTTCATTACCTTCAAATAACTACCAGGATGAGATATCAGAGACATTAGTCCTGACTGTATTACTCTTCCACTGAAACTACACCCACAGTATTTCAGCATTACAACAATTTGCACTTGTGTCATCTTTTCCCTTATTAAAAAAACCCAACACAACTTGACCAGTGTTTCTACAAGCAACTCTTGCTCAATTAAAATGTTATATCCAAACAAATTCATGTTACACCCTGTTTTGTCTTTTGTACTTAATTCCAGACAATAAGCATACGTGGGTGTCTGCTCATGACTCTGAATTCCTGTTTTAAATATGTTTCAAAGATAATTTCCATATTGTCAAGGTCAATGGGGAGGAAGAAGGAAAAACCAAATTGTTAAAATTTCACAGAAGGATTAAGAAAGATATGTACAAGGAGTTTGTTTCAATGCTAATCTTAGCAGGATTCAAACCCATGGGTTTTGTACACTTTAGTTTGTCAATTCTTGAAATCGAGGAATCCATGTGTATAAGTTTAGAGAACTTAGAAAAATTTATAACTAAAGCAGAGAGACAAATCTCCTTTAATTTCAAAACAAATTTTAATTAAGAAATGATAAATGGAAGGATAACAGTTCCTAGCTATGATATATATATATATCTATATATGTATTCAAGATAAACAAAACCAACTAGGACCAAACGAGTAAAAAGAAAAAAAACCCTGAGCCAAATGCTGTGATCTGGCAGATACAGTGACACACAAACCTGAATGTTGGTGAAAGACCAAATGGGCTTCTACAGTTTGAATCTTGTCTTTGCTCCCGGACTTCTTGAAGCTCAACCAATTTTGTCTTTAGCCTATTTCCCATATTCAGAAAGAATATTTGCAGCTCATGGAAGGAATACTGATTTCAAGTTATAATGGATAACAGGTCCTTGGACAGCCTGAATCTCAGTGTGAGACACAACTCGCTTTACAACACACTGGAATTAAACACACTTCGTAACACCCGTTACTTTGGCTTAGTTTCAAGAAGTTCTCCATATCCCACCCAGGTGGCAGAGTATGAAGCCAAGCCAATGTTTAGGCAAGTAGAGGTAGCTATGGGATCAAGATCTAGTTGGAAAAGAAGCTTTATTAAATGGGTCCATAGGAGTGCCACGATGATGATCAGGGTCTGGAGCATTTTCCCTATAGGACAGGCAGATTTGGGCTTGTTTAGCCTAGAGAAGGCTCCAGTGAGAGCCTTTAGGAGTCTGTCAGTACTCTTGGGGGGAATACAGAAAAGACAGGGAGGGACTCTTGATTAAGAAGTGTAGTCATAGGGTGAGGCATAACAGTTTAAAATTGAAAGAGGGAAGATTTAGATATTAGGAAGAAATTATTTTCTACGAGGGTAGTGAGGCACTGGAACTGGTTGCCCAGAGAAGCTGTGGCTGCCCCACCCCTGGAAGTGTTAAAGGCTGGGTTGGATAGGGCTTGGAGCAACCTGGTCTAGGGGAAAGTGTACCTGCCCATGGCAGAGGGGTTGGAACAAGGTGATTATAAGGTCCCTTCCAACCCAAGCCATTCTGTGATTCAATATTCAACCAACACTATCTTTCCATAGTATGAGCTAGAGCTTAATTTTACATACATCTTTCTCAACAGGATCTTTTTGAATAGCTACAAAGTTCTTTTAATTTTGGTAATTTCATCAGGATAACTCTTTATAGCTTGTTATATAAAGCTATAGCTTTATATAACTCTATATACCTTGCACAACATCAGGTTTTGGTAAAAAAGCTACTTGGAAAACACAGTGTTTACCTTGGTGGACTCAGAAATAAAACCACATTGCTTGAAAACAAATACATTCATGCAAGTACAGATGCCTCTGAGTCACCACACAAGTCCCACATCAGCACACAACCTCCTGTAATTTGAGAACCTCATTAAACCTATCAACACTTGTATCTCTTCAGACTGATGAAACAGGAAGTTTCAAGATAGCAATAGGCTTTGCTGTCCCCTAGCTATAATCTGATGAAATTGAGAATTCCCTTCATAGTTGTTTCCCCTCTTAATGATAATGGGCATGGCACATAGACCGTAGATTCTGAATTTATTCAGAAATGCAATTCTCCATTTGAGAAAAAAATATGCAGTCCACAAAGCAAGGCAAAGATACTTGTTGTTAGCAGAACTGCAAAACAATAAATCTTCAAATAAGAAAAAAGACTGATTCTTTTTTAAAAAAACACTTCAATTACTGTGTGGTTTGTTCAGTTTTCTTTGGAAGATGCCTAACATATGTTATGATTTACACAACACTGGCAGTGAGCTCAAGACATGAGATTCAAATCTAACTGCAGAAGTATGCAAAACCTAACACTACACATCAAGACTGTCCTCATCAGCTGAGTATGGCTACTTCAGTTTGCATGTTTAACTAATTCCAGTGGCTAAATACTCTTTTAATACTAACAAATGTATTTTTATATTTTCATAGGTACAGCTTGTACTCGTAGCTGATGACATAGGACCCACCAAGGAGTGGAGATCAGTGGCAGTCCTCTTGTTCCAAAAGTGCACTCATACTCCTGGCTCCAAGAACTAAAAAAAGGGAAAAAAAAAAA
>VXAU01002749.1:1393972-1416316 GCA_013399695.1 Formicarius rufipectus
AAAAAAAAAAAAAAAAGGAAGTTTGTGCACAAAGGAAATGGCATTTTAAAAGATGTAGTCCTCAAGGTATGGAGCATACAGACTCTGGCTATACGTCCCTCAAGGGTTTGTGCAAGTCCCTTCCAAGGTGCTCTGGGGCTCAGGCCAGTCATCAAGACATTGGGCAGCCACTTCCCCCAGCAGAGGGAGGCATGACAAGCAGCTTGGACAAAACCTCTCAGCTGTCTATTTTCTTTCCAGGGCTTCAAGGAAAGAAGCTACAAGTGGGACCATATACTACAAAACACTACAACCTTCAATATTACCCCTTTCCACATCACTCAGTGCCCTGCACCTCCCACTGCTGTGACTTCTCTATGTGTTCAAATATATCATTAGGTTACTTCCCTTCTCAGTAAAAGCACTTTAAAAAATAGTACCAGAGGGTTTGTAAAACAAAGTTAAAAAAAAAAAAAAAAGGCAAAAACACAAGAGTTTAGCTGAGAACCTCTTATTCAGTTCTTGGGAGTTCAGAGAACCCAGTAGTTTCTTTCTTGACAACAGATAATTTTAGTGGTGTAAGTTATCTGCGCTGCCGTAGCTGCTGGAGCAGCACTTCTCAGGCTCTGGGTCACAAGTAGGTCATAAACCTTCATGCAGCAGTTTGCAAAACAACTACACACAAAGTAAGATGTTTTTAAAAGTTATCTGTGCATTTCTTGGTATGGAAAGAACTAAACAAAATCAGCACTGGAAAAATGATAATTTAAAAGGCTTGCCTCATTATTTTGATTGTAAATGATAACTACTGTGGCAGCACTCCACAATGCACCTGTGGTTCATTGTGTTCCCCCAAAGAGGTTAGGCAGTTCCCAGATTTTTTTTCCAACAAATTCAGAAGGCCATAAAAAATACTTTGAAAAACACTAATCTAGATGGCCTCAACATCAAGGTTCTCTGTCTGAAAATCTGACTTGCAGATTCTCAGTAGCCAGATGCTGGGGATCCTGAACTAAAGGAGAGAAGAGGACAATGAAGATCATGAGATTTCCACTCATTTTGGTTTTAGAATCAGTGATACAAACTATACAAAAAAAAAGAACTCTTTTTCTGTGTTTAAAGGACTGAGAATTGTGAAAAACATGTGTCACTAAGTATTACAAATTATAAGAAAGAACATGAGAAAATAAGTAGTTTATGGTTTGCATTTTAGAATAGTACCTTCATAGTACCTACTGTTTCCACATTTTGGTAATATTTACATTACTAGACACTTAGAGTGGAAGAAAAAAAGGCTACCCAACAGGACCATGTGCACTGAACAGCAGCAAACACAGTAGTTGGTCGTCTACCAACAACATCAAGCATATAAACAGAAACCTGAGCCTCATTTTTAATTAAAGACAAAATCCTAAATGCACTTAAAATGAAATCTGGGCAGCATTTAGGAGCCAAGCTGAGGAACACAATCCTCAGAATTGATGTTCAGTCTTTTACACACCTAAAATTTGTGAGAGTCTGAGTGATGCCGCTGAAGTTGTGCTGCCCACAGCCAGGTTTGTTCAACAAATTTCAGCCCCAACTCAGCTCAGACTCAGGGCTCTCCAATTTGGCAAGAGCTTCAGCGCACTCTAACCCAGAGCACAAGCTCAAACAGCACCTGGCACACGCCAGTCTCAGGGAGGAATTCCTGCTGCAAACATCGCCCTCCTCTTCAAATTCATGCACTGCTTTGCAAATAAATCAGTAAGTCAGTATTTCGAGCACTTACCAGGACTCAAAGACCTGCTGTAAATTCCTTCCCTGACTGAGGGAACCCAGACATATTCTGTCTTTCCATGTCCCAGCAGACTCCTGCAATCCTGAAACTGCAGGCTGCTTCAGAGTAGTACAGAGGGAGAATGTACATTCTCACACAGCTCTGCCACTTCATCAAGACCAGGAATGAAAGCATCATTATGCCCAAACACGAAGGTCCCCAGGTTTTACTAGGAAGGTACCTGGGCTTTGATTCCTGCTACATGTATATCAGACATCGTAACACCTTCATATTAAGCACAAAATCCTTGGACTGATGATGGACTGGCTGAATGGCCAGGTTACAGTGAATAAGCAAACTGTCTCCTTGAATCTCAAATCTGTTTCTCTGGGAGAAATAGAAGAATGCTCATCCCACCCTATGGGAGCCTCTTGACCAGACCAATTTCACTGACAATGAGCTTTCAAAACATGAGCTTGATGACAAAACAATTTAGCTTTGGTTTTACCTATGTCCTTTTGTAGCCATAAGCTGTTTTCTTTCCCACTGACATTTCACCTCATGTTAGCCAGCTCTAAAACCACTTTTTTTTGCTCCTTGTGAAGACATGATTATTGTTCATACTGATAGACTAACTCCCGGTGTTAACTTTCCACATATAGCCCTAGTTCTTCATGTCATCCAAATTGTCTCCCAGTGAAAACAAAATCAGTTTTGTCTCTGGTATGAACCAATCATACTAAAAACTGCTTCATCTGAAAATTTTGAAACATGCTTTAAAAAGCCACCTGGAAATTCAGAAATAATGGTTTTCAAAATACATGAAGGATCATTATACTCATCCAATATAGGCTCCTCCTTCCCTGCTGCCAAGGGAATTACAGCGAGTCAGGGATATGCTAACTTTCTCATCACAAGGGCTCTTACCTACAGTGAGATCCAGGAAAAACAGAAGAAAAATAAAATCTCATCTGACTGGGGATCTGTTGTAGGAGGTGGAGAGGAATAGAAGGATCTAATCAAATACCCACTTTTCATACATCCTAGAAGGAAGACAATGAGTCCATAACAGGCATGGGACTGTCATCCTCCTTGTGACATCCAATACAGTCACAGTCAATTGTACAACAGCTTCAAATTTCTTGGTGCCTTATTGCCTAGCCTAGGAAAAAGCTGACATTACTTCTGAAGATGTTTGCTTTGTTATAAAAATAATATAAAAGACAAGGAGTTTCCAAGTGTAACATAAATCAAGAGGTCCTCTTGGTATCATCAGAGTTAAAACCTGTAACTTTAATATATGGTATTTCAAGTATTATCAAGCAGAGATAATCAGACTTTGTTTTAATTGCTCCCTTTGTGAAAATACTTTATTAAATTAATTAACCAAGTTATCTTCTCAGAGCACAATCCATTACTAATTCTAAAATTATTGATCTCTTCATTTGGAAGTCATTGTTCAGCATAAAACTGGTTTTTGCAATTAGCGTATGGCAGCAGACTTAGTAAAACTCAAGGACTCCTCTAAGGACCTAAGAGACTATAAAATGAAAATATTCCTAAGTATACTCAGAAATCACCATCATGCATAGTCATCTTGATCCTAGGCAAGAAAAAACTTAAATCACTATTGACAACACAAACCCCAAGTGAGCTTACTATGGAAAAACTCTCTTTTCTCTTGTCCAGCCAACACTGACCTACACACTAATCAAGTTGCATCACTAAGGGTCTCCATTTTGCCCTCCAAGCTGTACTTCACAGAAGCAAACATAAAAAAACACTGCATTAACCAAATCACAGTGACTTTGTATTCCTTCACACTCTTCTTTGGAAACCAATCATTGAAATATCTTCATGTTCTATGCAAAAAAAAAAAAAAANAAAAAAAAACCAAACTTTACTTTGCATTATATCCTTTAGCAAGTGTGTGGGTTAAAGCACTCCTATATTTCAAAAGCTGAAAATGGCTGGAAAAATAGTGACTGGAGCAGGAATATGAGGCAAAGTTTATTTACAACCATGTTCCACACATGTAATTTTCCATTATCAAAAGGAAATTTCATTTACATTACAAGGTAATTAATGTAAGGTCTACAGAGCTGCTCTCCTTCTTGCTTTTCTAAACTACTGTATTTGCCCTCACTTTTTTCGGGCTTCTTCCATTTCTCTGCACATGCCCTTTCCATAAACAATGACAGATTGGCATTGAGGTGGAATCAAGGCCTTTCACATAATTTCTTCCTGCCTTAACTTTATCATGAGGAAGTTTGCATGGTGACTGTAGGACCCCACGTGACATTACCCTTAACTTCTACAAGATGCACACTTCTTTCTCCTTAGAAAGAGTACCTCCTTTACAGAAAAATCTCACCACAGTATACAAATCTTTTCTCTTGAGAGCAAACACCTCCAAGTTTTCCCAGGAAATGCATTGAATCACCTTGCAAATATGACATTGAGAAGTAAAGTGATAAAAAAGGCAAAGCAACATCCTTACTGTTCAAACACATTAGATAACAAAAGAAGAAAATCCCTAATGTCCCAGCTTGGCAGAACTTCTCACTTTGATCTTGTAATGAACTGGTGTAGAAGATCCTCAGCCCAGCAGCTGGGATGGGCATGGACCCTCTGTTAGAGTTTGGGCAGCAAAAAGCCTCAGGACAGAAATCATCTACCTACAGGTCACTCATTCTGACCCATTCCTGCACTGCTGAGTGATTGCTCTACCTGCACTTGCAGAAAAGAAAAGCAAAGCTAGAGACCTCAAAGTTGAAAGGCCACACCATGACAGCAGAGACCTGAGCCAAATCAAGGGAGAGAAAGCTTCATTTTCTGTAATTCCTTATTTCCCATTATTTTCCATGTGGCAAGTAAATTTTTTTCTAGCTGATATCACATTGAATTTGGGTGAGATATGTATCTTTACTTTGTACGGATTTATACATCTGCACATATGGTTCATTCATTGCTGGAAGGGGGAAAGCAGTATTTCAGCTATTCAGAACAAAACAGCCAAATCTCCCTATCTTTTCTAAGCATGATGGCAATTCTTTTAGATACATGCAAGCACAGAGATAAGAATTGTTTACAGTATTTATAAATAGCTTGTTATAACATGCAACTTTAGGTGAACATTGCTGTTCTTGTCTTTTTCTTCAAACAGGACAGTAAGGGATGTGACCTGCACACACAAGTGCTGATTTATGCTGCGCTGACTCGAAGGAACTACACTGTCAGCAAGACAATTTCTCAAGATTACAGTGTTTACTAGTCTCCCTGAGACCAGAAGTCCATGTTCTGAACGTAAGAAGAAAAGTTATGAACAATTCAGATACAAGACATAACACATATATAGCATGTACAAGCTAAATGTCTCCTTTATGCAAAAGACAGATGACACATACTCTAATTAAAGGTTAGTCAAGGAGTATAATCACTAGAGGCCAAACATGAGAGATGATAATCTTGATTACAGGTTGGTCAGACAGATCAAAGTAATAAATTGGCTCAGTGTTCCTAGAAACAACTTTATGAACTCTTGATGAGAAGATTGCTATGTCCTGAATTCCTTCTCTATCACTTGAGACGTTTTCTTGCCCTTAAATAGCACACACAATTCAGACACTTGCTTCTTTCTCTCCTGCTTTGACCAGTGCTGAAACAGTGGTGAAATGGAATGAAATGTTACACAGTGAAGACTAACCTTGATCCATCAAACTAAAGGGTGGCTTGAACCTTTCCTGGCCTATGCCTGTCTGTACTCTCCAGGGCTGCAACCTGCACCCTCATCACACTGTTGTGACTCCGAGCAGCTGGAGAAACAACCTCCCCTCCAGGCTCTTTAGTTCCTTGTCCCTACTTCATAAACATCGTTTCATCCTGTCCTGCCTTGCCACTGTGCCTCACTGCACTTCTCCATTGAATGTGAGCCACAGCTCTGTGCCCCTACACGTCTCCTTCCAGCCCACACAGCTGCCCCCTTCACAGCCTCCCCAAGTGTTGGCACAGCAGTAATCACCACATGCCCCAAGCCACCTCTCCCAGGATCCCATCCACACAGATCTCCTCCAGAGCTTACCTGAACTGACCCAGACCATCTCTTTCTTCTTGTCTCAGTCCTGCTCCACAGCACTTTCCCTCACATCTCCAAGCACCTTCACAGTGTGTCCACACCCCTCTGGCCTGTCTTCCAAGAGATGAGCACTGAGCTATTCTTCACCCTCAGAAGGGAACCCCTTAGCCCTCACCACCCTGACAGCACACTCTGCTGCTCCACACCCTCCTCTCCCACCTGTGCTGCTCCAACAGTCCCCCTCCTCAGGCTGCCCATGCACACCTCAGGCCTTTTCAGGTGTGGCCATACCTCAGTGCCTGTGACAATCCAACTCTAATGCCCTAGGACCACAATTCTCTTTATTTCCCTCCTCCAAACACAGTGTCCTTCCCTTCCACCTTCCCTGTTGAGCTTCTGTAAAGCCCCAGGGTTCCCCAACTCACTGTAACATCACAAGTAACTCCATTCATTTTCCTGCACCCCTTGCTGTGAGGATCATGCCTCTGTTCTCCTGCCTCCACAGCCACAGCTCATTTCCAGTATCCTGCACCCCCAAACAGCAGGTTCCACAGCTGCTTTCCATCCCAACAACTGACCTGCCTTCACCTGTCAGAAGGTGGGGAGAAGAAGGACAGAAGAAGGGAACAGAACCATCTTCCCAGAAACTGACCTCTTAATCTCAGATGAAGAATGACCTCTAATTTTACCCTCGATTTTGAGAACACCTAACTGAAATTTTGATCATGGCCTCCTGAAGCAAGCCTGAATAGACACTTCATCAGATAATAGGAAGTACTGTACTGACTTAATACCAAGCAGAGAAACAGCAAGTAAAAAGGGGATTGAAAACCTGTTACTGTCTTGTTTTATTGGGATGCTGTGAACTACCTGCCTTTTTATCATTACAGACAGTAGTTGCATAAGGATGTTCAGAGAATGAGCACTTAATGCAAAAAGAAAAATAGTTACCAATATTTATTTAAAAGAAATATAGTGCAATAGTTCCCCCTACTGACAGCACAAAATCAAATTACTAATCAATGTTATTTCCTGAGTAGTCCTAAAACTACTAGTTCAGTGTCCTGATGTGGTAACCACACAAGCTTACCAGCACCAGTAAACCATGGGGAAATAATTGCCTTGGAAAATAAGGAAGATTTGCCCAATGGTAGAGAACAAAATTGGGTTGATCCATACAATGATTTATCATATATGCATAATAATAGGATACAGTTCTATGGAAAGATTATAAAATGTGAGTCTTTGCATTCTAAATGAAATGCCAAGATATTCATCAGCAAAAGCAGAAATATAAGTAAATTGCAGCTTTACTGTATTACCTCTTATGCTTGCTGAAATCTAAAGGACAGATAGCACATCTGAACAGAGATTTGCCAAACTTTGCCTGTATTTGGAGACTGACCTCCTTGGACAAAGGACAAGTCTGATATTCAGTCTGGCCCACAGTTCCAAACAAAAAGCAGTGAAAATATTGTTATTCTGCTCTACTGTCAGTTCGTGTGAGCCAGTGGCCACTGAGTTAAATCAGAACCTAGAATAGCCACTTAGAGAAGTCAAATTGCAATTTGGGACTAGATGTGTTTCTGCTCATGAACAGCAACCAAATCATTCCTCCAGCCTTATACACCTAGCTTTCATTTCTGGGTTTTAAAGCTAATGTGATTTTTGCACTGTGGTAATTTAGTAAAACAATAAAGAGGCTGAAGAAAATCTTCCAGTACTTTATATCCTCATCTCACTTGAAAATCAAAGCAAAACAACAAACAAAACAAACAAACAAAAAAAACCTACACCCAGAAAAGAGTAACAGAACTAAAGTGAGTCTATTGAAATACTGATTGGGCCATACAAATCTATAAATCAGGATTTTTGCTAACTTCTATTATGATCTTGTCTCTCTGTATACAAATGTACCTGAAAAATTGCTAACCGCTGTTAAAAGTAATGCCAAATCTCATCTTAAACACATGTACAATGAATCTGATATCTTCTACACAGATAATATGCAGACACAGGTCAGCTTCTGACACCTATATATGATCTTGTAGAAATTGTCTTTGTATCAAAGCTTCTCACCCCACGTTCAATTCTCCCTTTGCTCTGTCTAGAAAATACAATTGTGCATCAGTTGTGACACGCACCTTCCTCTTAACTGCATCTCCAGCACTTGGTTTTTTCCCTTGGGCAAGGTTGCACGTTCCTCCCACTGCTCAATTGGCTCCCTGGCAGGTTCTGAGAGCATGCCTCTCACTCCAGGTGTGCACAGTGTGGCATAGAAATGCCTTGCTCAAAACTGGGGTTTCTGGTAAACACAAAATAGGACAAAACAATAATCAAAAGGATTTGCTTTTAGGGCAGATTGCAGCTGCTTCACATCACACCAGAGCCATGATCCTATGGCTCAAAGTCTGTGCTGAGATAAGATGGATGTGAAATGGCCATAATTTAGCATTTTTCACTCCCTTTGGTTTTAGCAGTGTTGCACTTACTATTATAGAAATCCTCCTTCTAATAATATGCTTAAGGAAAAAGATACTTGGAACATCTCTGCCGCCATTTCCAGATATGATATTGGGTTACTAATCCCTTAGGATAGAGATCAAATCTTTTATCTTGGAAAGAAGCTCCTGCACCCCAGGTACTACCTGGAATGCTGTAGAAAGATGCTTTCAACAACTACCTGAAAGCAGGCGGTAGTGGTGCGGGACAGCCTCTTCTTCCAGGCAACCAGAGACAGGATGAGCGGACAAAGTCTTAAGCTGTGCCTCGGGAGGTTCAGGCTGGGCATCAGGAAGAATTTTTTCATGGAGGGAGGGGTTATGCATTGCAAGGGAAGTGATGGAGTCACCATCCCTGGTGGCGTTCAATAAACTTAGTGCTATGGTTTAGCTGCTATGTTGGTGTTCACTCAAAAGCTGGACTCGCTGATCTTGGAGCTCTTTTCCAACCTCTACAGTTGTAAGCCACAAGACACTTTATTTCCATGGGGTTGTCCTTTGCTGGCGTTCACTGAGCAGAGGTCGGGCAGTGGGTAGTTGCCTGGGGATGCCGGTGGCTCCCGCGGGAGCAGTGGACATCTGGCTCCCCAGGGATGCCCTGGTCCCCCTCCTGGCCTGCCCCAGCCCTCTGCCCAACGCTCCCCACAGCACCAACTCGAAGGGTCTTTATATTTTTCAGCCTCCTGAAGACAAACAACTTCCTCACTGCTCTGAGCTTTCCCCGGACAGCTGTCACCACTCGGGCACGTCTCGCAGCAGCCGGAGCGGGGCCGTGCCGGGCTCTGCGCTCCGCCCTGGGCTCGCAGCACCCGGAGGGGCCCGGGCCCCGCGGGGCTGACGCACAGGAAGGCACAGCCCGAGCCGGGGGCGGACACAGCCGCTTAAAGCGGGCGGCGGTGGGACAGCGGGAGCCGCGGGCAGCAACAGCAGCAACAGCAGCAGCAGCAGCGCTCGGCTGGACCCGCGGGGAAGGCAAGAGGGGAGCCGGGTAGGGAAGGATGGATGGATGGATGGATGGATGGATGGATGGATGGATGGATGGATGGATGGATGGATGGATGGATGGATGCGGAGCGCAGCGCAGCGCCGGGCGGGACGGGAGCGCTCCATGGCAAACCCGGCAGCGGTCGGGCACCGGGAAAGTGGGATGTGCTTGATCTGCGTTGTCCAGGGAGCAGCTGGACCATCCTCACAGATGCCGTCACGCGTCACCCACTCCTGCTGGGAATCTTAGAGTGGGTTGGGTTGGGAGGAGACCTTAAAAATTATCTCAGTCCACTCCTCCTCCTGCCATGGGCAGGGACACGTCTCATTAGACCAGGTTGCCCAGAGTCCCATCCAGCCCAGCCTTTAACACTTCCAGGGATGGGTCAACCACAGCTTCTCTGGGCAACTTATTTCAGTGCTTCACCACTGTTACAGTAAAGAATTTTTTCCTAGTACCTAATCAAACCTACTCTCTTTCAATTTGAACCCGTTCCCCCTTGTCTTGTCACTACATGCTCTTGTAAATAGTATAGTTTCATCTTTCCTGTAAGCTCCCTTCAGTTCCCTTCAGGGGCCTTCCATAATGAGCTACAACTGCTTCTCAGCTTTCCCTGCATCTCCTTTTGCACAACAGGAACGTGTATTGTACTGAGCATGTCACAAAAATCCCACGAACAAACTGTACCCAAGTGCTTTGCAGGCACTTATGCATGTGAGCATCCTTGCACCTTCCATGGAAAGCCTGAGGGGACTGCAGGCTGCACAAAACTTGCCTTTCTTTGGTTTTTTTTGTTTATTTATTTTGGTTTTAGATAAAAATATTGTTTCCTTACTAATCTTTTTTAGGATATCATTATCACCAGAATTCACTAGACATTGCAATAAAATTTCCCATTGAATGTGAACAGCCTTAAAAATCTGTTTGGTTTTTCATCCTCAGTGTAAGCTCAGGAAAAAAGTTACAGTTGGACTCAGTGATCTTGAAGGTCTTTTCCAACCTTAATGATTCTGTGATTCTATTCTAAAGTTATTAATGAATCAGGATTTGGTTCCTTGTATGTATCTCCAGAATAAGATTAGGCTTCTTTGTAACTATCAATATAGCAACACAGTGAAATGCTCCTGTGCCTTACTCCTCCTCATCAATTTAAAGAAACAAAGTAAATGTTTGGGCAACACTTTTTCCTCTTAGAATGGAAGAAATAGGAGGAAAAAGTCCCTGGGCACATTTCCACTGATTACAGAGTGTCCTTTCATGCTGCACACTGAATCATCTCATCAGCCTTTGTTAAGAAGAAACTAAAACATGTCACTTTTACTTGACTCCATTAAACACCTTGAGATGTTTCTTTTTCTGTTTTGTTTTTCTTTTGTTTGTTTGGTTGGTTGGTTTGGCTTGGTTGGTTTTGGTTTTTGTTTTGGAGGTGGTTTTTTTTGTTTGGAGTTTTTTGGGGTTTTTGTTTGTTTGTTTGTTTGGGGTTTTTGTTTTTGTTTTGTTTTAGTTTTTAGGGGTTTTTTTGTTTTGTTTTTTAACTCTGACAAGAAAAAGCAAAAAGAAAATGAAAGCATTAAAAATTTGGGTATTTCAAACTGGTGACATTCTGAAACTACAGCTCAGAATTGGAAATAGAAAAGCTACTTATAAAAAGGTCAATTTTCTACAAAAATGTCCATTTTTCAGGGAAAATTTCTATCAAAATATTCAAACAGATCTTTAATTTACTGACCTACTGCAATGCAATCATTAGCCCCTGGCTGGATTGTGTGTCTTTTGTTAACATGAATGAATATTCTCATGAAAGGAAAGGCCACCTCTGGTATGGGATGAGGGTGTTGACAGAGTCCACTCAAGGACTGAGATCCCAGGGCACAGACCCTTGGACATCCTTCTTCTCTGCTCATCCAGGATGGCCTGTTCTTAACCCTTCCAATGACTTTTCATCCACATGCCACATCTGGGGTTACAGCCAAGCAGAGACATAAAACAAAGCAATGTTTTATCTTTAGTCTGTCCCACACTGAAAACATCACAATGAAAATGGTGTTTTCACTGGTGGGACTAATGATGATGGGGTGTGACCCAAGAGAGCAGGTGTCAGAAAAGTAATGTTCTCATGAGTGGAGAGAGTCACTCAGGCTGAAGAGTCCACAGGGAGAGTCAGCTTACCCAAAATAGGTGTCCACAGGGAGAATCAGCTTACCCAAAATAATCTCTTTAGACCACGGAGAGGAGCAGGTAATTATTCAGCCCACCTACAAGCTGAAACAATGAAGCTTCTACCTCCAGGATCTCAGTAAAAAGGGAAATCTTACTTGGAGTAGATTTTTGACTAAGAATTTCAGAGCCTGTCATTAGGTGGGGGCTACTTTTGCTTGACTTACAGTTTTCATATGACTTTATGCTTACTTTTTTTTCTTCTTTCTGTAACATCAAATATAATTCTATGGCAATTTGAAATGGAGAAGATATACTAGAGATACAATTTAAGTTGTAAAGTAGTACTCTCCAAACAGAAGATATGGGCCTTTAGGAACAGCACAGTAACACATAACCATTATGGCTTTAGGAAAAACTTGAGTGGTATGAAATCACCAAGAGAACAAATTTATTGCTTTCTACTACGCTTCAATAAGAATAGTTTTATCTGGATTTGAAGAGCACAGTTCTAAAGTACTTCTTTTGATGAGAGATGCTGTGTAAATCTCACTACTTCATAAGCAGCAGAAAGTACCCCCAAACATTTACATTAAGAAAAGGAATTGACAAGTGTAAAACCCAGAACTTCTTTTCATGCTCTTGCCCACTTGTCTCCCTCTTCCCCTTAACTGACTAAATTTACTCAAAAACCACCTGTTTTGAAAGACAGAATAGGCAGAAATATTAAAGTATATAAAAACTGCAATGAAAATAAGTGATTTATGGTCTTTGGATTAAGTCATAATTCGCATTCACTTTTCAATGGCAAACATGTTTCATCTTTTCTTTTGCAGTATGTCCCAATGGAGTCAAGTTCAACAACTGGAAATAAAGTTTTTGGAGCAGGTGGACCAGTTCTATGATGATAACTTCCCCATGGAAATCCGGCACCTACTAGCACAGTGGATAGAAAGCCAAGACTGGTAGGATTACATTTCTTTTATTTCCTATTGTTTCGATTATGAACAATCCTTCTGATTTCTGGCAGCTTTGGGCAAACTCATTCATGAACTGTGCAGACATCTGCACTCCAAGAATGGTATTCCACAAGTTATGGATTTAGCTGCTTAAACATAAGGACTATCTGGAGGCAAGGTTTCACATTTGTCCCTACTCCTAAACAAAACCCAATAAAAATGATCTAACACTTTGATGATATTACAGGTTTTTAATTTTAAAAAAAATTTTTAAAAAAAATAAAAAAGGGGGGAAAGCAAGTTGCTTTTCAATGGAAGTGTGATATAATAACCTCTTGCAGCATAAAAATATTCATGTAAAGCTGGATAATTCTGGGGAACAAGCCAGCTGTTTATAGGAACTCTTCTCTGGAAGGTGCATTTATGCACAGATATGTATTGAATTCACTTGATAGTTATTGTAAGAAAATCCCAAGCTAAATGCAAAAAAAAAAAAAAAAGATATTATCTATATCTCAGTTTTTGAAGCTAAACCCACAGGACTATTGAAGGACTATTGCACAAAAAACCAAACCAAACAAAAAAGCTCCCCAAAATTTGCTCAGGGATATAATCGTTCCTTACAATTTATAGCTCAGTATTTATGGGGCTGTAGGAATGTGGAAAACATTAAAATCTCCTTTTGGTAGACTTAGGCAGGCATATCTCAAACAGGCATCTGCCATCTGTTGGGCAAGGAGAGAGACTATCCCAAGGACAAAGATGCTATGCTGTCCAAACCCTGTTTTCCTCTCTTTTGCTCCCTAATGTTATTGCCCTTCACGTCCAGGCTACACCACGAACAGCAGAACCAGGAAAGCCTGTTTTTGTCTATGTGTCCTTTGTCCCCTACATACCCTTCACCAGTAGTTTCAGAGTCTTCCTGTATCCCCAAATAGTTTGGCCAGGCGAAGGCTCATCTGGTGCCTGGTGTGAAGAGATATATCTGCTGACTGGCCATCTGGCTGTTGCCTCCTGGAGCAAGTTATTACTGTCGTTTCCCTCAGTGGAGGCACTAATTTGGATTCCTCTCTTCTACCAACCTGCCAGATTTCCATGAAATTTATAAGAACATACTATCTTTTGGACTTTGAGCCTGTTGTCAGCTTTGTCTGAAACTGGACAGCAAATTCAGGAATTATATCTTTGTGACTGAGTGAGGACAGTTTGCATAAGCCCCATTTCCTCTCACTAGTAAGCTGGAAACATTTAAATATTCACTGGAGCAGAGACTACAAAACCCTGCTTGTCTCCTCTGGCTGGCTCTGCTGCCTGTGCTAACACCTCACCCTGTTTTTATAGGTACATATCTATGTGAGTATAAAAACCCCCAAAATCTTAAAAGTCGGTTATTTGCAAACCACTAACTATGTGCAAGTCACCATATATTTAAAGCCTTATTTCCCTGCCTAGTTTTCTGAAGAGATTATAGCTTCCTGTACTGATAGATCAACACATTACATGTTTTAAACATGTGTGATTCTCATTCATTGATTCTTTAGGGAGGCTGCAGCCAACAATGAGGCAATGGCAATGATCCTTTTACAGAATTTGATAATACAAGTGGATGAACAGCTGGAGCGGGTTTCACAGGAGAAGAACCTGCTCTTGATACACAACCTGAAAAGAGTCAGGAAGCTGCTGCAGGTGGGTCATTACTTCAGATGACAAATTGCATTGTACACTCTTAGTGGTCTCTAGAGGTTGTGCCCAACCTCTGCTGAATGCAGGTTGTTCCTGTGCACAGCTCAGAGCTGTCCTGAGTGCTGTAGACTCCAGGAAGCTATGGGAAGACCGAGCTTTCAACAAGATAAATCAAAATAATAATTCCACTGTTTGTTTGTGGAACAATAATTCATATTTTAATGCATGCTGCTTGGATACAAGTGCTGTTCTTAGCTCTGTATCTGTGTTTCACTGAGCTCTTACAAATAAGACAATATAGTGCTTATGGATGTTCACGTATATTACAATTTTAACACCTTTCAGCCACGTACAGATATTTAACTATGGAATAAAAATGCATATTTGGGGCTTAAGGCAGCACCATGAAAAAGGAATCCTTGTAAATCATTAGCATGTTTTCTGTTTTATGCTTAGTTGGGATTACTTGTTATGAATGGCTTAAAGGATTTTCCGTTAGGCTTCTGCAAAATTATATCTATTTTGATTAGCTGAATGTTTCTCTAATAATTGTTTATCTACGGCAAGGATTCTCAGAGTTCCACTTCATTAGTCACCTACTTCCTGACATCTATCTGTCTTCAGCATAAAGCAGATATGTAACTGAGTTTAATGAAAGTTTGGGGGTTTTCCTCTTCTTTGATGGTGTTTTCCATAAGTACTTAAGTGATAATTTCACTGCTTGCAAAATATTTTCTTTATTTGAGATATGTATATGTCCATATATATATATATACACACATGCACACTGGTCTGGAAAATCTTAGCATGACTTTGTCAATTATTTTGTTCTCTATAGCTGTGTCTTTCTTTTCTTTATCCCTAATCATGGCCTCTTAAAAATGTGACAGTATTTCCATCACTATCACTTTTTCATTCTGCGTCATGCAAGTAGGCTCCTGTAACTTAAAAATAAAGTCACTTTTTATTTATTTTCTGGTTTCTGCAGCAACAGTTTTCATAATTTCAGTAGTGCTCAAACACCAAATTTACTGAACTGCTTTTGGCATTAATTGCAGAAAGCTTCACCCTGTAATTTCTGTCATGGTCTTGGCACACCTCACCAGAACTGCCTCACCTTTGAAAGGGATTCTTCCAGTGGCATATGTGTGGAAAGAGCATTTCACAGCAAGCAGTTGTATTGGTGTATTCTTGGCTTAAGAGATAGTGTATTTATGATTATACCATCACAATGTGCACATGAAGAAGGACTAGTGTATATTTACAGACAAGCTCTACAAAATTAAAGTCTGTCATTGTTCTTTCTGCTCTTCACATCCTTTATTTTATTCTAAATTTTTTTACCAAAACTTTAAGCATCAGCTCTGCATGTGCTGGGAAATTTGGCACACTGAGACAAGCAATCAGGCCTTGGGTGCTCACATGTGAATTCACATAATAACCAGCGTGAACACGGACAGAATGAAAACTATGTCCTTTAAGACCTGGCATGTTTGGAAATTATATAATGAAGTGCTTCATGAAGAGCACAAAGCAAAGGAGGTTTATTCCAGATAGACAAAAGGATTTGTGATTAAATGGTTTCTCAGATGGCAAGGGTCCAAGTTGCAATTCCAGAAAAAGCCAAAATGCTCAGGCATCCTGAACAGCTGGCTTACAGTCACCATGGACTAGTTACAGCAACATCACACCAGAGCTGATCTTTTCCCTGTCTGCATAAAGCAACAGTCAAGTCCACATGGAGTAGCCTGACCCATCATTTCACTTGATTGCTGACTCTGAAAAGTAGTGCCCCACAGGGTGCAACACGCAACAACTTGTTTTCTCCATTACCCTGATGGACCTTGCTAAGGTCCTGCCTTAGCAAGCTTTCTCAAGCATCCAGGGCCCCCTGCTCCCTTGCCTTGCACAAGTCTGTATATTTGCAGTCTAAAACATTACAAACACCTTGAGAGGATGTGTGTGATGCTGCAATTATACTGCTTATTAAAAAGGGATCCGAGTCTGGAGCTTTGTAGGAGAATATTTCAGCTGAGCAAAAAGACCCAACACCTCTCCCCATCACTAATAATGCTGGCCTTTCTCCATTACATCAGGACAGCAGATAACCTGTATTTGCATAAAAAGCTACTCATCCAGTTTCAAATTACACATGGGAACCACTCACACTGGAGTTTTTCCCGACCTTTAACACCATCACCCACACTATATTCTGATTTCCAGAATAATTTCTGTAGGCTGGAGTAGGACCAGGCTCTTGCAATGTTTCACAGTTATTGTTAGTATTACTTTTCAATAAGACAAATAACTTAAACTGTTTTAAGAAATCTATGATAGCAGTAATTTGGATGTTTGTGTAACATACTATGTTACAATTTAATTTTTAGAACACAGAAGATAAATGCATTTTCAGCCAAAGTATGTGCTGCATGTTCTGTAGAGCTGCACAGGTCTCCTGGCTTCAGCTGAAGTCTCCTGGCTTCAGCTGTTAAAAATAAGTATCTTCATTGGTTAGGTAAGTACATCAGGAAAGAAATGCTGTAGTAGTTGAAATCAGCTGATAGCCCATGCTATTAATTGTCAAGGATTATTAATGGACTATGAACAGTTCATGACACATAGCATGGACATTATCTGCTGTAGTGCTCTTAACTTTGAGTATGTATTACATAATACAAATTATGTAATTATGGGTCTAATTTTTTTTTAATGCATCACTGGTTGCATTTTATTGCTGAATATATGAGAAGTTTGGAAATGGGCATTTGGCTTCCCACCCACAGCTGGAAGCCCTTGCAGATACCTAACTCTTGTGATTTGAGCTAGTTTGCAACAGCTATTGTTTCATGAGACAACAGCAGAAAAAATGTGACTGATGTACATAGTGGAGTGCCAAGGTTTCTTTTGTCCCAACATGCCATCTAGAGAAAGGGTGGCTGGAAGAGTACACTGTAAAATTAATGGGATTTTTCACTGACTGATGGAAGAAAGAGTGGGTTCCTAAATAGGAGAGGAAGCTGCTTTTGTAAACATCTTTTCCTTTCTGGTGACTCTGTGAACCGTGTTGGTTTGACTTTCTCTGAAAGTTTGTTACGGGGAGCCCACCTTTATTTCTGCTTCACTCTTTAGTGCAGGCACTTCTTTGAAATTTCACAGTTCACTCCCCTTCCTTCCCCTCTCTACCACACACACAGGCATACAGATACATGTACAGAGAGCACACACACAAAGTTGTTCAACCTCAGTACATGATCTGAGTACAGTCTTTGTTCATCATTTTGAGCCAAAGTGTGTTACCATATTGAGTAATACTCAACAAAGGAGATAATGTTGGAAATCAGCACTTATCACTACATACACAGCACAGTATGTTGAGCAATAGTAAAGGGTCCTAAATACTATGACAATAGTAATAATTAAAAAAATAAAAACAAAAATTAGAGGACACACAGAAGCAATCTGCAGTTCTTGACAAAACACAAAATGAGGGACTAATGTTTAATCAGAAATACAACTAGAGCTTTAGTGAAGAGCAACCTTAGAAGAGGAAGCAATGCACACTTTACAAATAGCTTGTGCAGCTGTTTTCCAGACAGACAAGGACTCCTTAGGATCAAGATTCCTGGTGCTGTCACTGACTCTAGAGAGAATTGTGTCTAGGAGATTCCAGTACCACAGGCAAGCACACCTCACTTGAAAAATCTCCATGGGATTCTTTTTTATCATAAAATTGAGAAAATGTTCTACTCTGACCTTCTCCTAAAATATTTTTACATAAACATGTTAGTTGTTCCATGAAAATAGTGATAGAAGTAATGAAGGAAGAGAGAATTTGCCTGCCTCGTAACCGCAACACAAAGTTTTGGGCAACCTTGGGTGTTTTGAAGGGCGAAGAGCAGAAGTCTAAGCAGAAAGATGGGTCTGCCTGGCATCTTTGCTTTTATGCCACAGGGACCATTCCTATTGTCTCACCATTAGAGAAATAACTGTGGAGCATGGCATTTCTGCTCAGAGTGCTTACATCTTCAAAGGTACCTAGAGGCAAAAAGAAACATTGACCAGGAAACATGCAATTTGTAAAAGTTATGAGTGCTTGAAAATAGTGCTGAGAAACTTAGTTAAGCAGCTGTGGTTACTGCTAGCTCTCTATAATTTGCTTCTCTATTTCTTGCTTTCATTGAAACATCTCTTCTTGACATTAATCTGATATAAATGGATGTGTATTAAAATCAGGGTCAGCATTTTATGTTAAAATCCTTCATATTTACTTCTTACATTGTTATTACTTCTCTAGTCAATAAATTAGATTAATGTCTTTTAGCAGAGCATCCTTTTGTTGCTTTGCTCTTCAGTGGGAGACAGAACAGCACAGTTACTTTTTGAAGTTAAATTCTCTGTCCATCTTCCTACAGAGCTGCTGCTCTCCCCAGCAGTGGTTCTTGAAAGGGAAGAGAGAGAAAATGTTCAGGGGCAGTGGAGGAAAGAGTGAGGAAACTATGCCTATGGTTCTTTCTTCTTCTTAAAATCTAGATGGAGAAAAGCAAAGCAGATTAGTCACAAGGAAATGGTTTGTGCTGTTGCCATGACAACAAATAGTAAAGGGCAGATGTTAAGCTCAGAAGAGCTGCCTAGCACTTCTAGGAACCAAACTGCAGATCCAACAGTCTGCACGACCTTGGCCATCCTAGTTTTCAGAAGGAATGCTTTCACATGACAGTGTTCCCATCCCTGGTATAAGGTCCTGTGCAATACATGAGTAGATTTAGTACACAAAGGTAACTGGTGAAATGCAGAGCCTCGTAAGACAGGCACTGTCCACATTCCTGACTCACATGCCAAAATCCTTGGGTAGGGGAGAGCAGCCAGGCTGCAGTTCAGCAGGGGAGCCAAGACTTGGAGTAGGCTGGGAATCAGAGGTGGCCCCTCTGCACCAGTGTCCCACCATTCCGATTAAGAATGATGTTCATCTCAGGGATGCCCTTCCTCCCCCTCACACTCCAAGCTGGAAATTTGAGGCACTTATCAGGTGTCTGCTACACAAATAGTAGCTCCATGGAATGCAGTCTGACCCAAGCACAAGTTCAGGTGAGCTCTCAGAAGCTGAAGAGCCACGTTCTGTGCTGTGCATTGTGATGGGTGCAGGACAATATCAGGGAAAAAAAGCAGAAATTCCCAGAATCATCCTATTCATAACTGAAGCCCTTCTTTATGCTCTGGTCTCAAGATAACTTGTGAAAGCAATCCTTTCTCCTTAATGGCAACATGCATCTGTGTCACATCACTGTTTATGGCATTCAGAGGGAAATCTGATCACATAACTCTTTTTTTATAAAAGTGAAATAAAAGATTTCAGAAGTAAGAAGAAGGGCTTCTCTGCGCATTTACCACTGAAGCTCAAGTTAATGAGTATATTGTGTGCTCTGGGGAACAATTTGCTGTAAATTATGTGTATTCATGAAGTGCATTTAACATACACAGCAGATTCTCCAGTACTGGTGAACTTTACCCAGTCACCAGCTTTGCTAGAGTCTAAGATGAGGAGACGGAAGGCAATGGAATTCTGCCTGAATGAGCAGGTGTGTTTGCACACACATCAGTAACACCCTGGGGTCTGCTTATAAAGGGAGAGGTCAGGCAGAGTCACCAGATCTGATGATTCACACCAACCAGTTACACAAAACCAAGCTTTTGAAACTTACACTAAGTTACTGGGAAACAGTACTTTAGTTACATTACTTTCTCCTACACGGTTCTGGGGCTTTTTTAATGGAAAAGTCTGGAACAGCATCTGAAAGTATCTTCTGTCACCTTATACAGCATATATTAACATTATCACATTTCTCTCCGTATGAAATTCACCCTGTTTCTACACAGCACAAACAAATAGCATCTTACTTCACATGATGTTACTTAAAACAGTAACACAGTAGTGGATTCCTGATCCTGTGTCATGTTTTTGGTTATACAGCCCAGTTTGTTTCCATTTGCAGTGGGAAATGAACATCACCAAATAGAACAAAAATGAATGTCTGAAAGTTTTTAATTCAAAGGAATCTTTACATAAGCCTCTGTATCAGAAAAGTACATGCATGAGGAATTCTGAGATTATTTATTTCAGTACTTGAAAGAAAGTGGACAAAGTAGCATCTGAAACAGAACCTTCCAGCTGGTACTTGACAAACAATTCTAATAAACCCTGTGCTGAGAAACAGTTGCAAAGAGTGGAAACAGAGATTGATGTTTAAGTTGCAGTTTCCTGTTAAAGCTTACAAAAGGGTAAGAATGGAACAAAATGGAGAAAGTTCCTAATAAACCACAGAAGATCCATTTCAAAATATTGTTTACATTGCATTTAGCACTCACACAGCCTGCCAGATCAACAACTCAACACGTTAAAGTAGGACATGTGTTTCGAACCAGTGTGTCCTGCTGTCTAACACAATTCAGATTGTGTTAGATTGCCCCTAGTGAGTTTTCCAGTTCAAACATTAAAGCTGTTAACAAAAAATTTTGGCATACAAATGAGAAACCCCACACAGAAGTCTGTCTGCTAAAGCAGGTAGCTGTCTGCTTTTAGCAATCACAGGCTGGTGACTGCATGTCAGCTACCAAAGATTACAAAAATGATTGGCACAACACTGGACAATGCTACTTATTAGAAGTAAAATATTTTTTGTTTGTTTTTCAGCTATTATTTAGGGAACACAGCTCTAACTGTTTTAAAATGTTTCAGTTTGGTTTTGTAGAGCAAATAAGAGTTAACTTACGGACAGCAGTAAAAATACGAGCAAACAAACTAAATAACCTCGTGTGGGCTTTGTTCATTCTGAAGTATTAAGCCCAGTTGCAGCTGAACATCTGTCTGAGAGATTAGTTAATAATATTCAGGTTTTTGAGTCAAGAGGAAGAGGGGGAGGTGGGGATCCTTTCTGTCCTCTGCTGTTTTACCCTATTCATAGAGAACACTATTTCTATTTATTTTCAAATAAATCTCATTTAAAAATAAGAAGTTATTTATCCTCAAATAAATCTCATTTAAATAAGAAGGATCACTACATTGTTTATCCTTCCATGGCTGCACAGCTCTCCTGTCTGATGATGAGTTTTATAGATAAGTATTTTCTGTAGCTGTATCTCACCCTACCTGCTTGGAAATCTGATGTTTCTACAGACCATTCCTTGACAGGGTTTAGAGGCTGCTGGGAGGGACTCAGCAGTGGAAGTGGAGAGGTGGACAAAATGACCTCTTCCTTCACAGTATATTCACTGTGTTTTTGCAGACAGCTTTGCCTATTGCAATTTGGCTGCATATGCCCTAAAAAAATATGATCTTTTGGAAGTTATGCATCATATGCTTATGAGAACTGCAGGACTATAGACCTATGTATTAGGACTTCCTACACATCACAGGAGTTTTCTTACACAATGAGGTTGCCTTTAAGTGCTCTCACATATTTTGAGAGGGGAAAGGGGAAATCTAAAAATAAAAGTACAAGAGCAGTCTAAATAGATAGTGTCACAGGTACTTCCTCTGAAAGACCTAGATAAAACAGAGCCATCTTTCTAGTAGAAAATGATTTTTTAGCAAGAATACTGCCTTTCAAAAAACTCACAAGCATTTCATCTTTATCAGGGTAACACAAGGACTGATTCCTTCTTTGTATTCTACTACTGTCTTCATTAGACTTTCTGCCTGGGTGCATAAACAGAAGTAGAAAACAAATCAAGGCAACATGTTGTTTGTCATATTTGAAGGTGAAAATGGGAAATAAGTATGTATGGTTATGCCTTCCCACTCCCTCATTTCTTTGAGATACAAAACTAAACCAAATCTTTTTTTCTTTCAAAAATAAAATTACAGACAAAAGTGGGTTTTTTTCTCCCTGTTTTCTGATTTTATGAAAATCCAAATATTTGCTTATCTGAAAAGATACTGAGTATCGGACTTTGTAAAATAAGAATATCACAAGTGAGCAATAGGAAAGGAAATGTATTTTTGCTTGACTTCACAATCCTGTTTCCTATCTCTCCCTGTCCCACCTCCCTTCCATCAGCTTCTTTAAATATCCGTTCAGTATGAACGGATCATACTAGTCATACGGTCATACTAGCTGATGATACCAGGTCCCCAAATGAAGCTCCTATTGTATACAATTAAAAGGATCTAGAAGCATTCCTCTAGCAGAAATGAGGGGGGGAAAAAACAGCTGATTATTTTTTTAAAGTTTAAATAAATAAAAATTAAA
>VXAU01002749.1:1416469-1539574 GCA_013399695.1 Formicarius rufipectus
AAAAGAGAGAGAGAGAGAAAACAACCAAATTCTGAAGTGCCTTTTCAGAACTGGAAAGCACGAAAACCTACTCAAGTCCTATTTAATGTCACCTTGCAAACCAGAGACAACCAGGTAAACCCCTGATTGACTTTCTAAAGGTTGCACAGCACATCCTTCTGCAAGGATAGACCAACAGTCACTAATACCTAATCCTCTACTTTAATCACTGAAAACAGAGTCAGTCGTGCCAGTGCTGCACATCCAATATTATGGGCAGGTGTGTAGAGTATATGGAGACCTCTGACACTCAAAAAGCAAGCTGACCACTGTTAGTGTGATTGGGAGTGATCCACTTTCTGATGGAGCTGCCCACAGGAAAATCAGCTTAAATTTGAAAAATTAAGCAAAAAATTGAAAAGGGGAAGAGTAATAGAATGAACCTGTAGTCTAGATTTCTGTCATTTGTCCCAGAGAAAGTAGTAAATTTCAGATACTAAAACAGAGTTGCTTGGTGTTCTTAAAAGCACACCTATTTTAAAGTGCCATAATACATATTTTAAAGTTCCTCCCTGATCTTGTAACTAATAGAATCAAATCCTGCATTTCCCCAACATACCCCAGTTAGTTCAATCTGCTTTAAAATTTGGCCAAAGGGTTTAAACTCTGCACGCTGTAACATGTAAATTGCTTTTGCAGTAATGTCTTTGTTTTTCCCCATGATCTAGTAAGATATTATCACAACAGATGTCTGTCTCTGGAGTAGAAAGAGTGCACAACAGATGTCTGTCTCTGGAGTAGAAAGAGTGCATGCTGGGTGGTGATAGGAAGGTTTTCTCCAAGGAAATGTCATCAGCATTCACAGAAAATTTTCACCTGTTCAGAACGAAAGTTTAATTTCCCCTGTTTGTTTGAATTTAGCATCATGCTGGTAGTTATTGAGAAGAAACCAGTCTAAATAAGATCATCTATTGTAACTCATGATATGAAAGACCTCATCAGAACAGAAGAAAAGAGAAAGAAATCTTCTAAGAACAACAGAATTACAGTAATATTAGCAGATATTTGTATTTGAAACTTCAGATGAAAAGTGAATCCTCAATTTCTCTTTGTTGGAATTTATGAAAAGACAATTTTCTTCATAAATAATTAAATTTAATAATACAACTTTGCATAACTACAGAATCCATGCTCTTCCTCTTCTGGCTGCTAGTGTTCATGGCACACTAAGTTAGGATTTCCCCATCTGAAGCTTTTATGGTTAAAATTCCTTGATTTTCCAACTACTCTTCTGAAGACAAGACAGAGTTTTCTATTAGACATCTAGAAATCATCTTGAGCAAACTCTGCCCTAAACAAAGACAAAATGGAAGTGCAACACAGCAAGAGTTGGCAGTAGAAGGATAATAAGGGAATACCAAGTGGCACATTCTGAATAATTACTGCTGAGAAGCATAAAACATAGGGAGAAAAATCTTAGTGTTATTGTTTAGGCAGAGTCAAACACATTGGTTATTGTGACTTTTACTAGCTATTGTTATTTAATTGGTTACAATTGTTGAGATATCGAATGTTAAAATTTGTTTATTATTTATCATTTTATTACTGTTGAGTTGCTTTCCACCTGCTAGCTTCTTGCAAAAGGGGCTTCTGATACGGCCTATTGTACAAATACAGCTGTTTTAGGAGAGGGAGCTTGGAACTGGCAGCAGGGGATGCCCACTGAGGCTGTGCACACAGCTCAGCTCCACACCAGCTCTCCAGAGTTCAGAGCATCTCTCCATCAGGAAGGCAAGGTCTGGTCCCAGCCTTTGGTCACAAGCATTTGTACTGCAAGTCCACCACTATTCCACCTTTATCTGAGGAGCTGCTGCTCCAGGAGCAGAGGGGAGCCGCTCTCTGTTGACTTTCTTGGTGTCTACTCAAACTGAATCAAGTTGAAGAAGCGACAGGCAAAAGTACAGGAATCATTACAGGCACAACTTATGACTAGAGTGTTAGGAGTTAGTGAAGCAAAAAGTGTTTAAAAAAGTGAATTTCCCCTTCATGTGTTGATTCAGATGGTTTTCTTTTAATGAAACAAAGAAAAAGAGAGTTTTTGAAAGTTTTGCATATGAATACTGTCTAGAAATGCTTAGGAAAGTCCCTAATAACTGGCATCGTTTGTGGGGGATTTTAGCACATCCCACTGTTAGAATACTTCTTTTAAGTGTCTCTTCTACATAAATGCATTTTTCCAGCTCCAAGAGATGATATTTATTTCTTCTTGACTTTTCTAAATAGCTTTTGTTTGGCTCCTTTAAACCCTTGTTTAAAAACCCAGTGCTTGTATTCTGTCAGGCAGTGCTGAGCTGGGACTACACCCTCCTCGAGCATAGTTTCAGATGCCAACTTGTGGCATGATCCTCCTTGACTGGCCATCCTTGGGGGAGGTAGAACCCTGTTCTACTATGAAAAAAAAATAGCTTCAAGGAGAAATTAACAGACCTTAACTGATTAATTAATATGCCCATCAGCAGGCTTACACCAGTCTCCCCACAGCTTTCATTCCAAGCTTTATCAGAAACAGGACTGGTTTTCCTCCTAATCAAGGTACAGATGGATGAGACAGGCTCAGTGATACTACTGTCTGCAGCTGAAGCAAGGCAGGACTGTTCTTTCTCCCAGCCATCCTCTTCTCACTTCACATGTGCTAGTCCTGAACCGTAAACTCATCCTTTGCTGGGCAATTTCAGTCCACTGGGGAGCAGACAACCCGTTCATCAAAGCAGCATGAGTTGTTTCCTTCCCAGTTAACAACCTGGATTGACTCCCCAAAGAATCAGACAGGCACAGGGCTGGCACTGCACAACCAGGAGCACTTTGCAGCAGTTGATTTGCTCTGGCCTTTGCTGTTGGACCATACCGTGACATTACTTCCACATGACACTCCATTCAATTCTTTGCAGGGAGATCACATCCATTTCCCGTGTTTCTGTATTCCTTTTCCATGGTTACATCCTGTCACTACACAGACTGGGAATGTGCTTAGTAAAGGGGACTATGAATATATTACTGGACCTTAATTGCTGAAGGAAGAGTGCAATGGGAACGCAGTTACTGCCCTTATAGCCAAGAAGCTGTCAGGGAGACAGGAGTAATGACAGGTCTTTGGCCCTGTTATTTGATGTGGGAATCAGCAGTGTATCCTTAATCTTAAATTCCCCCTTGCTGTCCAGGAAGGAGCAGGCAGGGAGGGAGTGCTTAGTGTTTCATTTTGAGGCATAGTGTGTCCTGGGATGGTATTGCTCACCACGTCTTACTTCCAGACAAGCTCCCAAAAACCAGTCAAGTCCATAAATCCTGTTCCTCAGGGTTATTGACACAGATGATTGGTGGAGTAAAGCACCACCCTGAACTGCTTTTAAAGAGATCAAAGGAGGCACGGCACTGGGACTACTTTGGAAATGCACTGGTTGCACTGAGGGCACGTACTTTATCTGTCCTGAAAAGACTTCAGAAACCCTAGAAACATCAGAAAGTTTCATTTTCTTGCTAACAATGCCATGGCAGTCAAGGCTTTCTTAGAAGAGAACATTTTGTACCTCAGTTATTTAGTTTTAAATCACTCTGGTCTATGTTAAGCCTGAAATTAGCTCAGTTGATTAGAGCTAGTAAAGCCAAGGTTGTGGGTTCAGTCTCTGTAGGGGCCATTCACTGAAGAACTTAAAGACCCTTGTGAGTCCCTTCCAACTCAGAATATTCTGTGCTACCTGGAACCACAGTTATAACAACACACAATATTTAATACCAAGCAACTCAAACCAAGTCTCCATCATCAAAATTACCGTTTTTAATATAGTATTTATTTACATTGTAATTGAAGTCAAAACATATGATGAAAAAGTCTTTCAGATGACATAGATTTCATGCAAAAGCACAAGGAAATGTTTAGTAAAAAGCACTAGAAATACATGTTCACTGCCACGGTAGTTGTTGGCATACAGAAGCAATGTGTTCACATATCTATCAAATGCATTCACACCTTTTTTTCTAAGACAACAACTGGCATGAGATATCAAAGGAAAATACAGCACCCATTTCATATATATGATATATATATGTTTTATGTATAAACTTATTGTGACACATTCAAAGAAAGACACAATAAAAGGAGTTCTGAGTGGCAGAAAAATATGAGAATGAAGACTAATGAAAAAGAGGGGAAAACAGAAGTTCTAGAATCCAGTTCTAGAAACTGCACAGGAAAAGAAATGAACTGTATTAATTCTAATGAATGGCCAAAGACTGTATGGGCACTGAATGAAGGGAATCTGAATTAAGGATACTGAATGAAAGCCAGGAAGGATACTGAGACTGATTACACAGTGATATCTGTGATGACAGATAGTGATGACTGAACACATCATGATGAAAGAAGCTGCTTGAGAGTCCTCAATCATTCCAATTTGATAAATACAGCATAAACCAATATTAGTTCAAATTGTGCCCAGTTCTCAGTCACACATTAGCAACTCTGCACCTTATTTCTGGTGGTGTTAAAATATAGACATTTTTTGGTTCTTTGGCTTGGGACGAGAGGTGCTTTTTTCTTCATCTTAGGCATGTTATTTTTTGAAAGAGAAAAATTGTTCATAGATATTAAAATTTAAGCCTTCTTCTTTATGCTGGGGAAACTTTTCTGCTTGCATCATTACCATCTTGATATCCTTACAAACTTTTGTTGGCAGAAGTGCTACATGCAAACAGCAACATCCTATTGAAAATCGAAGACGTGATAAAATCATGCACAGAAAGGCTGACAGGAAAGCCCTTTCAAAACAGCTGTGTTAGCAGTGGAGCAATTTGATCTTCAAATGATATACATCTCAGAATTGTATTTTTATAATCTCTGTAGAACACTGCTAAGAATATTTTGTGATGATGGCACTGACTGATGCTGCACTGCAAGGCTGAACCAGTGCTATCAAAGGCGAAAACAGTAGGGGAGTCTTTTCCACCTGCACCAGGCTGTAGCTCACAGACACTAAAGTACATAGCCTGTGATTTCCACAGGGACAATTCTGAATTCTTCAGGGGTTTTTTAAGTTGCATTTACTTGTGCTTGCAGGGTAAATATCATGGCAATCCCATGCATATAGCAGTGATCATCTCAAACTGCTTAAGAGAAGAGAGAAGAATATTGGCTGCAGCTAGCATGCCTGTACAGGTAATGAATTACATTACATTTATCTGCTCCATGTTAATCTGCTCACATGCTTTTAAGACCAAATCCTGCCCTCTCATTCCACTGGAGTGATTTGTGTGCACTAGGGGTTGCCAAATGTTGCCCTTTAAACTCGTGTTTGAACTTCATTAGTGGCTCTACTGCAGCAAACATTGCCATAAAGGACTTCTATGTCACAGCTAATCTTCAAAGACTTTAATCTGTGGGAAAGGTTTTAAAGAGATTATTCGTTGCAAAACAGATGTGTATATTTTAAATTATGCAATGCATTAATTCATAGTAATTATGGAATGCAAAAGACATTCCATCTAATATGTTGCAAAGGCATTGATGATTTATACGTTGTTTGAAGGACAAAACAGCAACTTTAAAATTACATTCAAAACTTACTTTGAGGAAACTGTTGCATGTTTAAAACCTAGTAGGATTTTTTAAGTCAGCTGTGTTCTTTTTAATTTCCCGTGGATGTAATGCATATTTCTGTATGAATCTTGTGCTATGGGATCTCTTTCATAAATCTAATAATCTATGTTTCAGTTTCTTTAATTTACTATATGTTTAATGTCTGCAATGTACCCACACCCTTTCACCTTTTGGATTTCAAAGTTAAAGCTTCATGTTTTTCAAATCTGTGGAAGTAAACAGATCTGTGTGTTTACACCAGTCTCCAGCTGGTTGAACACCAGCTTCTGAATTCCTTCTCTATGCAGGAACTTGCAATACAGTTACTATCAGTCTTTTTTATTACTCATCCACCAGTTGTCTGACCAATGTGTTGCAGGGGCCACTGGAAAAGTCTCTGCAGAACTCTGTGGTTTCCGAACGTCAAAGAAATGTAGAACACAAAGTGTCAGCCATCAAGAACAGCGCTCAGGTAGCATTTTTTGTCCTGACTGCTGTCTCTGCAGACAGGTTTTTCATACAGACATACCTGAACTATCTTTAAGCTGGGTAGCACAAAGACTTCTGCTAACAAGATGCACTAACCATCTTCCATTCTTCCAAGGACATTAGCCCAGACTAACTGCCCAGGGCAAACCTGGATCTTCAGGTGTTAACAGCTGCTCTGGCTTCAGTGGGAGAGCTACCTATTTTTAAGATACCACAATCATCCTTAGGCGAGCTGCAGGCAGAGCACTGAGTGCATAAGAACATACCCACTGTCCTTAAAGAGATGTGAGGTTCAGTCTATATATTCTTCCACCTTCACCTCCTTTAGCTGGGTCAGCAGTAGGTAACCTTCGTGACCTCTGAGTCACCTACCGAGACCTTTATAAAGCCAAAGGCTACACGACATAATTGTGTGGTCTGGAGACGTGAGGGGAGAAGGGTGTTGGGAGTCGGTAGTAACCATTCCCCAGGGAGTTTCTCATGCCGTTGCAGGGCAGAGCTGGGCTGAGTCAAACCTGTAGCTGTGTCCCACAGGGACCTTGAAAGCTTAGTCAGAAAATACCTGCCTGCCTAGCACAATGCAGGATAAGGACTCGTATTACCTATGGCTTTTGTTATCCCAGCCCCCCTTTCAGCTTTGCAGCATTCTCAATGCAGAAATTGCATTCAAAATGCTTGCCCATAAGTCATCCAAGAGCAACACTTCTGGCATACTGTAAAGAGGTCCTAGTAGCATTCTCTCATCAGTGTCTCATTTCAGAGGGAAGTGTTGGGGTGATCAAACCCTTAAAAGGATAGAGGTAGTTTTAGAAGGATGTAATACTAGATCTTTATCTGTGTATAAAGTTGTAAGATAGGAGTTGCAGAGTGGAAGCTGACAAAGCAGCAGCCTATCGTGCTGCTCCTGCCTGTGTGGGGAAGCAAAGCCACCCTGAAAGACCAGTGAAAATGAGAATGGTTTCTAGATACCAGGGGGTTTCTAAAGGGTAATTAAGTTGAACACAGAAATTAGCCAGCTCCCTGTATACATCATTTCATACTAATCAAGGCTTCCTATAAACAGCATAGAAATAGAACTTCAATGTAAAACAGATGATTTCCTCATTTTTTTCCTTCTTTTGATGTACTTTTCTGAATTGTCATTGATTTGTTGCTAGAAAATACCTTCTAAAAAGAACTTTCGCAAAATGCCAAAGCAGCAAGAACATTTCATTTCTTTACTCAAATTCCTAAGTAATTCTGTAAATAAATTCTATGAGCTCTGCTCCTGTCTCTAACACCACCTTTTTTGGCTTTGCACACCCCATTGTAAATTCCATTTAAGTTAATTCAAAATTATAAATTTCCCCTGCTTTAAAATTTCAAGAAGAGAGTAACATTATTGGTATAATAACTTCAGTTAATCTCAGGCTAAACATAATCATTCCTACTTTCCTGTATGACACTGAACCAGTAAACAATAAGGGGTAAAACTGTATCAACTACTGTTGACTGCAGAAGAGAGGACAACACTTTCTAAACAAGTAAAATAAACCTGTAGTTATAAACATTAATCATCTTTTTTAAAGTTTACACCAGAGTTTCCAGAACTGTTCAGGGATTTTCAAATGGCAGGAAAATAAAAATACTACTTTATATATTTTTCATTTCTTTTCCCTGGGAAAGATGACTGACCAAGATGTGAAATACTTGGAAGACTTGCAAGAGGAATTTGACTTTCGATATAAAACAATACAAAGCTTAGGTAAGAGTCTTTACAATTATCTTTAGATCCTCTGGGAAATGTCTGATTCTGCAGCTAGACTCCAACGTCAGGTGTTTTTGTGTCTTGCCCAAATAGTATATGTAAACATAAAAATGGATTTTTAGTTTCCTTGAAATTATAATTCTGGAACATTATGACTCTTTTGGGGTTAAGAGGGTAAAGAGGAACGTTTCATGCAAGTATTCTTATTTTCTACAGAGAAGTTACATAAGGGCATGAAAAATAATACATTTCATTTAAAGAACCTATTTTTCAATTTCGTCACCTATGACATGGCCCTTCCTTGACAGGACGTGGAAGAGCCTCTTATTTCCCAAAGTAGAGTTGTGCAAAACTGATCTTTTTCTCCTCTAACTTGGCTTTCTGTTCCCTTTTGACCACAGTGGGGATAGCCAGCTGGTAAGCACTCTGATTGCGTGTTTGACCAGCCTGCAATAGTTGAGATCTGCATGTGGCAACAGCCCTTGCATGATCTCTTTCAGAAAAGAAACTGGGGTCTGCTTGTCTCTGCACAGGTATCTTTGTATCATCTTCCTTGTAACATCAGAGATAAAGGGCTTGAAATTTCTGAGTCCTTACACATGTCAATCCTACGTGTTTAAGGCTGGATATGGCCCAACAACCAGAAGAGTTTTAGTTGCCACAGTTTAATGAGTTGTGAGTCATCAGGCCAATAATAATTGTTCATCACACAGATGACTGAAGATTTTCCCACTTCCAAAATCAAACCTACTTACAAAAATTAGGGCTTCAAATTTGACTGTGTCAGAACTGCTCAACACCAGCACAGCCAGCTTACAATGTGTGTGAGCAATCGCTGTGGCTGAGCTCACCATTGGTTTGTTACCTGTCTGCCTCTGCTGGAAAGGAGGGAAGGTATCAATCCAGAGCTTAGCAGAGACACAGTTGGCATCAATTTCTTTTTTGAATGTAGCTTGAAAGATGTAAAAAGAGCAAAAGGTGGGGAAAGGTGAGGGTGGGGGAGAGCTGCATATGAAAGGGCACGGGTAAGCTTGGGGATGCTTGAAAATAGTGCATGATCCGGAGAAGGACACAATTTAGAGAGAGAGGGGGAAATACCCAGTGATCAGTACTCCTGGTTGCTGAAATCCTCATGGTGATGAACACTTTGTTCAAATGCCTAAGCTCCATTCTCTTAGCCAGGCATCGTATTTCACACGGAGTCCAAAGAGCTTTAGGCTGCTGACACCAGGAGCACATCTGCGTGCACACATAATAAACATGAGTAGGCACATGAATGAGAAATGTAGAGATTTCTAGGTCTCACCCATGGTTTTTTTTCTGCTCCACATACACGTGTAAAGACTGGAGTCATAAAACCTTATGTTAATCTTGTTCTAAAGTAAGTCCTTTTGAATGAAATACTCTGTTACATAATCTACTGGTGTCCGCAGTTTATTTTTTTCACTAGCTCATGCTGCAGCCTGGTCGTGGTTTTTTCCTCTCCTCCCATTATAAACATGCACATGCACCCACGCACGTATTTATACTGAGGTTTTTCACCCCCTGCAGAGCAGAATGACAAAAACAGCGCCCTCATTAAACAGGAAATGTTGGTGTTGCAGGCGATGCTCAACACTTTAGACTACAAGAGAAAGGTTAGTGACAATGTCTTGTGGTTCATCTGCTTTCTCCCCTTATTCCCACACCAAATACTCAAATGCGTGTGTCTCTTTCAATTCTCATCTCAGAAGAACAGACATATTACACAGGAGTTAAACATCCACAAAATGTTTGGGGGAGTATGCCTGATTTTGACTAGCAGTTAGAACAGTTCAATCAAGGATATGATTCTGCACACCTTAGATGGGAGGCGATTTGTTTGAGTCTGTGGCGCTTATTTTATGGTTAAAACAAGCACACTCAAAAAAAACCAGTGCACTGTATATGATGCAAAACAAAAGAAGAACCTTGTGAACTTAACAGTGCTTGCAAGTGTTAACATCTTGGAGGTGTTATGCCCACAAAGAATGCAACAACCTTCCCTCCCACCCCTCCAAAATAGAAGTTATTCTGAAGAAGGGTTCACAGAGATTCAGGATTAATTCCAAGTACAGTGGGGGATGAATCCTGTCACTGAGGCAGTAGAAACTAAACACGTTTACTTTCAAAATAATTGAAAAAAAGCAATCAACACTCCATGATAATTGCTGACATTTGTGGCTGTTTCATGTGGCCGGTTTGTGACACCTTTCCTACTTTACAGGAAGTGCTCAGTAAAATAGGGCGTGTGATTCATGAGATCGATATGCTTATGAGCAACATGCTGACTGAAGAACTGCTGGACTGGAAGAGACGGCAGCAGATTGCCTGCATTGGGGGTCCCCTCCACGGGGGGCTCGATCAGCTCCAGAACTGGTAAACTTCCCTTGAGCTTGTGTTTCCACTGAAAACCACAGGAAGTCTGCTGCACTTGAATTCATCACCCCTTCCCATCAGCTGCAATAGCAATAAATTTATTAGCAGCTAAACGAGTAAATAACTAAATGCACGATTTGGATGATATTTGCTATTCAGAATGAATAACATTACAGTGAACTGCTGAGCCTGACTTGTTGCAGCCAGCCACTCATTTTTGGGGTTGCCAGTTGTTCCAGATGTATGATACATACCCTCTTGGGAGTTTTGCTTGAGTAAGAATGGTGCTGACTGAGTTTGTCACTGAGGACAGTGGGAGTTGTGTCTAGGCAGAAGTTGGGTTCAGACTTTATGCTTTGACTCACTAGGCACATCACCCCTCCAGACTTCAAACTGTGCAGGAATTGAATGGCAGTAGTTGGTGTGGTGGCAACTCTAAAGTGATTGAAAATAAAAAGGAAATAGCACTGTATTTAAAGGATAAGGCAATGCCAGAATGTCAGCATCTCTTATAGAAAAAGTGAAGAAAAAAATTAGATAAAAAGATAAAAAGGAAAGAAAAACCTTTTAGAGTTTGAATAAAAAAAATTCTTTCTTTTTTTGCCTTGTGTGCATGCATGTTTTGTTGTTGTGATGCTGTTGTTGCGATGTTGTTGTTGCGTTGTTGTTGTTGCTTTTTTTTTGACTAAAGGGTCGGGGTTTTTTTTCCCGATGAAGATGCTAAAAATAACTTAAAAATGTGATTTTATGCACACATAACCTATTGAAATGTTACAAAGTATGTTTGGACTTATTTTTCCTTACTGTTTTTACACTTCTTCAGTCTTGGAAGCTGGCTGATTTTATATAAATATTATCCTTTCAAAGAATACATTTTGCAGAACTACTGAGCTGTAGGAAATAATTACTATTGGCATGAGTGTCCTCCATGCCCTCCAAACACCAGGACCACATATATATTTTCTTCCAAATTGTCACAGTGTCGTTGCAAAAATATTTATATTTTAAAATAAAGTAGGCAACTTGCCAGATGTATTAATATAGTCCTATAAACACAAGAGTTTGGGTAAAGCTTGAAAGTATCAATCAATACTGATTCTGACTTCCCCAAGCAAGAACTTCACTAGTTCTTATGTTCTAAGAAAATACTGACATGAAAGACTTCAAATTAATTCTTTGTCTTGCTGTAGTTTTACTCTGTTGGCAGAGAGTCTCTTTCAAGTTAGAAGGCAACTAGAAAAACTGGATGAACTATTGACCAGACTGACTTATGATGGGGACCCTATTCCTGTGCAAAGACCTCAGCTGTTGGAGAAAGTCAACCTTCTGCTTTACAACCTTTTCCGCAAGTGCGTAAGCCATTGTCCGTGCACAGAACTTTACCTCCTCTGAGTCAACAACGAGGTCATGCTGTTGAGGATTAAAAATAAAACTTTAAAAAAAAAAATTTAAAAAAATACTTAAAAAGACACAAAAAAGTTTGAGTGTCTGGGGATCTTAATGACCAAGTTCCTAATATAGGAAGTATATTCAGGTGTCATCAAAACTCCTGGAAAGCGAAGGTGCCAAGCAGCTTCTTGTGGGTAACAGTCAAGGGTTTGTGATCAAGTTCTTTCTGCAAGTGAATGCCAGAAATCCACTTATTTTAGTGGGAGTTACATACATTCTGCCAAGAAAAGTTGTGGGGTTTTGGGTTTGTTGTTTTGCTCTTTTTTTAAAGTGAGTGTTCCTTGTCTTTCTGCTTCCCCACCAAGATAGACTTCCTGCTTCCTTCCTAATTCACGGTTCTATTAAAAGATAAAATATTGTAATTTCTCTTGCCTTTTGTAATGGCTATACCACAGGTCTACCACAAGTGAGTATCTGAAAGCAAAACATGCTGACTTGGTTTTTTATATATTAAAATAAAAGATTAAATGATTGTTAAATTTCACTGGAGCCATGCTCAGTGTATTTTCATACTCTATTTTATGGTTCTGAATAACATTTGGAATACCAAGACTTTTATCAGCCTTGTATTTTAGGACTATAGAATATAGTTTGATTTCCAATGTGTTCCAAATATCTGTTTCTTGTGGGAACAATTCCACTGTAAGTTAGACCAATGGGATCATTTTGAGAACTCAGAACTGGAATACACAGCTCCCTCTTCAGCATCTGCAATAAAATAAGTCTTAAAAAAATTCCAGCCCCCTTTCCCTTCCCTTTAAAACATCTGTTTGTTTATACATATTCCTAAATATCTATTTGTTTAACTTCTTTTCACACAGTTCATTCGTGGTTGAAAGGCAGCCCTGCATGCCAACACACCCCCAGAGGCCAATGGTTCTTAAAACGTTAATACAGTTCACTGTTAAATTAAGGTAAGGGAAGGAAACTTGATATAAACTCCTTCATCTTTGTACAGCATTTTATTCTAGGAGAATCTAGAAAGCAAAGCAGACCAACTTGTGTCAGGGAACCTTTTAACCCCAGGGAGGTTTTCTTCAATGGGGATATAAAGTTCACAGAATCTGTCATGCAGAATAAGTGGCAATAAAGAGTGAAACAGAGTGAGGAAGAAAGGCAGGCTGTGGCCAAAAGTCAGCACCTTTGGGGTTCTGTGTGTATTGAATTCTTGTTTAAATAACTTTACAAACTGAGTAAATAATGATCCATGTCATACAAGCTAACATCAGAATACTCTGAGCCACTTCTGCATACAGGAAAGAGAAACTTGTGCATTTCGGGCATCTCTGATAAACCAACAAGTTATTTCTCTCCCACTCGCTCCTTGCCTTTGTGAAAGCAAAGACTGGAGAGGAACACTCATCTCATTTCCACCTCACAGCAAAACGGATGTGTGGAGATCGGGGAGGGTGAAAAAGGGTGCATGAAGGAAAGTACAGCACAAACATCTGTGGTGCAGCCAGAGATTGTACAAATCCATCTCATAATTACTGCTTCTTTGGTGTCTCTCCAGTCACTCCCTCAAACACATACTACCTTTCCCATGTACCTGCAGAGGGAGTAGAACACCTGCCACTGGAACAGCTGAGCTCCTCTTTCTCAGTATTCAACCCTCTAAATTGTGTAGTAATCCTAGATGCCTAATCTGTTTACAGGTTATAATAATTTCTGATATTTTAATCTGGAGTTACCAGTCTCTAATGTTGTCTGGTGATAAATTTATTCTGTTACTATTCAATTTTGCATTTTCTGTTTTCAAGGTTGCTAATTAAATTGCCAGAGCTGAACTACCAGATCAGAGTGAAAGCAACTATTGACAAGTAAGAAACTTGAAAGTTAATATATTCTCTCTCCCTAGAGAGACAACAGTTTTTTTCCAATGGCTAGCCTATCTGATTTAAAAGTTGTTCTAAAAAGAAGAAATAACAAAAACAAAACAAAACAAAAATTAAAAAAAGAACCAAAAAACCCAACCAACAACAAAAAAAGAAATCAAACCCCAAACCAAAACCTCCAAACAGCTAAAAGATCAGAGTAACACCATTTTCTCCTCTTTCTTTTTTTAATGTGGAAGATTTTTGTTTTTAAAAAAAAAACCTGCTAAATCTAATTGATATTTTCAAATTAGAGTCAAGAAGTCCATTTAAGATGTCTCAAGACTGAGATAAAATTCACCAGTCTGATAGAGCAGCATCACACAGAAACTTTAAATCAGATTGTATAACACTTATCGGATAGCTAGCTTTGAAATTCCACTTATCTCCACGCCCTCACCATGCACCATTCCCAGCCACAGACAGCAGCTACCCCCTTCTTTGGTCTGCTGTGCTTCTGCAAGGCCCTGAAAAACACCTTGACTGCATGGACAGGGATGTTGGCCCATGAGAAAGAAGGAAAACAATCCCAGTGAGGAATGAGCAAGAGAGAAACCAGGACTGTTTCTCTCAAAAGTTGTGTACTGTCCGACAATAAATGGCAAGATAAAATATACTCTTTCCATAGGGCCAGATGTAAAAGTCTAACTGGACAATATGAGTATCAGTTCATCAGTTTAAGAACTGAAGTTGTATTGGCAATATAAACTAATTTTTACCAGGCAAAAATCTCCCAACTGAAGATACGTTTCTCAGGATGACTTATGGCTTACACATTTACTGATTCACAATCTGTTTCCTCCCCCTTGTCCCTCTTCTATTTTAGGAATGTTTCCACTGTAAGGTAAGACAATACAATACCGTATTTCTTCAATGTTTCCAACAAGGCAGTATTTGAGTGCGTAAGTGCGATGTCCTCCACAGTAACCGCAGATTTGTTCTGTGTGGGACACACGTGAAAGCCATGAACATGGATGAATCTGCAAATGGAAGCCTGTCTGTAGAATTCCGACACTTGGTGAGTTTGACTGCTCTTTTCCTGATGTGTCCTTCTGGTAAGGAAAGGAAAGATTCTTTGGAAACTGGGGAGGGAGAACTGTGTTACTTTCAAGCCTACACTCATTTTCTTTCTGTTTATACAGAAAGTTTACTCCTAGCACCTCTTCATGCCTCTCCACACTTCATCATTTCAATAAAATAAAACTACATATTATCACAGAAATGACAAAGCAAATCCTAGTTAATAACAGAGGAGGGAAAGACTAATCAAGGTGAATTGCACAGCTTCTCAGAAACTGGTTAAAAAAAAAAAAACAAACAAACAAACAAAAAAAAACACAATGAAAACAAAACAAAACAAAACAACAAACAAACCCAAACAAAAAACCACCACACAAATAAAACAAACAAAAAAACCCCAAACCACTATTGTCTAGGGGAAATTGACTGCTCTAGATCTAGTGAAAATTAACGGCTGTGATAAGTGGTTTTTGAGAGACCATAGTACTGCTTTTGTAACTTCTCTATCCGCCCCGAGATTCCTGCTTTCTGAGTAGACTCCCTCACCTATGGCATTTCAGGAGTTTAACCACAAATGCAGTGGATCAGTGTAGTTTTGCAAAAGGAGATTGAGATCTATCATCTTTACTGCTTTTTTGTGTTATACACTTCACAAACACCTTAATTAATGCTTTGTTATATTAATTTCTTTAAAAGATCTTGAAAATATGAAGAGTCCTCACTGAATAGAATTTTTGAGGTGTAGTGTCAGAGCCTTCATTAGTCTATTTGTATATTGCAAACAAAACCTTATTATACTAAGAGCACTCTGGTTACAAATTATTTTCTTTATATGTACTTCTCTATAATTTCTCTGAGATATAAATATTGTTTTGTTTTATACAGCAACCCAAAGAAATGAAAACAAGTGCTGGAAGCAAAGGAAATGAGGTTTGTGCCTTTATTTTACATGTTGGTTTTGATTACTTTCACAAGTATTTCAGATTTGATTCCATTAAATGAAAGAGTAAGATTTTGAAATATATCCTACTCTTATAATAACTACAGAACCCAATTATCATATGTTGCTAGAAGTATAATGAGAACTGTTCAGAACTACTCATAGACATTTTAATTACATGCCTTAAATCTGTGTATTTAAAAAGTTACAATAGAAGGTAGTAAGTAATAATTCAAATGTACACATTCCTGTCTAAGGTCAACCTTTTGGCTATTTACATTTTGGAAAAACCCAAGCTTTTAAAGTTTTTTGTTGAGACAATCTTTCCTATAGGGATGGCTCTTTATATATACGTTCTGTTGGCCAAGTTCACAGTTGACGTAAAGGTGTAATTGTTTTTGCATGCGAGTTTGCGTGCCTTAGCCAGGACCAAAAGCGCGCTTAGTTTACCAACACTCGTCCCAATCCGGTCGTAGGTTCCCCTCTCGTGGTGACACTGTATATGGCACGTCAGCCCTAACAAAAGGTGTCACCAGCGCTTGCTCACTAACGGAGGATCTTAAAATCTCTACATCCTTGCTTTGTGGAGAACAGAAGCCTCAAATATTAACCTCAGCTCTAAGCCCAGTCCAGGACACCGTGCACAGAGCGCTCCTTCCATGCCTGGGCCACCCTCCAGCATCCCCTCACCCCCAAAACACCACCCCCTCTTCTTCTGCCCAGCTTCCCACCCCTTCCCCTTCCTCACCACCATCACAGCTCTACCCGATGTCCTTCTTCTCAGCTCTGGCTTCCTACAGTGATTCCCCTGAGTGCCCCGGCTGTCACAGACCAAAGCAGAAACTCAGGCACGGAAATGACCGTCCCCATCCATGAACACTCTGCATCTGTGGCAGGGGAGAGGGCAGGACACCCTCGTCCAGCAACAGAAGGCAGAAGGCAGGGTGGCGAAGGGCAGGACTGCACACAAGCTCCAGGGTGGCCACGGACCATTACCGTAAATTTGGCATAGCTATTTAAAAGCAAATACCTGCAGATACATCTGTGACTGAAGTAAGAGTCAGAAGCTTGCAGCCGATGAGTCAGTCTCTGCCAATGCTACCAGAACAATTACCGTCTCCCAAGGGAACTAACGCCACAGGTCGCTTCTATGAATGACACGTACTTACCTAGAAAGCTAAAAAATCTTCACTGGTTTAATGTATTTCCACACCAGCGGAATTGAGGGTAAAGTTGTATAGGCAAGTTAAAAACAAAACAAAAGAAAACAAAAACAAAACAAAACAAAAAATTTAGACAAGTAAACAAACAAAAAACCTCGTATCACAGCCCGAATTGCTGTAGTTATACCAGCACAGTGGTTTTTTTAAGTAGTCTTTAAGCACAAAGCAAAGGTGTGATCAGCACGGACAATGGCACCAAAACCTAAAGCAGAAGATACTCGTGCCCGTTCTGCACAGCGTTTCTGAATGGAGCAACCCACAGTCCAATTAGCGAGACTGAAACTCCAGACTTGCCTCCCAGTTACTTTGCAATTTACAGTCATTTACATCAAGGCAAGCAAATGGAAAAATGTAGGTTAAAAAATGTTAGTGCTCTGCTTTTGGTAGCATTTTCTTCTCACTTCCACCTATTGTGTCTTCAAAACTATATAAAGCTGTAGAAAATTAGGACAGCTGAGTTGTGACCTGGTTCACTCCTGATGTCCTCAAACAGAGCTTCTCCTTGTTCAAGTCAGTCTGTGGAGTGATTATTAGCATGAGCAAGGGTTGGGTTTTGGTTAGTAACAGCAACTACAACAACTTTAAGACTGGCTTGTAATAGAACGTGTAGGCTAAAAGTGTAGTTAAATATAACTTCCCTCATAAAAACCAAAGTGGAAGTTCTCTGTTTTAGATTTGCCCTTTCATGTAGATGTACCCTTTTGCCCAGATGATTTTTTTCCAGGAGAAAAATTCAAGTTTCTGCAAAATTGTAATGGGGCAGAGGGGCAAGGCAGGAAGGGCAGTTTCACCAACCCTTTTCAACTCTGTGTCAGCAATACAGGTTAAGCTGGATTGATTCTACCTGTATTAAAACATTTGAGCTCATCAGGTGGATGACTATTTCAGGTAAAAGCCTTCAGCTTTAAGCTGGATTTTCCCTCTACCAGGCAGATTTATTATTCAGGTGCCTAAGGATCTCCTGTGGTCTCAATCTCTCATTTATTCAGTATCTTTTGTTGCAGTTGCCTGTACATGTCCTGGAGGAGATGCTCCATAGGAAAGATAAGACCATGATGCCAAGGAACAGTTCTATTTTACATTGACTGAAAGCAGAGTATTTCAGGAAATGGAAGCATTTTGATTTGCAATTTTTTTATTATTATTTTTTTAAAGAAAACTCTGACAAAACAAATACACGATGGGAAGGGAAAGAACAACAGCCAAAAAAAAATTTAAGAAGAGTAAAAGGGCAAAAATATTTTTTATACTTTGAGTTCTTAGAATGGAAATGTATTTCGAAAGATCTGTTTCCTAAGGGGCAGAGATTATGATCTTTACAGAGCTACGCTGGTTTGTAATCAAAACAAACGCTCGTACTACAAACTTCAATCAACAATGACAAACAGTTATTTTTTTCCCATGCAGGAAAAGCTTGGGTTTTTAATACCAGATTAAGTCAGGATTAATGATTTAGACCTCTACTCTTTCAACTAGTACTGTCTAAGTACACACAACAAACCTGTGCTACCAGATGAAGGCCTACTTGTCATTAAAGCTGTGGCTTTTTGTTTCGTTTCTAGTTTCCCCTTGAAGATTAACATCTCTATTTAAAGTAGAATTGTCAGTCAGTAAAGAAAGTTTAGGGAAAGGAAAGTTGGAGACAATCTCTATCAGACACACAAAATTATCCATTTACTTTTTGAGTGCAAATCTGCGTTTAAAAATACTATTTTAGAAAAAGGTAGAACTTCTCATCAGAAAAAAAAGACCAGACGTCTGGACTAATTTAATGTCAGTATTTAAGAAACAAATTATTTCCTTCACTTCCTTCTTTTCCTGTTCTACTTACATATCTGATGTGTTTTCCTTCCACGTGTAATCTCAACAGTCGGATCACTAGAACACTGTTAAACGCCAACTGTGTTCCAAAACTCAGTTTTCTAACCCCCTTACTGCCTCAGGGCCCTCACATGGTGACGGAGGAACTGCACTCCATCAGCTTCGAAACACAGGTCTGCCTGTACGGATTGACTATAAATTTGGAAGTGAGTATTCTAGGCATTTTCTGGGGCAAGAATAAAAGGCATTTTCCAGCAGTTTGTGGAAGAACACCCGTGCTGGGCCAGAACATGGGTCTGTCTATCCTAGATCCTATCTGCAGTGGTAACCACAAGCAGACACGAGACTCCCAGAACTTCTAGAAAAGACGTGTAAGCTTTGGGAAGGAAGAGGGGGATAAAAAACAGAAGCATAACACAGCACTCCTCCTCAGCAGCATTTGCATACTGCATCCCTTCTTTCCCCCAGACCAGCTCTTTGCCTGTGGTGATGATTTCCAATGTCAGCCAGCTGCCCAATGCGTGGGCTTCTATTATTTGGTACAATCTGTCAACCAATGATCCTCAGGTATGTCTTCAGTATGCAAGTACCACCTTTATGCTTTTTCACTTTTCTGTTATTTGGTTACTAAACACATGAATTATAAAAATATGTATTTTCCTCTTAAACTGGCCTTATTTTCTTCACATACACTTTTATCAACATCAAATTTTAATGTTGTTCTCTTATTCTTTTGTTCCCTGCCCAGATATAAAACCACACAAACCCCTGGCTTTCCTTTCTGTATGCTAAAGTTGTAGTTCTTTAACAAAATTTGACAGCCCTTCTCTACAACTTCTCTGGCTTGAGCTTACCTTTGTTGGGTGCAGATGATCAAAACTAGACCTGTTACAAAATAATTCTACCAGTACAACTCAAAACCATCAAAGTAGGCATATAGGCAGGTCTGTAATGTACTTAAGTGCTGCTTTCTCTCATGTATTTTATAAGGGTTTTTTCTTTCTGTGGAGAAGATTATAAATGTTAAGTAGCAACTTCTGGTGGCTCTAACCCTGAGCAAAAGCAGAATCATTCTTTCTCAGGTTCCATCTGTCTCAGCGCATATTTTAGATTCAGTCAGTGTATCTGCAGATTGTAGAATAGTGCTGTCAACAGCTCTCAGGCTTTCAGTCAGGGATTAGCGGCAATCACATAGATGTTTGGAGGAGAGAAATGGTCAGACAGTTTACCATGGCGAGTGCCTAAGAATGATGGCAGGACTGCATTATCACTCTGTGATACGCCAAAGACTTTTTGCACAGTCTTTGGTACGTTCATTATGTGTACAGCCAGAAGCCAAATGATTCAATAACATACCTCTATGTCATTATGTGACACTTTAAGGTTTTCATGCACCAAACATTAAAATATAGTGAGAATGTCCACATCTTTTGAAGGATTTAAGCATATTTTCATTGTCTTTACACATGACACTCCCAGAAGCATAGCAAGGTATTTTATCATGCAAGATGCACACAAAGACTCTCGCCCTGCTCGGGCACCCAAGTGATCTTTTCTGGGTGGCTGCAGGTGGAAGGGCCCACACATATTTGCTCTGATGTTTCCCACACAGACAGAGCTTACATTCAACATGTCCAGGTTCTGCTCAAGCCCCTGAAGCCTCCTTTTACAGCCTGCAATGTATTTCATGGCTGTTAACTGTCTAAACAAAGTGCTAATTCTGTTGCAGAACTTGTCTTTCTTCAACAATCCCCCTGCTGCCACGTTAAGCCAGCTCTTAGAAGTACTGAGCTGGCAATTTTCATCCTACGTCGGTCGTGGGCTCAATTCTGAACAGCTCAACATGCTGGCAGAGAAACTTACAGGTAAGTGTGTAAAAACACACAGATTTTTATTTGCTTTGGGTAGTTACAGGTAATGACTGTAGGCACCTGTTGTGGTTTAACCCCAGCTGGCACCAAAGCCCCACACAGCCACTTACTCACTCCCCCACAGTGGGATGGGGAGAGAATCAGAAGGGTAAAAGTGAGAAAACTTCAGGGTCAAAATAAGACAGTTTAATGGGTAAAGCAAAAGCTGCACATGCACTCAAGGCAAAACAAGAAATTTGCTCACTACTTCCCATCAGCAGGCTGATGTTCAGCCTGGAAATCAGAGCTGGATCCATCTCACATAACAGTTTCTTGGGAAGACAGATGCCATCAACCCAGACATCCCCTCCTTCTTCCTTCCTCCCCCTGTTTTATGTGCTGAGCAGGCTTCCATGTGGTTTGGAATATTCTTTTAGACCAGTCAGGATCAACTGTCCCAGCCGATCCCTCTCCCAACTTACTGGCACTCCCAGTCTACTCACTGGTGGGGTGGGATGAGAAGCAGAAGAGGCTCTGGCTCAGTGTAAGCCCTGCTCAGCAAGAACTAAAACATTCCTGTATTACTAGCACTGTTTCCAGCACAAACTTAAAACACACAAGCTACTGTGAAGGAAATGAACTCTACCCTAGTCAAAACCAGCATGGCATGATCTAAACTTCCAAAGCTAATGTCAAACATGTCACAATGACACTTGTTTTTCTTTGAAGAAAAGCAGGCATCAGCTGGTTCTTATCACAAAGTAATTCAACTTTTGAACTTCCAGGCTCTAAAAAGAGAATAAAAATTGCACTGAATCGTGAAGTCATTTTGCTTCCTTAGCAAGTAATTATCTCTTGCATCTGAAATCAAAAGGAAGTATATTTTTGCTTGCTTATGAAGTTTGGTTTGAGTTTTGTTTCATTTTAAGTATCTGTCCTTGTGAGTCTGTTTACTTCTGGGGACTCATTCTTCACTGGTGTCAGCATAGCAAAAGGGCCCTGTAACCTCAGCAGGATGAACTATTGAATACCCTCCCAGAAGGGAGAGGCCATAGGGAAAGCCGAGAAGCAACACTCAGGCTTAAAACCGAAACTGAGCACGTAGTTTTGGAGACACCAAGTCTCAGACTCCTTCAGGCAAATATTCCCAAAATTGCTATCATGAGCTTCTTCAAAGGATATAGAAAAATTGATCTGCAGTGCTTGAGTGTGCAACTATCCAAGTCCAGATGTACTGCGCTTCTCCCCACACACCCCACCCAACTACACAGATACCAAGCTGTATGTATTTCAAAACTTCAGGAAGAATACATACACCATTGTCTTTTTTTTTTTTTTTTTTTTTTTTTTTTTTTTTTTTTTTTTTTTTTTGTAATTTCAGGACAACAAGTCAGTTACAATGATTATCAGCTATCCTGGGCAAAGTTCTGCAAGGTACAGTTCCAAAAGTAGAACTAAACTCTTACTTCTCTTAACACCTGCACACATGCCTAACTCTGTTTCCCTGCTGCTACTGATAAGATTCCGATTCGCCATATATGGGATATGCAGCTCAATCACACCCCTTGTTAAAATTTAACTAGGAAAATAACATTTCAAATGTGTAAAGCTTGGGATAGGAGATCTACTTGGTTGTATTGCTACAGATATCAGAGACTGCCATTATAGTGTGACTCGTGTGCCTCGTGTGCCCTAAATATTTCTGTAAATGATCAATAGGTTGTCTTATCAAAGCATGCAATACATTTTACATAAAGCATAAGTAATTTTTTTCATATGCTTAGTTGTGACAAAAGTTATTTCAAGACAGTCAATATATGCAATAAATTTGATGAGGAGTAGAGAACTTACTGATAAAGAAGTGTAAATCCATTTCATTCCTGTTAACGACATTATTTAAATAAGTATAGAATCTTGGGAAGGATGCTCAACTTTCTCATCACTGTTTCACTTAAAATGTCATTTCATAGCCAGGGAGCAACAATAAATGTGATTTTTTTCCCTTGAGAAATTAGATGTTTCCAATGCCTATGTTAAAAACCAATAGGTTTTATGTCAGACTGACAGAGAGACATTAAGCAAAACCACAGATCAAATTGTCATTCTCACTTAAAGAAACTAGCTTATTGTTAAGAAACTGAGATATCTGTGTCACATGAATGTTGGGTAACAACACTCTCACAATTCTCTTCTTATGTGTGTTGGGTTTGTTTGTGTTTTGTGGTTGTTTTTAACCATTAGGAACACTTGCCTGGAAAGTCTTTTACCTTTTGGGTTTGGCTTGAAGCCATCTTGGACTTAATTAAAAAACACATTCTTCCTCTTTGGATTGATGGGTGAGCAACAAGGGAACTGCTGTATATTGATCTCTCTCCACTTTGCCTCTGTCCTTTATTAATCTCAGTTTTAGATGTGCAGAAGAGAATTTGCAATGAATTTAACACTCCTGCCTCTCTTCTCCCAATTATACTTTCTGGAAAGCTTTGCCAACAGGGAACAACACTGAATGTCTTTGAAAGGCAGGTTTAAATCTATTCTTCAGTTCTGCCTATACAGTCAAGTATTGTGATAAATTCCATCAGACTTCATAGTACTTTGGGCTGAATGCAATACTCCACATGTAAATCACATGAAGCTTTGGTCATAATCTCCAGACCTTATAAAGCTTTTAAATCAGGTTTTGAACATATATATATATATATATATATATATGCTATATAAAGCCTGGCCAGATCAAGGCCAGGCTGAATAGAGCTCTGGGCAATCTGGTCTGGTGAAAGGTGTCCCTGTCCATGGCACAGGGGTTGGAACTACATGATCTTTAAGATTCCTTCCAGACCAGGCCTTCTATGATTCTATGCATTGCACAGATCAAAGTCTGTATTTTTTTCCAGAAGCAAACCCATGATTTCCTGTTACACTTCAGGTATGTAATGGGATTTGTAAGCAAAGAGAAGGAACGAATTCTGCTCAAAGACAAGACACCGGGGACATTTTTGTTAAGGTTTAGTGAGAGCAACCTGGGTGGAATTACCTTTACTTGGGTGGATCAACTAGAAAATGGTAAGTATAACTAAGAAAAAACACAAAAAAAACCCAAAAGAACAAATAAAAAACCCCAAAACAAAGCCAACCCAAACTCTGCAATATACCTGTAATACAGGGGTAAAGTTTTCATTGGTTTGAAAGTAAAATTCATGTGTATCATGTCTTGGTATGGTTTTGGGCAAGATACAAGTATCATATTTTCTCAAACACAAACCAAAACTCTGACAGCCTACCCCTCAGTTCTTTATATTAACTCAGCTTTTTAGGAGGTGTACCTGCTCACTGCAAGCTTTAAATTTGTTCCCACATGAGCATATTCAGCATTACATATTGAAACATACTGAGACTGGTAAGAACAGACAAACTCTATGGAAGTGTAAACTTCAAAAAGTAAGGCAAAAATATGTTCCAACTACAGATGTTGACCTGCTAATTATCAGAGGTTATGGTGCTTTGTGTTTTTACAGGAGATGTAACATTTCATTCAGTGGAACCCTACAACAAAGGTCGCTTATCTGCCCTGCCTTTTGCCGACATACTGCGCGACTACAAAGTCATTATGGCAGACAACGTTCCTGAAAACCCTCTGAAGTATCTGTACCCAGATATTCCCAAAGATAAGGCCTTTGGCAAACACTACAGCTGTCAACCAAATGAAGGTTGGGCTCCTCTTCTCTACTTAAATCTTCCTCAAAGCAGCTTCACAGTCAAGAGGAAATTTGAGGAATGTGGGGAGAGGAGGAAGAAAACAGATTAAGATGCCTCCTTTAATAGCCATCTCCAAGAGAACCGTTTTAACATGTGTCTATCATTTAGACAGCTTCATTTTGCAAATACATCCCTGGTCTTAGAGGTTACAGAAGAGGTGATGACAACAATATCCAAAAGAAGTTAAGAAGTAGATCTTAGGGTAGATAGAGACAACAAAAATAGGATTTTTTTTTTCCTAACGAAACTCAGTGCTCAGGTGCTCAAAGGAGGGGAAAATGAAAAGTCATCCTGGTTACTGGCTTCATAGTTGTGTTATATTGTAGCATGCTGTCATTTTACTTTGAAGAAAATTCAGTATTCTCCAAACAGCTTGGAAGACCTACTTTATTTCATTTCATTCAGTGGAACCATACAACAAAGGTCACTTATTTGCACTGCCTGTTGCACATTTACTGCACGGTTACAAAGTTATTATGACAAACAATGTTCCTGAAACCCCCTGGCAACTGCACTGGAAAATGCAAAAAGGCTAGATAAGAATACTCCAAATACATTCTGGCCCATACTCTTTTTTGTCCAAGTTACAAGCCAGACCATTTTTAGATCAAACTCCTCCTCTCTCAAAAAAAGCTCTCAAACCCATAATTTTTTAGTAGATAAAACACATTCTTCTGGGCTCTCTGTATCGAAGGTTACAATTCTGTTTCAACTCAAATTCCTACACAACTCAAAAGTACTTTGAGGCTACAAATTTTTCCCTCTTTATTTTAATTCTGTGGGCTTTGCCTAATGCTCCAATCCTCTAAAATTTTACATATCTGCTTAATTTCATGTAAAAGACGTTGCTGAAACTGTATCTGTAGAGATACAGATCCATGAAAGCATTTGCAGAACTCAAATCTAGAGGCCCAGAGTACCAAGCTTATAGAGTTATTGTATATTTGCTTTTGAAGGCCTAACAAGATCTCTTTCATCAGTTGTGGTATTATGTTCTGAGATAGTGATTCATATCAAGGGAGCACAGGCAATTATGTGACTAAGACCTGAAGTCAAGGACTAACCTCAGGAATTCCCCTCACTTTTATGGCTGTCTACTTATGCAGAAACACGGACTTTCCTTTTCAATTTATTATGACCTACAGCCCTTAAAGCAAATAATCAATTTCAAATAAATAATAAAATTACTAGACAATATTTAATTTCTCTAATATTTATTTTAGCCTCAAAGCCCTCAGATGGAGGAGTCAAAGGTTATGTTCCTTCTGTATTTATCCCAGTCTCAAAAATGTAAGTATCCTTACAGACATACTATTTTTCAACTGCTACTTTTATTTAATGTACATCCCATTTCAGAGTTTCCCCTGCCTCCCTTCCCCAAACTATTTGAAAATACTTTGGCATAGAAATAAATAGTGTGTTTTCATTCAGCCAGTGACTGCTAAACACAATAAAGGGAAGCAAAGAACTTCACCTGTACAGGGCTTTTCCCATTCATGTGGCAAAACATTTGCAAAAATTGAATGCAGATTCTATGGTACTCTGATTTACTTATCTTTCACTGTCTCATTTTTCTCTCCAGCAGCTGATATTAGGGCCAAAGCAAGACAGGATAAACCTGACTCTTGTCTCCTACATTTTTAAGTGTATAGCAGGCTGCTGGCCTGTGCCCACAGGGCCACCAGCAAACCCAAGTGCAGGCTTAACTAACTTAAAAACATTCACCATGCTCCACTGGTATACATGAAGGTAGAGGGCATTTCTTCTAAGATTATTTTTGTATACTTTGCTTTTCCTTGTTTGTCTTTTTTTTTTCTTTTTCTTTTTAGTTTAAATGATTCTATAGAACCACATTCTCCATCAGATCTTCTTCCAATGTCTCCAAGCGTTTATGCTGTGCTGAGAGAACACCTGAGTCCCACAGCCATCGAAACTGCTGTAAGTTGTAAAACTTTCCAGTCCTAAGCAGACAGGATACATAGAACAGAGGTGCTGGTTATAAAAAGGCTATCTGTACATTTATGAAAGGATCAGAGATCTTTCATCACTTGCTGTACGACATTCTGAAACAATGGTGCAGACGTTTCCTATTCTAAATGGTACAGGATACCGCAAGTACTTTGGAAGTGCTGTTATATGGAACCGCCTGACAAGCTGGCCAATGAACCATGAAAGCCACAACACAAAGATCCCAGAGTTCTTGCACGAACACGGGCTTTGCACTGACAAACACATGACAGATATTAATTCTGTAGATAGCAAAAAGGCCTGGACTTGCTCAGAGGAGCTGCACAAGGAACATGAAAATTTCCCATCCAGCAAACTTGCACAACTTTCTCATGCCACATGTTTTCAAGAGGGGTACCAAAGTGCAAAAATTAAAAGTCAACTAAAACACTGCAGCAAAGAAAACTAATATTAACTAAGTATATAGAAAGATTGGGGAAATAGCTTACAAACACCATATTTCTAAGAATTTACTCTTTTACTGACTGACTAGGAATTTTGTTCTGAATTATCTTGGTGTAGAGTCCTTAGCACACTGATGTTTAACCAGCTGGGGGTTTGTCCAGCAGATTTCTCGCAGAAAACACAACAGTGGTTTGGCTTTAGCAGTTTTAAAAGAAAATTTCATTTTTGATAATAGCTCCTAGTTTTCTCTATATTCAATGATTTATGTTTTTTAAGTAGTTATGTATTTAAAAGCCTGCCAACTCCCCTTCAAATGTGCCTCTGTAAACAGTTCTCCTCACCCACAAACAGAACAAAACTAAACCAGGACCCTGACTGACACTGACTGGAAGCAAGGTGAAACTTTAGATATAAATAGATGAGTTCTTCAATACACATCAAGTTGACGAACCACTTGAGAGCAAAATATCTTTGTTTTTCTTCACTTTTTTCCCTGATAGCACTTGTGAAACTAGTTCTTCAGCTGAAAATGAAATAACCAGCCTGAATTAAAATTGTGTTAAAACCTACTGCACCCAACCCAAGACATGTCCCCACTCATTTCTGTTTTGCTTTATACACTTGAAAACTATTCTGACCTTCTAAAACTGCTTTTGTGAACTGCATCCGAATTTGCATTTCCCAGTTTTGTCAGTGTAAAGAACAGTTGTTTCGTTTTCGTTTAACATGGGACTGGAAACATTTATGGTTTCTTCTATCATGCACAGTAAATCTCAAAAGAGCACTGCTCACAGCTTCAAGACAAGCTGTGACCATCTCCCTCTTTTAGGGTCTTACCCAAACAAAAAGAATGTGTTTGGTGGCAAACTGGAAGAGTTAAATACAATCATATTGTGGTCTTTAAAGGTACTAAGAAAAGTGGTCCAGTACTGCTAAAGGGTAGGTGATATTTCTGTAGCCTTTTAATAGAAATGTTTTCAAGTTCTGCTAGAAATTGCATGAGAAAAATAGTTTAAGAAGATTTCTAAAGGATTCCTTCCTTTTTCCATTCTATTTACCTTGCTAAATGGAAATGAGGAAAATGTGGAGGTTTTTTTCTTCATCACCCCAAATTCGCACAACAATCTACCCTCTGGTGAAGAGCTGCCTCAGTACAGTAGGCAGACAATCGGCATTACTAAAGCAATCATTTTTCTCCAGTGCCAATAAAAAAGCACTGCAAGAGATACAGAAGAGTGAAATCTGCAGTGGGACAAAATATCCTACAACTCAGTAATTCAGTCTTACCAATATAAACTTTCTGCAGTCTTGATGCATACCCTTTAATTTCCCCCTCTCCAGATTCCCTTACCCATCAGGAAAACAAGGCTCCAGGATAAACCCTGCTATACATACCCATAGGCTGCAAGAACCACAGAAGTTCATATAAAAATACATATGTTTACTGCAACTGCTGCCCATGCAGTGTGTTTTCTTTCGTATTACATTGTCAAAGTGACACTGCAGTTACCTTGAGCCAGAGACAGTTTCATCTGCAGATAGACTTGAACGAACCCCTGTAAATGCATGAGACTAATCTTTTCCTTCTTCTCTTCTAGCTGAGTTCTCCTTACTCAACTGACTGAAGTTCACGTACTGAAAAAAATTTGTAATTGTGTGAACACTCGATGGGTTAAAGATGCCTTAATTTTTTACCATCATCTTTGTAAATCAGCTTTTCCTGGAAACCATTATGTTGTTCTCAGGCCTCTTTCTGCTATCAATCAATATGCAAACAAGGAATTTTCTTCCTAGGGATTCAAATAGCTTTCTGCAAGTCAGATTTGCTGTTTTGAGTGGTAAAAGGCCAAATTCTTTCTGGCTTGAAAGTGGGGTCCTAGCAGAGATAAATTCTACTTGCAGAATTAACTAACATCCATAGAATTGCTGTAAATATGAGAGCATAAGAACAAAATGCTTTGCTTCTGAAAGCAGCATATAAAGATAACCAAAGACATTAATGTGTTTGGAGAAATTAGAATTTATTATGTTAAATACTTTCTGTTTAATCACAATCTTGTACACCACTGGTTTAGACTCTCTTCCAAAGCAAAGATTCTCATTCCCCGGAATTCAAATGTCCCAGAGGTGTTTGGACATTTTTTTCCAAAGAAGAAGTACCTTCAGCATAGACTTATCTGACACCACAGCAGAAGCTGTGGAAGGCAGGTAGGTTAGGCTGGGGAGAGAAGGGAATTCCAGAAGGGAAGCAGACACAACAATTGTGGCATTAAAAAGGCTGTCTACATTTTGCCACTGGAAGACAGAGTTAGTAAAACTTCCACCCTCATAAAATAGTTGCAGAAATAAATCTGTTTGGGCATGAAGTGCTCAGATACTACAGCAAATACTACTAGAGAGTCTACAAATAAAAACCCTCGTCTGGTGCAGTTGGGATAGTAACTGGTAAATGCCATCTGGGAAGCAGAGTTTTAAAAAACTGAAGAGCTGCAGCATTTGCTGACCACTGGGAATTTGTGCTGCATGACAATTATTGCATGTCTCTCAGAGGCTCATTTAATAAGCAGAATAACTAGTTTTTGTATAAACAGTAAATTGCCTTTTTAAAATACTGGGTTGTTTTTGCTTTCATCTGTGGGGGGTTTGGTTGGTTGGTTGGTTTTTTGTTTCAGGCACCATTTAGTGCTGGGTTTGGGTTGTTTGGTTTTGTTCGTTTTTTTCCTCTCAGTATTATCCCTAAAATCTGTGTTAGTAGAATAATACTAATTACAAATTACAAATTACAAAGGTACAAATTAGACATCTGAGATGAAAACATAACCCCCTTGAATCAGTAAGACGCAGATTTTACTTTCATTTCTCCTTTTTTACTCGGTCCTTTCACCCATACTGTTCCTGCTATTTGAAAGCAAGTGAACGGAAAGAGAGTAATGAGGTATTTCTGTGATACATGGGAGTAGATTTCAAAGCAACAAACACACCTCTGTTCATTGACCTGAGTGATTGAAAAAAGGCATCTTCTCTCAGAAAGCACCATGTATAAATAATTTTCCAAAACATCAAGAGCAATTCTGTATATAGTTTGGTAACATCTGTAATTTATATAACCAGCATGAATAAAACCAGATTTTGGCTTCAAGCTGCATACCTGGACCTCTGTGGAATTTTTTCAAGGCACAAACAAAATAGCCTGGCTGCCTTTTTGTTGCCTCAAGTCTGAACTACAAGGTGCAACACAGACTTCTAAAGCAGCAATTGTAACTTCACCTCTCATCACGCTGTTTTCATTCTAACCTCTCCTCAAATCTCAATACAAATTAAATGGGGGATACCTTATATTTTTGACCATCTAAACCTCATGAGAAGTACTGTAAAAAGGGACCAGGCATGACATGTGAAGCAGGCTCCTCTCTCCTTCCTCCCAGCTCTCTGTGCAATGCAATCCTTCAAGACTCTCAAGTATTCATTTCAGCATTGGTGTTACTGAACAGCATTGTGGATCAGGTTTTGGCATTATTTTCTACTATTGTTTTAAAAGAGATTTTGCAAGGGGTAGGTTTAACATGTCATTGAAAGGCATATGACTTTAACTCATTTTGCTGCTTTAAAGGAGTAATGTTCTGTAAGGTATATATATATAGCCTAAGCCTCCTTCCATTAAAAAAAAGGTAAGCATTTTGACCTTATGCCACTATGAGTAAGAATCGGGTTCTCTAGTAAAATGATGTGGAAGGGGAAACACACAAAAGAGAGTCCCGAGACACTGTCAGAAGAACCAAAATATCCACTTTTAGGTACTTTTATTGACTGTGCTTACAGATCCACTGTGTTTAAATTAAAAAATAACGTGGCTGTCGTGTGCTTTGTGACAGTCTTTGACAGTCCTAATTGAAAAAAAAAAACTCAGAAAACTCTCTGCTCCAGCTTTTATTTACAGCCGTGTTTAGACAACCACTGCTCCACAGCATTCCACGTGGAGTTTACCAGACAGACCCTCTGTTTGCTTCTTTCTCTCGAGGAGCAAGAACCACCTCCTGCACCTGCGGAAAGGGTCGGGACAAAGGATACCGAGACACATCCCAGGACGCAGCAGAGCCTGGGCTTTCACATGCCGGGTTTGCCGACACCTCGCACACGCAACAAACCCAGCCAGCCCGCCGCTCCCATTCCTGGTGCTGAAATCTCGGGAATGAGAAAAACTGCGGAGAGAGAGTTTGTTCTTTTAGCAGCAAAAGGTATTCATTTGGAGCAGCACTGGAAAGCTTCGAATCAACAAGGCAAAACGAGCCATTTTATACCTTTGAATGCATGATTACAGCATTCAATTTTACAGATTGATTACAATATCTGATCGCACATATTAATGATTAGGCGAAGTTTGGGCAGATCCTTCCAGAATCCCCTCTTGGCACTGGCATAAGGTGGTCGTTCCCGTTCTACAGCATCACATTAGGGGTCTTTTGCTCCTCTTCATCACTTTCACCTCCTCGACTTTGTCTTTGGCCTAGACACTGAATCTCACAAAAACTAGTCTTACAGCCATTTCGTTCCATTCAAATGTCTACATTGTCCTAATTTATGGCCACTAAGTTGATTGGAAGTATTCTAAGATGAGGTCTAGTGATTTGAGCAGAACACCTCTCTGTGTTCCTCTAGTAACTCAAGCAAAGCAGGTGTTGAACAGCTTTTACTAATCCAGTTAACCCTTTGGGATTTGTCCCCATTTCACTCGCTATCCTATACCAAGCGAGTGCGACTTGCGGGAAAAGTGGGAATAGGGGAATGGCAAGGGCACCTGAAGCGGCCTCCTGAGCCACTCTTGTCCTGCTTGGAAATCCGCGCGGCAGCCGGGGGACCGACAGCCAGACGGCTCCGCTTTCGCTTTCGCGTTCCCGGCAGCCGTCACCGCTCCAGCCGCTTTCCGCGAAACCACGTGGCGAGGGATGCTCCGCCCTCCGCCGCCCCGCTCCTGCGCGCTGCGGGCGGCCGCGATCGGCGGCGGGGAAGGAGACGGAGCCGAAGCCGGGAGGTGAGCGGGGATGTCTTCGGACGGGGAGGGAGATGCCTTCGGACGGGGGCAGAGCTGTCTTCGGACGGGCCGGGGAGGGAGATGCCTTCGGACGGGGGGAGAGCTGTCTTCGGACGGGCTGGGGGAAGATGCCCTTGAACTGGGGGGAGATGCCTTCGGACGGGGAGAGAGCTGCCTTGGGACGGGGAGTAAGCTGTTTTCGGACGGGAACGGAGCTGCCTTCGGATGGGGAGAGAGCTGCCTTGGAACGGGGAGGAAGCTGTTTTCGGACGGGGACGGAGCTGCCTTCGGATGGGGAGAGAGCTGCCTTCGGACGGGGGGGGAGATGTCTTCGGACGGGGGAAGAGCTGCCTTCGGACGGGGAGGGAGATGCTTTCGGGCGCTCCGGGGAGCGGCACCGGCACCTCGCGGTGGATACGTGGCGCGGCCGGAGGTGTCTCTTCCCCAACCTGCCCCCAGGCTGCTGCCCGGGGGTCGCCCACCGAGCTTTATGCCCCTCTGTCTCTCCCCAGCGGTCCTCGCTCCCAGCGGGGATCCCATCAGGGCATCCCCCACCACCTCCCGCCACCTGTTGCATCCTGATTCACCTCCTACTCCCTGAACGCCTTTTCGCTTCTTCTTGACAGCTGCGCCTCCCCGGACTGCTGCCCAGCCCGCTCGGGAGCCCGCAGGAGCGGCCGGACCCCGGTGCCCGCAGTGTGCCCGCAGTGTGCCCGCAGTGTCCCCATCGCCGGGCAGCCTCTGCCGAGCAGGTGCGGCCGCGCCGGGGGCACACGCGTGTCGCTTCCACCCGCGGGGCTGAGCCTGGCGGGGACCGAGCCAGGGGAGGGAGCGCTGTGTGTCCCGGAGGCAGGGCCGGGCTGTCCCGCCGCCCTTTGCTCCCGAGCTGCTCCGCCTGGACCGAGATCGCCCGGGAGCCACGGGGAAGGATTTGGGGTGGCCCTGGCGTGCAGAGTGAGGTGTGTGGTCAGCAGGTCGAGCGAGGGCATTCTCCCCCTCCGCTCGGCCCCGGTGAGGCGCATCTGGGGCTCCTCGGTGTGAGAAGGACGAGGAGATACTGGAGAGGGTCCAGTGGAGGCCACAAAGATGATGAGGGGTCTGGAGCATCTCTCTTAGGAGGAGGGACTGTGGGAGCTGGGCTTCTTTAGTTCAGGGAAGAGAAAACTGAGAGGGGACCTCATTAGTGCATAAAAATATCTCAGAGGCTGGTGCCAGGGGGATGGTGTCAGATTCTTTTTGGTGTTGCTCAGTGACAGGATGAGGAGCAAAGGCCATAAACTAAAACAAAAGAAGTTTCACCTCAGCTGGAGGAAGAACTTTGAGGATGGCAGAGCAATGGAACTGCTGCTCAGGGAGGGTGTGGAGTCTCCCTCTCAGGAGACATTCAGAACCCACCTGGAGGTGTTCCTGTGTCACCTGTTCCAGGTGACCCTGCCTCAGCAGGGGGATTGGACTGGATGATGTCCAGATGTCCCTTCCAACTCAGCAATTCTATGATTCTCTGAGTCTGAGCTGAGCTGTGGAAGACACCCTCAAGTACAGGTGTTATGAGACACAGACCCACAGAGCTGCAAATACATCACTCCTTTGGAGGGTTCCCACAGGCCTCCTTNCTCCCTCTCAGGAGACATTCAGAACCCACCTGGAGGTGTTCCTGTGTCACCTGTTCCAGGTGACCCTGCCTCAGCAGGGGGATTGGACTGGATGATGTCCAGATGTCCCTTCCAACTCAGCAATTCTATGATTCTCTGAGTCTGAGCTGAGCTGTGGAAGACACCCTCAAGTACAGGTGTTATGAGACACAGACCCACAGAGCTGCAAATACATCACTCCTTTGGAGGGTTCCCACAGGCCTCCTTTTCTCCAGACACACTTTTGGGCTGCAGTCATATTGCCCTTCCCTTGGGTAAGGTCAGAACAGCAAGAGGGGCTGTCCATCCTACACTGCCGCACTTTGTCCGTGGCATGTTGAACCCTGTGCCCCACTACAGGTTTCTGATGTCTTCTCCTCTAAAAGGTGTTGACTTATCCCGTTTTTGGTGTTTCCCTGTTTACATCCCCAGGGGTCATGTTTGCTGCACTATTAGATTGCTCTCTAACCACTTTCTTGGGGAGTTCCCTGCTGGCACTCTTAAGTCCTTTCCCAGGCTAGTTGCTTTAAGACACAGGAAGATCGGAGTACATCTTTTAAGGTTTAAAGAAAGCAGCAGACTAACTTCACGCATTTACACTAATCTTCCAGCTTTCCTCACCGATGTCATGTTTAACTGTTTGCCTTGGTGCAGCAAATGCTGTGTTTCCTGTAATGTGACTGGCACACACATCAAAAGCCTCAGAGGTCTCACTTTAAACATAATAACATTTTTTACTCTCATTTGCTTCTCTCACATAGCATGTGCCACTCAGCAGCTGAGACAACCAGCATACAAGCACTAACAGATTTAGGAGGAGGGAACATTCACCCTGATGATACCTTTTAATTTGGATAGGGCCTATCACCCATTTTTTAAAGGTTGCATATGTGAGTGGATTTGCATTTCAGCCTGGACTGTTCCTTGGGCATGTCTTTATGTGGCATTTCCACTATGAAATGATAACCTGCAGCCTAATAAGAGGACTGATCTGCTGCTAGAGACCATAAACCAGAATATAAAGCCACTCTGTCAAAAAAGTGTTACGACCAAGAGAAGCCATGCAGTACAACATTAGTTCATTTAAGTACCCTGTATCTGCTGCACAGACTACTTGGATTTAGCCTGAAAATGTGATCATGAGAACTAAAGCATATAGCAGAAAAAAAGTCTTCCCAGTACTTCTCCATTTGAAGTGATTTGAGATCTAGTCCATTTTCACAGCAGGTAAGTGGGGACACAAATAAGAACTGAAAATGGGTGCCTAGAGGGTTCTTTGATTTTTCAGTCATGCTCTTAGTGATTGGGAGTACCAAGAGAAGGTGAAACTCCACATGCAGGATTTCAGTCGTCCAGAGTACAGGTATCACACACACAGTTCCTCATTTCCATATCCCTGCGAAGCAAGAGACCAGTAACACTACCTAAATGCCAAGAAAAAGGGGCTTTCAGAGGTTAAAAAAGGCAGATTTTCATGGGAAAGAGTGATTCTGGCTTGGAGTTACTTTTCACAAAACAGTGCCCTGTGTCCTAATTTGTAATTTTTTTAATTAAATTAAGCCCAGAAGAAGGTGTATTGTGTTTTAGTGACTAGCATCTATACTGTTACAGGCAAAAATAAAATATTTTTGTTTGATGGAAACACTTTTCCTTCCTCTGTCATGGTTTAACCCCAGCCAGCAACTAAGCACCACACAGCTGCTCACTCACTTCCCTCTCCTCCCCACACAAGGGGATGGGGAGAGGGTCAGAAGAGTAGAAGGGAGAAAACTTGAAAACTTGTGGGTTGAGATAGAGACAGTTTAGCAGGTAAAGCAGGAGTTGTGTGCAGCAGCAAAACAAACCAAGGAAGTAATTCATTACTTGCCTTGGGCAGGCAGATGTTCAGCCATTCCAGAAAAGCTGGCCTGCATCACACCTGATGGTGACTTGGGAAGACAGATGCCATCATGCAATGTGTCCCCTGCTTCCTTCTTTCTTCCCCCAGATTTATGATACCATATGGTGTGGAATGTCCCTGTGGTCAGCTGGAGGCAGCTGTCCAGCTGTGTCCCCTCCCAGCTCCTTGTGCACCCCCAGCCCCTCACTGGTGGGGTGGAGTGAGGAGCAGAAGAGACCTTGACTGTGTGTGCTCAGCAATAACAAAAACATCCCTGTTATACCAGTACTATTTCCAGCACAAATCCAGAACAACCCCACACTGGCTGCTGTGAAGAAAATTAGCTTTATCCCTGCCAAAATCAGCACATCCTCCAGTTTTATCAATGCTCATGAAAACTTACAGATGTTATTTTTCACTAGTTCAGTCCAAATACTACTTAAACATTTACACTGATTTGTTGTGGGTTTTTTTTGTCTCCTTCCTCAGGATGACTCAGTGGTATCAGCTACAGCAACTTGATTCCAAGTTTTTGGAGCAAGTTCACCAGCTATACGATGACAGCTTTCCCATGGAGATCAGGCAGTACCTGGCACAGTGGCTGGAGAACCAGGATTGGTAAGTTTAGAAACTCACCCTTGGGTTGTGTGACAAGCAGTGTTCTCCTGTTTGCAAGCAGCAGGCAGCAGAAGAATACTGGTGAGGCAAGCTGCTTAGCTGCACCTTTGCTGGTGGGATGTGGGTGACACAGTCTGTGTCCCTGCCCCTCTTCAGGCCTTTCTACGGGGGCCTGACACCTGGAGTAAAGGTCTTCTAGTTCATATTGCTCTCAGCTGGTCTGTAACAAAAGCAGGTGGTTTAAGACTGATCAGTTACTGTTTTGGTAGCTCAGTCTCTCACTGTTCAAAGACTTTGAACTTCTGACAAGATTTCTGTGGAGAATCTTCCGTTTGAAGGGTGGTACACCATGCACACGCATCAGGTTCACTTCTAGATTCTTGAAGTGCATGAAGTGAGCAAGTGAATTTGCACACGGTTTGGCAAGAGTAATACAGAGAAAAACAACATTTCTATATCAAGGGAAACAAAGTCAAAGTTAAGATAATGAAACTGGCTTACAACTGAAAGTAATTCTTCCTGCTTGTGTATTCTACAACTGGAGTTAGGGTTGAAGAATAAAGGACACCTGTATTCATTTCTTGGATGCTGTATTGGAAGTGTTTTTGACACAAGCATGCCTTAAATTATTCTAGGGAACATGCGGCCAGCAACGTATCTTTTGCTACGGTGTTGTTCCATGACCTGTTGTCACAGCTTGATGACCAATTTAGTAGATTCTTGATAGAAAACAACTTTTTGCTGCAACACAACATAAGGAAAAGCAAACGTAATCTTCAGGTATGCCGGGGTTCTATACCTATACCTTTGCTTGATTTCCTTCAGCACTGCAACTGGATGCCTCTAAGCAAACTACCTTGCCTTGAGGCATTTTCACAGAAAATGTGTGAGAATCCTAATTTAAGACCTAGAATTCGAATGTTACTCCATTTTTTGTTGTAATTGGCTACAGCTACAGTTTCTTTACAAGTACACTTACAATTTCTGAGAGCTCTGGGAAACAGAAAGTTGTAGTTTGGAAGGTGTTTACTACACCTTCAGTTCACTACAGTTTGGGGCCCTTACTCAACTGCAGTTTCACTTACCCCAGCCCTTCCCCATCCAATTTCCTCGGTGTGCTGTTAAGCTTCTGATGCGGAAGAAACACAGGGAAAGAAATCCTTCCAGTGTAACTGCAGAGCTGCAGTTAATAGCAAAGGACTTGTCCTTGACAGCACTCTGCATTGTGTTGCACTGACAAAGAAAAGGGCCATAGCAAATGGTAGTGAGTGGCAATGCAGGATTTACTAATTTCATTAGTCAGTCCTCTGCTCTTCCCTGCAGAGCTCTCTGCCAGAGGGTCTTCCATAGAGTCACCTTCTCCATAGCCTAATTAACCACACACTGAACTTCTGCTCACCACACGTTGGTGACCAGGTGACTTTTTCCCGAGGAGAGGAGAACAGAACACGACTGGGCTGTACTTATACCATAGAAACTAAAGATCAGCAATGAAAGATCAGTCAAGAAGGCTGGTATAGCTCAGCAACCCCCAGGGCAGCACCATCCTGGGCAGGGCAGGGCAGTAGTCAATCCACAGCATGCTTCAACTTTGTATGCATTTAAAACAGTAAGGTTGAATTTGCATCCAGCCTTGACCATGGCAGCTGACATACCTGCTTTGCACCCCTGAGCAAGAGCTGTACCTGCCAGACTAGAACACTGCCCTTCAAAACCAGCAGCCATACAGCTGAGGGTGGGAAGGCAGCTCTGAGAGATAAGACAAGCCCTCTCTAGGACTGTAGGGTAGTGCCGCACTTCTCCCAATAATGTCCCTGACCCTTTCCTGTTGTTTTGTGCCAGTCCCATCTCGTTGAATGCTAATTCTGATGAACTGAAATAGAAACTCACTCTTAGAGCTGGTTGCAGCTCTCATACCGTGTAGTCTTGGAGCAGGCTGTGACCACATGGTCACTCACTCGTCTTTTTACCAAACTGATGGACATGAAATTATGTGTATGAACTTAAACAATAGACTCTCTCTAATGCTAGGATAACTTCCAAGAAGACCCAATACACATGGCAATGATCATCCAGCACTGTCTGAAAGAAGAGAGGAAAATACTCAACACTGCCCAGTTGTCAAATGAGGTAACAGTCTTGAAATGTCTGCTGCAGTTGTATCTACCCTTCCCTATTATTTGGGACAGGGGGAGTGTATGAAAAGTGAAAGAGGAAACAGGCCCAGTAATATGTTTTGTAAAGACTGAAGAGTGAGCACTGATATGTACCAGCTGGAGAACACTGGTGCACACCAGCTGGACAGCATGGCTGATTTCTGCTCAATGAAGCATTTGGAGGAGAAATGGCCTGGAAATAATTTTTATTCCTTGGGTGATGTAAAAGCGATGCTGTTTTTTTTAATGCTTCTGTTGAATTACTTGAATTACTTCTTTGAATTGCTTCTGATGTACTCCGTGGGTTTTATTTCAACGATGAATGCTTATCGTATTTATCCAGCAGGATTTTAGCTTTGTTCTTCTGCATTTTACTCCTGAATTAAGCAACTGAGCCTTGATGCTTCTCTAGGATGTCTTCTGGGAAAATGATGCATCATTCTCCTTCCCAGTTATCTCCAAGTATTTCTTTCTATTTTTGGTGTTTTGTTAGGTTTTTTTCATGAAGTGCTTTTCCTCTGAATCGTGGGTAACGCCGTATTCTTCTCCTTCCTCATCCATTCTCCAACTTATGTTTTTATTCTTTTCCTCTGCCAGAACTGTTTTGCAATAAAGATTCTGCAGTTGGGAAAGGCACGCAAAATATATAGATAGAAGTCATCCACTTATGTGGAAATAAAGTGATGACAGACGAAGCACTTTAAGTTCTGATACTGAAATACTTCATTTTATGGCAGGTTTTTGAATGTGCATTGGTAGTGTGGGAGGAGCACTCAGGCATGGGGTCTACTGCAAGTGTCCAAAATAGCTCCTCTAGGAGTGTGACTGACAGAGCCCTTTTAGCTGCAGCACAGATGTTTAGTTCTGCCTCATGAGATAACGCACTTGCTACTGCCTTTCCAGTATGCAATAAATTTGGGTCATCAAAAGGGGAATTTTAGAATGGTTTGGATTGGAAGGGACCTCAGAGATCACCTACTTCCAATCCCCCTGCCATGGACACCTTCCACTAGGCCAAGTTGCTCAAAGCTCCATCCAGCTTGGCCATCGCTTCCGTCACTGTTTAGGGTTGGCACGAGGTACAATCCCATTCAACACCTCTGCTTTCTGGCAACTGCTCTCATTTCCCAAAGCTGAGAAGATAAAATACAAAACAAGCACCATAATAAACATCATAAAAACCAAAGGAGAATCCCAAATGCTAGAGTTTGCTAAGATTGCTGGAGTTGTCTGACTTAAATGTATGATGGGGTAAGCCTTTATCCGTTTACCAAAATAATTACTGTAGATGGTATCAGCTTAAACTGAGGAGTTCATCACAGCAGAGATGCAAACCTGACAGTCCTGCATTGGAGGAACAGCAAGTTTCTAATAATAGTAGTACTGTTAATGAAAAATTCTGTCTTTCACATTACTACAACTGAGTGATGTCATGCAATAAGCTTCCTGAATTATACTGAGGTCAGCTTTAAAAGAAGCTATACAGAGATGTAGAGTGTGCTTGAATACCCTAAAGGAAAACAGTTGCATACTTAGTTCGCCCTTATGCCTGTACACAGACCTATCTTGTTCTTGACCTTAGCCCATTCCTCCCCATATCCTGTATGGATGAATCTAATACTTGATGTAGATGTCATCCAGCCTTCAGGGTGGTTTTCTTGAAATACGTTTAGGAGATTCATGAAGATAAGCAAGCAAAAGAACAGATTTGTGCAGAGCAAAAACACATTGGTGTGAAGAAAAAAGTGCAGCATCACTGCACAACAGACACTTTTAATCCTTTGTTTCTTGCAAATTCACCTGATTGTGATTTTATACTACAAAACTGTGGTATGATTTGCCAGAGCAAACCATGCTTCCTCAGGTTGTTTGCCAACAAAGCCACTAACCTACATTAACAAAAAGGTATTTGCTGTCATGGGTCACTCTGGTTTGACTTCTGTTGTTGTTTTGTTTCTTTCCTCAGATGGAAGTGGGGGGCATACAGAACACTGTGATTGGGATGCTGGACAAGCAGAAGGAGCTTGATGCCAAAGTTAAGGCTGTAAAAACCAGTGTTACAGTAAGTATAAGAGAACTTTTCATAGTAGTGTTTGTTGATTCACAGAAGTCAGATAGCTTTCAGTACATAAGACTTGATAAAATGACAAATAAAGGTAATTGTTTGATTTTCAAGTCTATGACCAGTGATTGTCTGAAGACTGAAAGTAATTATTTGTCAGTAGCACCATAATACAGATTAGTATTTAACTGGTTTAGCAAGGTCAGATTTCTTGTGCCTAAAGTTTTGCAGAAGCATTTTACCCATCTGAAATACTAGAAACTGAGGGAAAATTCTTAAATCATACACTGACCTATTTGTTACTAACTAGAAGCTGTATTTTTTTTAGCATATAGATGTTTGTTGTCTTAACAAAAACAGAAAACTTTTCTCCAAACACTACTTCAGAATTTGAAAGTTTAAAATGTTGTGTGCTGTTCCAAGTTTTTCCACTGCAGCATAGGTTCTCCTAAACTTATGTGGATAGACAACAAGGGCTTTGCTATATTTTATAATTAAAAGATTTCAGTTAGCTGAGAAGGAGGGAGAGTGAATAGAAGTTGATGAAGTTTAGAGATACTTCCTATTAGGGAGTTCCAGGAAAAAACATTGTTGCAAAACTGGACTTGGTGTCTATAAAGGGCTAGTACCAGGATGTTGTAATCAGATGTAGTCTTGCATTATTTGAAAATACAGAATAATTGTGGCCACCTTCATTTGTGCGTTGTAGGATGTGGAGCAGGACATCAAGACATTAGAGGATATGCAAGATGAATATGACTTCAAATGTAAAACCTTGCAGAATAGAGGTGAGTAATTTTTCAAGGACATACCCTATTGCATGTTATTTGTCAGAGTAAACTCTGCTGTCTTATGTCAGGATACTAAACCTCATGATATGCAGCCAAACTTGGTGGCAATGTCCCTACTTTATTAATTCTGCTTTATGCTGAAACCTAAATTTCTGAAAATGCATATCCTGCATCTGTCTTTTGTTAAAAATGAAAGAACCTCCTTGTTAACACAGCGTTCCTTTGTTGTTTTAATCCCTTTGCCACTAGAAGTAGCAAACCCTATAGACTCTGACATTGAACCATTCACCTAATTAGTGTCGTTTGGGCTTCTCTTTGCCGTCTTGTATTTCACAAATGCCTTCCTGCTTCAGGTTTGGTAGGCTCTTGTATACCAGGGGAAACACGTGCAGCTGTAGTCCATACTGGGTTCATTATACAGATCTGTCTCTGTTGGTAAGTTCTTTGTCCTAGAAAAGGCTTCAGTTTCCAACACAAGCTGGCAGTTGACTATCCCTCAGAAGAGGGATGTGTTCAGAAGATACTGAGGGAAGGACTGAGCCACGATCTTGCTCTTTGCACTTGGGGGCAGGCAGTGCTTCCATGAGGTAGATGAGAGCATCTAACTTAAGGTCAGTAGGAGCAGAGAAATAACCAGGGCAGTTACACAGGATCTGTCAGCCTGGACTGTAAACAAGCTCAAGAGGCTGTGAACATCCTCCCCTGAAGGAACAGTTAACTTCTGTTGCCAGGTTATGTGATACAGGCCTGAAGTCACCATGAGAACAAATTGCTCTGTATGTATCTTTACACATTGTAATCATTATTTTAAATCGGGTTCTTTCTCTGCAAAGCAAGCAAATTCATGTCTCAGTTACTTCACTGGGATAGTGGCTTTTCCTTGCATTAATGCTTTAAGTGCAGATTCTGCCCTTTCAGCAGGGGGAAAGAAGGAATAAAAAAAATCTAGGAGGCAGTAAACATTTACTCCATTAAGCTTTGAAGATGTACTTCACTTGACATTAGCCAGGCAGGCCCCCTTCTCCCTGCAGCATTTCCCCCCACCCACACTTCAGCACTCCAACTTCATGATCACAATTTGACTTATTTTTCAGAGCATGAGTCCAATGGTATGTCTCAGGAGGAATATAAGAAAGAACAGCTGAATCTCCAGAAGATGTTTTTATCACTTGACCGCAAGAGAAAGGTTAGTGTTCAAGTTTTCCTTCAGAACTTAACAGGTCTTCATTTTAAGCACATTGAACTGACATAACAAACCAGCAGTAGAAAATGTTGAACTGAATTCATTCTTTCCATTCTGTTCAAAAAATTGAGAATCTCTGTGAGCAACTTTATTTCTCTTCTTTATCAGACTCTGTCAGGGAAAGTTCAAAGAAGAATGAGAAAGCAAAGGTGTCATGCTAATAATTATGTTCTTGAGAAAAAAAGTTATTAAAAGTCTGCGGCAATAGTAAAGTTAAACATACTCTCATTGGAGTGCTGAAATCCACAGCAAGCACTGTGTGAACATAAATACACTTGGGGCATATGTGGATGCAAGACAGTGGCTGTTCAGAGTTCAGCAGTACTGAATATGCTTTGTTTCTCTACTTAGTCTAGCAAATAATCCAGAGAAAAAAAACAAAACCAGACATTTTCAAAAAACATCCTCTGTTAACAGAATCTATTATTGAGGTCTTTGTGGAGTTTTGCAAGACAGATGAGCACTAAACACAAAACAGTACTTTTTTTTCTTGTATTTTTAATAAACCAGATAATTTCATACTCTCTGTAGGAAGTGGTGAACAAGATAATACAGCTACTGCACAACACAGAGCACACACAGAGTGCTCTTATTAATGAGGAGCTGGTGGAGTGGAAGCACAGGCAACAGACAGCATGTATTGGTGGCCCACCCAACGCCTGTCTTGACCAGCTACAGAACTGGTAAGTCTCCAGGCAAGGACTACATTGAAGCATGTTATGAAGGAACAACAGATCTATGAAATATACTCTTTGTTTATATTATGCATTTTCATTCTGTCACAGAACTACATTCATTTTATTACCACATCTCCAGTGAGCATGAAGTGTTCTCTGTGCACTGTCTGGTTCTTAGGGACAGTCACTTGGCTGGTGTCTCTGCATTATTACAGTACAAAAACATGCTGAAAGTAATAAGATTGTGTAATTGTAGGTTTACCATTGTTGCTGAAAGTCTCCAGCAAGTTCGTCAGCAGCTCAAAAAGCTTGAGGAACTGGAACAGAAGTTTACCTATGACTCTGATCCCATCACAAAAAATAAACAAGTTCTGCAGGAGCGAACATACACTCTTTTCAAACAACTCATCCAAAGGTAACAGACCAGAAGGATCTTTTTGTATTTGCTTGAATAAATAGGTGGAGTGCATCTTCTCCACTGTTCCCTCGGTATTTCCTGCATGCTAACGTTGCATTTTTTGAGGTTTTCCTAAGTTTGCCACAAACATTAAATTACTGGTTTTAATTTAGTGTTTCCAGAGGTCCAGGCACATGAAAAGGGTTTGTGATCAGTCTGAAGTTAAGAGGAGTTTTGCTACAGGATGCATTGGTTTACACAACCAAACTCCTAGTCTGTTAGTCCATTTCTTGCATCAAGCTTCAGCCCTGCAGAGTTCAAATAAAGCAAAAGAAGAGACAGTCCACATCAAGCCATGCCTGAGATAAATACACTCTGGATTCTCCAAGCCTTTGTCTCTGGACACATCCTCTTTGCCTTCAGCACAGGGAGGCCAGCCCTGTCTGTAACATCTCTATGATGCAAGTTACTTTAGCTGGTAGCTGCCCCACATAAGATCAGAGTTCCACTCTGTAAGCACAGAGTAGACAAAAATCAGTGCTACAGAAGACTTGAATCTAGCGGATAGCAACAGGGACTAAGATGCAGTAGTTAACACCCTCTTATGGGGGCTAGAACCCAGGTTTACAGAGTCCCATTCCAATGCTTTGATCACTCATCTTCACTTGGAAAACACAGTTACTGCTTTTCAGTGAAGTGAAGGCAATGAGGAAGAGCAGTAGAAATTTAGCTGCTGTTTACATTTCTTGCCTGTGAGTACAGTGGAAAGAAAAGCCTCCATGCTACCAAGATTTGTGGCTACACAGCACAGTGCTACACAAAAGATGCCCAAGACAACAAGTTTGGGAATGTATCAGAACAGGTTTAGGCTCTTAAGTTTGCTGTGTGAGGTTAGCTGGCCCTCACCAGATCCCCAACTAGCATATCTGTCTCTTGGGCATGTATTGTTACATAGCAGTGTCACCATTAGATCTCAACAAGCCTTGGGAATGGCAAGTGAAGTAGCACTCCTCCCTTGGACTGTGCTAATTACATCACAGTGTTATTTCCTGTCCATTTCAGAGAAGTTTCATGTAGCAATCTCCTCACTCAAGCCATCAATGTATTTAACAAAAGCCAACCCTTATGAAATCACTACATACTTGCAATATTTTTAGCCCCCTTGAAAGATTTGAAAGAAAAAGACACACACACACCTCTCTGTGTAGACAGAAACTGAATGAATAAAGTGTATGGTACTACCGGTTAATCACCCTTCTTTTAAAGTTCACTTTTTATGGAATTTCTTATTTCTTAAGGACATCATTGATAATTCAAAGTGCCTTTAATCTGTTCATTCATAGCTCCTTTGTGGTAGAGAGGCAGCCTTGCATGCCAACACATCCTCAGAGGCCACTAGTCCTGAAGACAGGAGTACAGTTCACTGTAAAGCTGAGGTATGTTTTCCCCCTTCTCTGTTCCTGTTCTGTGATAAGGTTTTCATGTCACTGGCTTCTCACAGTGGAGGGGATTGCACAGCTTGCACTGCAGCACAAGTGCTGAGGTCAGAAAGAGGAAAGTGCCACGTGCGGGGGGCTTTCTTCTACCAGAGCTTAACTCACATTCAGCTTTTACTCTTTACCAGAAGTGGGGTTCATAAGAAACAGAGCCAAACAGCAGAAGACACAAGCAGACCACTTTGTCATGCCAAAGAGTAACTTGTTTGCCCCTTTAGTTTCATCTCTAAATGCTGTCTTGTGTGGAACAAGCTTGAAGCCTGTATATGGTCCTGAGTGTGCTGCTTATATATCTGTGCTAAACAATGCAATAGAAGAGAACCCAACCTGTGCAATTGCTGCCTTTAAAAAAAATTATTTCTCTTCCAGATTGCTGGTGAAATTGCAGGAATTGAACTACAACTTGAAAGTGAAAGTTTTATTTGACAAGTACGTTGCCTTTTTTTCTTCCCTCTGTACATTAATGATAATCAGTCCTCACATTTAGAAACCAAAGGGCAGTCCTCTTGTAACTGCTGAGTAGGCCAGGAGCAGGCTGGTGCTCCATGGCAGCAGGTATTACATCCTCCCCTTTTTCTTACCCATGCCCTTGCTCTAAATCTCCCTCTGCCATTAGAGACATGTCACAAAGTACAGGTGGCCTCAGCTTCCTGCCCCCAGCTCCACCGGGGTGCACCAAGGAGAGCTCACTGCTGCCAAAGCAGGCTGGGCACAGGGCAGCACTCAGGCTACAGCCACCTCTCTGCTTGGGGAGTTCCACTTGGATTAGCACAAGGTGAAAGCTTTGACTTGAGCTCCACCATTTCCAGTCACATCTCTAAAATGCCTTATTTTTTGGGTAACATCTAGCTAGGAATTAGTTATCCTAAAGCTGTCCTCGAATTAGGGGTATGAGCAGTCTATCTGTAACATAGGACATGATCTCAATTGGAGAAAAAAAATCACAGCAATCTAAACAGACTAATACCAATCTTCTGTATTTTTATATGAAGTTCAGGTGAATTTAGCACTTACTTTAAGTGCAGGGAAAGAAACGTAACAGGCTCTTCAAAATAACAACAGGGACTGTGCTTTTAAGAGAGCATGTGGGTTTTTGTCCTCCCATTCAAGTAATTTTGTTCCTGAAATGGCTCTGGGTTCCAAAAACTTTGATGGAATAGGGAAAAGGTAAACTAAAATTCTTATGTGGATGTGGGAGGTCTCTGTAAAATCCCAAGTGGTGGGAAAAGTGATTCAAGTGATGCAGCAATTTATTCAAAAGGTTATGTGGTTTAAAAGCAGATTTAGAGTGACAGAACTGTATTTTTGTCCTCAGAGCAAGATTCGAAAGCTATATAGTAAAAGAAAGGACTTTCTTTGATTATAAATCCCCACTTCAGCAACATTTAAGCCTTGGCTAAAAACACCCTGTGTAACACAAATTTATTTTGGCTGCTTGAACCAATTGCTTCCTCTTTTGCATGGAAATTTCACAAAAGCATTTTACCAGTTCTCACTCAGTTCTGTCAGCTGTTAAAACAAACATTTTCTGTCTGGGATGGAATCTTGAAAAGATTTTTATTTTGTCTTTTTCTTTCTTGACAGAGATGTAACTGAGAAGAACTCAGTCAAGGGGTACGTGGCATCACAGTTTGGTATATTATGTTAGGTTCTTTCAATGAACGTGAGACTGAATTACTTTCTCTCTTTGTGAAGGTTCAGGAAATTTAATATTTTGGGGACAAACACAAAAGTAATGAACATGGAAGAATCCACTAATGGAAGCCTAGCAGCAGAATTCAGGCACTTGGTAGGGGATTTTTTTTCTTTTATTGTTACAGCCATTTAATTTTGTGGGTAGAGAGTGTGGTAGGAATGAAACAAATTGCTTTTGTTATTGAAGTAATTATTTGCCGTTGTGTAAGAGGAACTGTGATTATGTCTCCTTTTTGTTTGTTCTTTCCTTTCTGAAATATTTGGCCTGTTTCAAGCAAAATGCAATTGCTTGGCACTGAAATAGGGACAGAAAAGAAAACAGGAACATTTGCTGTCATTCAGTTTATACTGCAATGGGTTGGAGGAGATAAAAAAAAAAAAAGAGAAATGTTGGTTTGGGCCTTTTAGATGAAGGCCCATGGATAGGAAAGTTTGAAGATGAAAACCAGCTAGGAGTGCACAGCTACAAGGGAGTCAGTGCCTTCAGCAGGCTACACAACACTTTTGATCTACAGATTGTGAGATAACAGGTTGGTTCCATTACTACAACAGGAAAGGAAAAATGCAAGTGCAGAACCACAGAACATGAAGTCTCCCTTCATTGTTCAGAACAGAGACTGTCTAGAGTTTATCATCCAGTTCAGAGGGGTACTTTGGTAAACCAATATGTCATTTGCTCCTGATTTCAAACTGCTTCTGTTCTTAAAAGGCCTCTTTCAAAAAGGCATTACATAACTGTGCAATATCTGTTTTCACAGATGAATAATCTATAAAAGACTAGTAGTTACCTACAGTTTAATCCTTTGGCTTCCATAGCTTAGAACCAAATAGAATCAGACACTAGTACAGCAAGTTTGCATACAGTTGAGCAACTAGAGCATGCAAACATTTCCATCCTGTACCACTTCCATTTGTGGCTGACATAAATGAGTTACAGGGTTGGGGTTTTTTTTGTTTGTTTGTTTGCAGCAACTGAAAGAACAGAAAAATGCAGGAACCAGAACAAATGAGGTAAGCAGCACAAACCTTCTTTTTGTAAAGTTTTTGCTTAATTCTGAAAACACATTCAGGCATTTAAGACAATGCTCTCAGCTCAGCCCCGTGAAGACACACACAGGATGACAGATCATAGGGGAGGAGTTCAGTGATCCTAGAAGGTGATCCACATTGGAGGTGTCTGCAAGTGAGAACTACTTCCAGATTGGCAGTGAGGGACTCTCCCTCCCTGGCATCTGGCTTTAACAGGACTTTCTGGCAAGCACAGATTTTTTTTTCTGTGGCTTCTAGGTAGTAGCCGGGAAAGAAAAGAAAAAAAAAGAAGTACCCAGAGAGGCAGTTTCTAGGAAGTCAGCATTATCACTTGACTTTACCTTGTAAGCTGTTACTGAGGTCTAGAGCAGGTAACCTTGGGCAGAGAAGGGGTTTTCTCATGCTAAAACTCCATGGCCTTCACCTTAGGAATTAGCAGTCCCTGAAAACTTTTAATTTTTGTTTTTGAAGGGTCCTCTCATTGTAACAGAAGAGCTTCACTCTCTGAGTTTTGAGACGCAGCTGTGCCAGCCTAACTTGGTAATAGACCTAGAGGTATGTCTTAAATGAAACAGATGGACTTCAATTCCTGTGTGTCACTCCTGCTGACAATCTAATTTTTTTTTCAAGAACTGGGATATCAAACACTCTGAGTTATTTCTAAGTATGTGAGTGACACTTCACACTTCTGTATAGACACATACAGTGAGAATGCTGTCAGATCTCTGGGTAAATAAGAGTAGGTGTGCTTTGCAAAGTGTTTGATAATCAACCCTGTAGTTTAAGCCCTCTGGGTATCAGTTTCCATTTATTTCAGAAGCAGTATGTTATGAACTCTGCTGTTACTATTATCAGTCCTGTCATAACTGACACTAAATGAAAGTCTTTGTTAGACAAAAATCACCCAAGTCTTTCAAGCATTTCATCATACTGACATTTTCTCCCCTACATACAAACTTCTAGTGAAAAAGTTAATACTATGCAAGCAGAGCCTTAAAATGGAAATAAGTTTGTGGGTAATCTGAAGGAGGATTGCAGCAACAGTATAAGGTAGCCTGACATGTTTCCTTTTGTGCCCCTTTCAGACCACATCCCTTCCCATTGTTGTGATCTCAAATGTGAGCCAGCTTCCCAGTGGATGGGCTTCTATCTTATGGTTCAACATGCTGTCTACTGATCCCAAGGTATTTGCAGGAAAAAAGGAATTGCATCAAGTGTATGTACTTTGTGTAATTTTCAAGCTTTACCTGTGTGCAAGTGGCTGCTCCTTTTTTTTTGCCCTACAGATGACTCTTAATGGCTTTCCAGTGTAGAGAGAGGCAGTGACTTCCTTCTCTGTCATATTTGAAACCCACATAAGGGTAGTCTACACATATTCAGTAGATACAGATCACAGTGAGGAGCCAAATAAACATTCAAGAACTCAAATTTGGTGCATTTGAGTAATCCAGCAAGTCTGGGAGAAGATATGTCCAAAGATATGTCCCCAGAGATTGCTTTTTCTGGTAAAGAGTGCCTGTCAGACTAGGAGCCTGATTTTGCAAAGTTGTCTCATGCTGACATCAGTTCTTAAATCTGTATTTTGTTTTGGCAGTACACTTAAAAAAATTCAAGTGGCATTCCAAAACTAATGTTTAATTAACTATAGGTTGTATTTTTTTCTTCCATTCTAGAACTTGTCCTTCTTTCTGAATCCACCCTGTGCAAAGTGGTCTGAACTTTCTGAAGTTCTGAGTTGGCAGTTTTCTTCTGTAACAAAGAGAGGACTTAATGCGGATCAGCTGAGCATGCTGGGAGAGAAGCTACTTGGTATGGTCTGCTTTCATCACAGTTGGCCTGTTTGAATTAGAACTAATTCTACTTTTTTTTCTGCAATCCTTTTAAGTTTTCATTCAGTTCCCCTCATACAACACCTTGTAGCAATGAAGCATTTTCCACTTTTGAATGTGGTAGAGTTTGTAGATGAGATCAGGTCATGAAAAAAATCTGCAGTTCTAACTTAGGAGTTCCATGCATTACAGCAAGGCAGATAGAGGCTAGTTCTGCCTTTTTAAGTAACATTCATGTTGAAATGGCTGTTTCTTGGCATCATTTTGGCTTTGTTTTTAAATTCACCTCCATTCATTTTAACTTTGAGCGTGCCAGTCACAATATCAAAGTGCAAACATTATGAAACTGCTAAAGGATATCAAACTGAGTATCTCCCAGACGACTGGCCTTGGTAAAAGCCTCATCAGCCATGAGTTCTGTTTCCAAACTCCTTGCAGTTTGCCTGACTGGTGAGGCACTTGACACTGCTACTGATTTTGCATAGTAGACTCTAGATAAAAATACTGTTGATTCAGTATATTTCAGTTTCAGGAAACATTTATATTTAAGGGTATTTGACATTAGTGTGTCTAGGTGGCAAGTACAGCATTCCAATCTCTGGCTCTCTTCTTCCAATTTCCCTAAGATCTGACCAAAAGCAACTGATTTAATAATTACCTTTCAGAATTCTGCAAAAAGAATAGTTTAATTAACAAACATGGAGACATATTTCTATGGTCAACTTGCATTTCAGAACTGCAGAGACTTTGTCAAGCTCTGGTAGCAGTAGGAATGCTACTTTTATCTCTATAGATAAATATATCACACTGCTGGTTGTTGAATAATATATATTCAGGATTCCTTAATGCAAGGAATGCACAGAACTAATAGGGTGCCAGGGTACAGCTTGCCTGCTGTTTTTGCAATGTGAAAGTTGACAGAATCTTGATCTTTTAACACTGGCAGCATCAGAAACAAGCTCCTTAACCCAGTTTATTTTTAGAGAGATGAATGGGAAAAGCATATTTATTGAAAGGCGTAACATGATCTCTAATGGAAAGGATTTGGCTCCAACTACAGTCGGGGTCTGCAAAGCTGCAGCTACTGTAGTCACAGCAGAGGACTTTTCTTTGTGGTTTGGATGTGGTTATGAAACATTGTTGCCATAAAAACAAGGCCGGGGGAAATGATTGCAACAGGAATGAGATGGGGTAGATCTGGAGTCAGGAGTTTCTGGGGCAAAAGCCTATAAGTCACCAGAACAGAGACAGGAAAGTGCTTAATCTCAGAAAGATATTCTGAGGTCTGCTGAGCTATTAAGAAGGGTGTATGGGCTGCATTCTACTTATTTTTCTGGAAAGAACTGCACAAGAATTCAGTCTTTCCTGGAAGCATTTTGAAACTGGCAAGTGTCACATGTAGCACAGCATAGAAAACGGCAGAGTGAATTGGTTCCCACTATGCAAGGTCTGCTTAAATAGCTTTGGTTATCCTAAAACCTCATTGGGGGAGCTTTTCATGGCTACTGCAGGGGGAACTTGCAAGCACAGTAGCCTGCCCTTTTCTTTCTTAGTGCAGCAGCTGAGTTGTACACAAATACTCAGAACCTGGTTCTTTAAGTACTTCCAGCCTTACTAAGTAACTCCTGGCACATGACTGAAATCCATTTATTGTGTTCAGGGCAAACAAGTGGAGGATCTCTCGATGGCCCTATTCCTTGGACAAGATTCTGCAAGGTATGAACACAGCTTAAAAATTGAGATGGATGAGGGAGCTCATCTTAGTTTGAAGTGGGTTTTGTTTGGGCTTTTTTTCTTTTCTTTGTTTTTCCCCCAAAGTGCCTTTTTCTTTTTTAATAACATAGCCTAATTGTTCTAAAGCTTACATGGTCATGTAAGGAGGTTTTGGTGGTGAGGTTAAAGTAGCAGTACAAGGAGGAAAAACAGCTTTGCATTATCAAGGAGGTGATTTTGAGATTCCCTTAGATCCATGGAAACTCTGTAGGAAAAAATGCATCTTTCAAACATAGCATCGTCATTATTATTAATATGGTTGCTTTTAATAGAATAGCTCTCCATTTTGATTATTACAGAAAATGTAAGCAAAGCAACCAGCAAGATGACCAGTTCTTCTGTATGGTGCTAAGGGACATTTCCCAGACCAGGGGCAACTGGATTGGCGTGAGGATTAGCACAGGGTGGCCAAGAGAATCAGTAGGATGACAGAAAACCGCATCATGAGATTTCAAAACCCTGGCTGCAGCAAGACAGGAGGACTCTTCATGTTTCTTTTGGCTTTAGACCTTAAACTGGTATAGATAAGCCAGAGATTACAGAGGCAGGAGCAGACTCCAGGGGAAGAGCAAAGCTCTGGTGACCTACAGGCACTCCAGTTCATTAATATGGAAGTCTCATGAGAAACCGAGATCCAAGTCTGAACAGAAAATGTCTCAAAGCTCCTCTGCTAGCCAGCCTGGTCAAAACCCCCATGGGATAGTTTGCATGTCCAAGAACTCCAATAAGAACAGTGCCCAGGCAGGAACAAGAATCTTTTATCTGCTCCTAGACCTGTATTTTTGCACATGAGAGGTGGTGGATCACATGTCTGTGGGTACTGTAGGCTCAGACAGGCATTTCTCTTGCATTGCCTCTTGCCTTAAGATTCAGTGCATGCTTCATTACCAGTAGTCCCTGTCCCGGAGTGGGGAGACAGAGAAGAAAAAAAGTCAGAATATGGGAAGGGTGGGGGCAGAAAAATGCAAGAACAAGTAGCTACTAGCAGGATTGAAACCTTGTTTTCCTCCATCTGCTTAACAAAACTCATGTCTTATTATCCCTGTCTCCCCCCACCCCGCCTCCCACCCCTGCTTTTCTACAATCTGAATTTCAGGAAAATATAAATGATAAAACTTTCCCCTTTTGGCTGTGGATTGAGGGAATTCTGGAGCTTATTAAGAAGCACCTCCTCTGCCTCTGGAACGATGGGTAAGACCTGAGTGAAGTTCAAAATGTGGTCATTGCCCCAGACCTCTCGTTTGTGCTGAACCAGAAGAATCTAAAGCAAGTGAATTCAAGTAATGAGGAAGCCTCTGGTGAGGCAACTGCCGAAAGCAAGAACATCAGATTATCAAATTGTCCAATTTAAGTCACAGAGCAGGACTTTGAATATTTGAATATTTTGTTTTGCCCTCGCTCCCACTGTAAATTGGTTCTTTCCACACCCTAGAACACACCCAAGGAAAACTGAAGAAAGGAAAGTCATGAAGTGATCATCGATCTTTCAAACCAGAAAACCAACCCCCCTATCCGAACAAACACTATTGTGAGCCGCCTGGAGGTGGCAGCAGCCAGACTCTCAACGCCTGTACCTGCACTGTGCACCCGGAACACATCAGTCTTCACTGATTCTAAGAGTAATACCAAGTAGAAGGACTCTGCCAGATGGAAGCATGGCCCTTTAATAGTGGTTTAGTAAACTTTTGATTTGAGGATTTCTGATTTCCCAAGTAATTGCTGTCAAAACTTGGTTTATCCAAAGTCCAATTCTGCATTTTAGCTTTAGCCACATTATGAAACCCTATCAAATGGCACACTCACAGTGGAGCATCCTAGTATCTCACAAGCGTGCAGCATCTAGAACATCAGGATTGCTTTGTCTTGTCACATTCAGCAGCAGGCTCCACATTATTACCCTCAGCTCCAGGTGACTTCTGTCAAAGCACCCTGCAGTACAAGCCTTGTTTCACTGCCCAAAGCCTGCCTATTTCTTTGCTAAGTAGGCTGCAGTGCAGTGGGAACATTTGCCAGCACTGTTGAAGCAGAACTGCAGTTCTGCCCTGTTTGGTGTTCCACCTCAGTGTGGTGATGTGCCTGTGGGGTTGGTGTTGCATATGGCTTTGATAAAGGCTTGAACAGCATCACTCATGGCTCTCAGTTGTGAGAGCAAGCCCCAGTTTAGGGTTTAACAGGAGGACTTGCAGGTTAAATCCTGAACATAATCAAACGCAGATTTTTCTCCTTCAGAAGGTTTTTTTGGATAGTCACAAATCTTTTTTCCTAGAAATGCAAAAAGGGAAGCCAAAGGGGAAACTGTTGAACTGTAAAGATACCTCAGTGGGAAAGAGACAATTCCATAGTGTTTATTAGGACAGAAACTCCCTTGTATACAAGAGTAAGCATTACAGCCTCAGGAACACTTGCCTTGCTTTGTACTTGAGAGATAAGAAGGCAAAAGGCTTTCATTATACACTGCTGAACACATTTGTTACCTAAAGCATGCCATTAAACCAAACAAAACAAAACTCATGAAGCAAACGCCCATAAAACAGGACAGCTTCCAGCATCTGAAATCCTAAGCAAAATCATGATTATGTAGTATTTTTTGTGCAAAACCCACTTTCCCTGACTTAATGTGCACAAGGACAGTAGTGGTACTCAAAACTTCTTTATTGATGGAGTATTTTGAGGAACAAGAAGCAGTGCAGAGACTTTCTGACTTGAGGGGGGGAAAAAAGGCAAAAGAAAACAACAACCATCAAATCAATCAAAACCAAACAGCTAGGGTTTGGCCAGGGTTCTGCCCTAGTACTGACTTGAAAGAGTATACTTGTTTAGAGCAATCAGTCTCTTATAAGTACTACACCATCCTCCTTGCAATAACATTTGCTGAGTGTATTGAATTTGGGGGGTTAAGGTCACACACGCTTAACAGTTCATCTAGGAAACGTGCACCAGGAACAAAGCAAACCTCATACCTGTAAGAATGCAATCTGGTAGCTAGCAAATTTTGTTTCATCAGCTAAAGAGGAGAAATAACTGTGCCTTAATATGCTTCTGAAGGTAAAACTAAGTGCTAGCTGGGATCTGACCATATCACGCACATATAACTTCACTTCTACTCTCACAGCCCAGCTTTGACAGCAAAAAGGACAATCTCTTTTACTCCAAGTTCAGAAAAATGTTTGTATAAGCCAGCAGGCCAAAGTGAGAGTGCTGAGAGAAGCTGTGGTGATTCATGGCTTCCATGGGGCATGAATCACTACCTGACTCCAGCCTGGCAGTCCTGCTAAGCTTTCCAGCTGTTCCCAGGACAAAGCCTTCTGTGAAGCTTTTAAAAGTACTTCAGCTCTTCAGTGACAAAAGCTGTCAGGTGTTCCTAGCTTGCCCAGCACTGCTGAGGCTTTATGTTGAGGAGTAACTCAGCTGTTTCTTTTCAACTACAGCTGCATTATGGGTTTCATCAGCAAAGAGAGAGAGCGTGCTTTACTGAAGGACCAGAATCCAGGAACGTTTTTACTCCGATTCAGTGAAAGCAGCAGAGAGGGAGCGATCACGTTTACTTGGGTAGAGGGATCTCAAAATGGTAAGTCAGTAACTGAGAACCTCTTTTTTGATTTATTTACATCAGAGTAAGGAGTCTTTATGCTCTTCTCCTCCACACTGAGGACCAGCACAACACACCACCCCAGCAGCCCCCACCCACAATAGCAGGCACAGGCCATACTGGGTGTAGCTCCAGCCGCACAGTGGACTGTTGAAGTTTTCACCTAGGACTAGTAACACATCCCAGGTGCTGCTTCTGGCCTCAAGGTCTGACAGAAAAAACTGCCTAGACTGTGTCCTCTGTCTCCTTAGGGTCTCTCCTAGTAAGACACCTTTAGCACACGTGCACTTGCATGTTGTTCCAAACCCATATCACCATCTTCATCAGAGAGTTCTTTACATAGAAGAGGTCACCATGGCCACATTCATCCCCCTGCATTACTCTTCTTTCCCAGTACATTTGTGCAACACTCCTCTCAAACTGTTTGCTTTAACTCATAGCCCATGAAAGGCTTGTTCCTTCCTCCCCACATTCTCCTAGGTAAATCATTTTCCAAGGAAGTTCTCCCACCATCCAGAAGGGTCAATGAAGACCTCCCTTCTTCAGTTAGCTGGACTATTCTCTCAGGGAAGCCTAAGAACATCAGAGCTGCAAAAAGATATAACCTCCCTCAGATCCCATCAGGTTTCTCCCTTTATCATGCTAATTACATCAGCCCCCCCCCACCTGCCAGTATGGTGCAGCTGTTGACACTTCCATTGGATGAGCCCACAACCTAGGACAGCTGGAAAAGAAACTGCTAAATGTACTTGAAGGACTTCTTTCCCTTTGGTGCCTTCATACTTGAGACATCCAACAGTTAAGCACAGAAGGTTGATGGTATTTGGAGCACTCAGGGAGGCTTTATCTGCCTTTAAGATTCATTAGAACTTCAGGCGGTGGATCCTTTGTAGGCAATAGAGTTCAAATGACATAATTTGGAAGAAGGCTGAAAGGGAAGCACAACTTAAATTAGTTAATGAAATATTGCAGTTCATTTCCATGGACAAGTCACACTAGTCACTCTGAATGCGAAACATAACAAGAGTCATCACTGTGTGCTATTCCCCCATCTGCCTCCCTACCCCACAGAACAATTAAGTTCCCTTTGACAGGCATTAAATATTTACCTGCAGCACAGCGGGTGTCATGCAGGTAAGCCTTTTGCTTATGTGACCTCTGAATTTGTGGAAGTGGCTGCAGCTTTTCTGACAGTTTTAGAAAAAGCTTTGAAACCAGCTTTTAAGAGCTGCTGCTTCTCTCCTCTGCAGAGCTCCAGTTCCACTCAGTAGAACCCTACACCAAGAAGGAGCTCTCTGCTGTGACTTTCCCTGATATCATCCGCAACTACAAAGTGATGGCAGCTGAAAACATTCCTGAAAACCCACTGAGGTTTCTGTACCCAGATATACCCAAAGACAATGCCTTTGGCAAGTACTACTCCAGGCCTAAGGAGGGTGAGTGCTATAAGTGGGTCGTACCCTGTATATTGTATGGTTGATCCTGAGGTCCTTGGGCACTGGGTAATTCCTCTGGCATGAAAAGAAAGGAAGCAGTTGGCCTGAATTTCTTGGCAGCCTGTCCCATGCTGAGCTAAAAGGTAAGAAGAGGCACCTCAGCTCTATAGGTTAAGAAGAGGTCTGTTTTTGAACAGTGACAACATGAGATCTAATCAGATCAAAAATGGAAAACCTAATTGTCACTGGACCTCCAGTTCAGCTTTCATGGGAGATTTTTCAGAAATAAAAGCTGGAACATGACTGGCTATGGGAGAGATTTTTCTCCCATTTTCTATAGAGGAAAAGGAAAGATTAAAATCTGACTAAAAAGTGGAATAAATTAACCATAGTGCTGTAAAATACACACTGGAGAGACTTGCTTATTATCTGGGTCATAGGCTTTATGTTTGGTACAACAAAGATGGCAATGTGAAGTAAACCTGAAAACAAAAAACAAAAAAAGCTTTTTTTTTTTCCCCCTCAAAGCACCAGAGCCAATGGACTTGGATGGGCCCAAGGGAAATGGCTACATCAAGACTGAGTTAATCTCTGTATCTGAAGTGTAAGTTTCCACAGAAATGCTGGATTTATAAGAACTGATCATGAATTTTAGCTGTAGTTCATGTCTTTTCACAGTACTTAAGGTGTAGGTGCCCCTGTCAAGTATTTCCTCTTTGATGATGTTATCACACCACATTGATGCAGTGCTGTGTTTAAAACACCATTTTTGGATAAAACCCCTAGAAACTGGCAGGTAGTTGTACTGGCAAATAATTCATTGAAAAGCATGTGAAAAAAAAAAAAATGGACTTCCTTTATGAGGATGTGCTTCCCTGAGCAGTCCCAATTCTCATTTAAAGTCACTTTGCTGGCTTTGCAAAGTCTGGTGCATTGCTCCCAGGCCAGGTCTTCACAAGAGACCTCATTAGTGGTCCAACTGTGCCTCATTTCTTTAATGAAGGTTTGTCCCTGCTTTTCTCCATTAGCCACCCTTCCAGGCTCCAGTCTCCAGAGAACCTGCTCCCCATGTCTCCAGAGGAGTTTGATGAAGTGTCTCGGATGGTGGGCCCAGCAGAGATTGATACTGTGGTATGTACCATGAATGAGCCTCTTGCAGGAGGGCTGAGCCAGAACTTGCTTTCCTCCCTTTTTTCCCCTCCTTCAGCTGTACCTCAGACACTTAACACAAGCAAACACTTCAGAACATGTCTCTTCATGCATGTAGGGAAAGCTGGGGATCCAGAGTTACCCTGGGATTGCCATAAGTTGTTCTTTCCACTTGTCTGTGGGGACAGGGGTGAGGAATAGGAGAGCAGAGCTTCCTGTGCATGCCTTGCAAGTGGAGGGAAGATGGGAAGGAGTATCGCTGTAGTCCTTCCTGAGGGCTGGGGAGGGCCACTGGAGCAGGAGTGCAGTTTGGAAGTGTTGCTCTGCCAACACTGGTCAGGTACTGCCTGTTAACAGAGCAGTGTTGGCCTTGCAGGGTGTGCCTCGGGAAAAATTCCAAATTGAAGGATTGCTCCCCCACCCTGGGTACTTGGATCCTGGTGTTATCTGGGGAGAACATGGTCATGCTCTGGTTAGCAAAGACCTGAGTGTTAAGGCTTTACTTGGCTTGTTTCATGGACATTTCCCTCTCTGGTTGCAGATGTGTACACATATTCAGCTCTGAGCTTTGACTGAGCTTTTTACTGCATCATTAGCACGGCTGATTCGCTTACCCGTCCTGCGCTGCAGTCCATGCCCTGGTGACAACACGCTTCACTGCCACTCTTTGGTTTCTCAGCTTTTAGCTATTGGAAATATCAACTGTAGCACTCTTGAGTGGCCTCCTTGCTGCACTTGTTTGGTTAGCAAGATACTGTGCTGGAGTGGAGAAAGAGAGGAGGATGGGAATGGGAGGTCCTCAGCAAGAGTGATGGCACAGCCATGCATTCATGTTTAAGGGAATTGGTAAATGTAATGTTTAAAAGAGTTGTACATAGAAGACTTCAAAGGAAATCTGGTTCTTCTGCAGAGGTTTTGCTCAGAAAGCTTGAGCTTTGTGCATAACTGCTACTATTTCCATAGCTTTGAATTTTCATCTGCATCACAGAAGGAGAAGGGAAACTCTACAGATACACATGCCACATCAAATCCATGGGTTGCTGAAGGTTGTTGTGGTTTTAGCTTTTTTAGGCATGGTGTATTCAGAGAACAGAAAGCGTTACCTGCATTTCATTTTTACAGTTTTCATGAGGCATAACCTTGTGTAGAATGTTTAGTGGAGTCTTTCGTGTAAAGAGCATTCCTTAGGACACCACCCAGAAGCTGCTTTGGCACACACTGAGCCTGCAACTCAAGGTGTACAATCAAGGCTAAAGACTAAAGCTTGTGCAGACTGCAGTCATGCTGTCTAGCAGAGCATCAGACAAAATGAGAACCTACTCTTAAAAAGAGTGCAGAAGTGGTTAAATATTTTTACTCACTATCCTTAGTCTACCCAGGTGAAGATCTGGTCACTCCTATCTTTCACAATAATACATGACCCATTTAGTTTCTAATAGGTGGAATGGAACTCAGTTTTCTCATGCATTATGAAGCAAGACGTTTATTTAACTGTTACTTTGAACAACTAGGAGATCCTACAGGCTTTGATGAGGATGTAGTTTTTGCAGTTAGGGATAAGGCACAGGAAAAGTGAAGGAGTTAACTTTGTACAGAACAATGGCTGCAGGATATGCAATCTGTGGCACTTAAAGGATGAAGTGCTTCCACCAGAGGAGGAACAGGTTTGTTTCTCAACACGTTTGAAGATAATGAACGACTCACAGTTAAGAGGCACTAGTTAAGAGACTTGCACTAGGGGTAGCTATTAGTGCAGAGTGCTAATTGGCACCCAGGAGAGCTGAGGGACTGCAGAGCACTCCCGCTGGATCACACCTGCTCAGGTGGAACAGCAACAGAGCAGCTGGCTGTGTGCAGCCCTGCTTGAGCAGGGACTTGGACAAGGTGACCTCCAACATCAGCCCAGCTGTGACTCGGTGCTTCTGCAGCCTCTCCCCCCACTGCTGCATATTCTGCTCCCACCACCTGGGAGGGCAGCAGCCCATGGGACTCACAGGGATCACAGAGCTGCTTCTCTAGATCCCATCAGCTGCTGTTTGGGGGAAAAAAAAAGGACTGGAGCAGTTCAGTGTGTTGTGCCCAAGACAACTATGTGCCCTCAGGAGAAAAATTGAAGGACCTGTGTATATTTCAATGAAAGCATTGCCAAACTGACTTAATTTTGGTGCCCTGGGACAGTGTTACAGGGTATCACAACTGGTGACATAATGCTTTTATTTGTAACTAGCTGAATGTGTATCTTGTTAATATAAAAATCAAGTATTTGTTTCTTCAGCTACACCTTGTACTCATGTTCTATATGCAGCAGTTTGTCTTCATTACTTTTATACTTTAGTTTTATCAACCCGAGTGAAATGTTCTTCTGAGATTTAAAAGCAGTAGCCTTATTCATAGCTTGGTCTTTCCACAGCCAGTAGTTCTAGAAGCAGTGATTTTTCCCTCAATGGAATATTCTTTTGCCATTTTAAAGAAATGGAACTGTCAGTTGACACTTTTGAGCTCTCTCTTGTGTTTTGGCTACTTTTATTACTGAGATGCTGTGTCTGCCAGCAGTTTATTACTCTGTATCTCATTTTAAACTTTTTTGTGCAATTTAAGACTTAAAAGCTCTGAAGCCTAAGGTAGGATAGATGCTCTTAATTCTCTGCTTTGTAGCAAGTCAGTGTGCACTAGTTTTTGGAAGGTGGCTGTTAACTTCTTGTTATTGATTATATCATTTCCCTGATTTGTTTCTTCCACACCCAAACTTCAATAAACTGAACCTGAATTTCTAATTTGAGTCATCAGCAGCATAATTGATGTACAGCTAAACTTTGTGAGCAACCAGGCTGGTCCACTGCTGCGTCATTTTTCTCCAGGGCTATTAAGTGACAGGATCCCTTGTCTCACACTTATTGGGCTTTTATGTGAACAACCAGAAGAATAATAAAGGGAAGAAACTGTTGGTGTGATGAAGGACAGCAGGAGTGAAGAGCAGGGAAGAGAAAGAGAAAGCTGTTGAGAGTACCTGGCCAATTCACTTAAGGATTCCAGCATTAACAAAAAGTAACCAGTGAAAGGACAAAGCTCTGGAAGTGTAGATTTCAAAAGAAATAACAAAATCAGAAAAAATCTAGATCAGATAAATTAATTCTGATTTCCTGCAAGCTTTGCACAATGGCAATGACCAGAGCAGGTTTTCCTGGATGGCCTTCCCCATGATTGAAGACTTATTTCAATGGCAGTCACACAGATAACCAATAAAACCCACCACGACCATCATCATCATCTTGGTATTTCCATTTATTATGCTGTAAAAAGCAACACTATCTGGATTTTATTTCTTAAAATAAATAACTTTCATTTTCAGAACCAGTACAGCTCAAGTTTAGATTCATTCATGGGAAACTGCTAGAAATACATTCATCACTGTCTAGTCCCCAGAATACAGAATCTAAAAGTCAAGATCAGCCCAGTCAGTTACAATGACCAGAAGTACACTGCCAGTAAGTATAGTCACGGATAGTCCAGCTCTGAAGCAAAAAAATCTGGTACAATATAGTTTGTTCACAAAGATGGCTAATTAATGCTAAGACTACCACAATATTTCTGAGTACAAAGCATTAAGTTAGCTTAACGATTTTAGGTTGTGATACAGAAAAAACATATGACATAAAAACAAAGGAGTGGGGGAATCCTCTTTGGAGCAGAAGGAAGTCAGCGCTGGATAACCAAAAGCTATTTACGGTAAAATCTACATGTCAGTGTCATGAATGATAAACAGCCAAACCAATGTACTGCATATATTTATATTTATAAATAACGCCATGTCTAAGTAGCTGCATCTCTGAATTGGACATTTCAAAATAATTCATCTTCTCACAATGAGAAAATACTAAAACTAACCAGCAAAAATGCACTGAAGAAGCTAAGACTGGCTAAAAGCACTCCGTATGAAAGCATTAAGTTTAAGGACAGCTATGATCTTCAATGTTAACTCAGTTAAAATCCTTTTGGTTTCTGTCTGTTTATATATGTGTACTATATAATAGACCTATCTTTTAAAAATGCCAGTTTGAACAACGCAATGTCAGTTAAATAAAGCTAAATCAGGTATTTTTCTGAGAAGCTATAGCTGTGTTTCAATAGGGAGAAAAATATGGAAGAAGTCAGATTGTGCACAGGGATTAAGAATACTAAACTAGAATCCATCCTTTACATTAAAGCCATCAGATCTGTTGCCAGAGAAAACATGTTGGAATTTAGTTCAGGGTGCAGCAGAGAAGAGGCCTTGTGCTACTCAGTGACCGATGTGGCTCGACAAAGAGCCAGAGGCCTTTTTGTTTAGTTCTTGGTTAGAACTGAGGTGGCTGTGACACAGGACGTGAACAGAACAGGCTAAAAAGCCTTCAGAAAAATAGCTGATCTTCAGAAGAAGGAAGAAAAAAAAAAAAAACCAACCAGCTTAAGAACAGTAAGATTGTTGAGAAAAAGTGTTTGATAACCATGCCAGCCAGCTTCGAAATAGTATTTCAGGGCTTTAGACTTTCAGACTCTTCCAAGATTTCATCCTCATGAAGACAGTCGCTGCTTGTGATGAGTACCAAGCACTTTTCCACGTGATTTGTCCTCCCTGCAGGGAGGCAGTATGGCATATTGACAAGAGACTGTACAGGAACTAGAAAGGATTTATTCTCAACTATAGTGACCTGCTGGGTGGCTCTGGAAAAGTTACTTCTCTCTAAGCCTTAGTGTACTCATCGCTAAAGGAGGATAATGTGGTTCAGATCACCTTTATAAAGTGCTTGGGCCAGTCTAGAAAGAATTTGGGAATTTTTTCAGGAGGATTTTGTGCCAAAACACAGAAAATTTGAACATTTGAGATCTAATGACTTGTACACTACGTGCTAGGATAAAAACCACCATGCACACAATTCGCAAGCACAAGTCTCCTTTTCCGTGTGCTAAATGATTCTTGCCTAGAACTCTTGTGCTAAAATTCTTGCCTATATCCAACAACTGTTGTGTTCTGAGAGTATCTTAAGTGACTGCTCACTTCTGAGGTTCTATGCATTGGCAAAAGCAATTGCACGTGGGACAGGGAACTGCGGTAATATTGTACTTCTGCAAACAACAAATACCTGCATCTACATTTCCCACAACAGGGCAGGTGTCATGCTGGCTGCAGTGGCAAGACAAAGAATGCCACTGCTCACCACAAAAGGCATTTACCTACTTGTGCTCCTGGTGCTGAACTCCTGTTCTACACCACTGATGAAATACCCTGCTCCCTGGTTGATGGCAGTGCAAGAAGAGAACATACCCAAAAACCTGGCTTGTCTCCTGCTCTGCTCATGCTTTGATTGGCTCTATGCTCCTTAAAGCTGTTTCACTCCATCTGTGTTCCTTATTACAGGCCTAAATCAATGCAGATTTACATGTAGTATTTGGTTTAGTTCTTTGCCTTTCATGTACTCCCACTGCCCTGGCTGGCTTCCGGGTGTGCCCACCCAGGACACCACCCATCAGCCCACAGGGGCACCTGCAGCTTGCCAAGGCTCACCCTAGTGCAAAGAGACCTGCAAGGAACACCTGCTCAGAGTGGAAGCACCCACCTTCCCCAGTTACAGGGAAGTACTTTAGCAGCTGAACATGGAGAGAGAGAGGAGGGAGGCAAGACAAAGGGACCCAAAACAAAAACCCCACTACACGCCAGTGTTGCACATCACGTTCCCCTACGCCATTTGGTCAAAGAAACCTTTAAACACATTCCCTGACAAGACTATCTCTAAGAACAAGCCTAGACCACTGACAACTGTCACCTATATACTCTGTGATATTTATATCATGTAAACAAGGTTGTGTGGAAATATTTTCTATTTGTTTTTCCAAAAGCTAAGTGCAGATCCTTACTTAACACACCCAGCCTAAATCTACATCAGCATCCTCAGCTTTCAAAAAACCTCACTGACGCTCATACCTGACAGTACTCTGGCTCATTTTGGCCATACTGGAAACAGAGGGCTAGAGAAACAAAAATTCAGCAGAAAAATTCCTGACCACAGACTAGAGTTCACATAGAACACAAAAATAAATTAAGTAGTGCACAGTAAAGCCAACAACAGCTAAATATTTGTATACATCAATTATATGCAGCATGAGGTAATATTGCTCACATTATGGAGGGAGATTCTTAGTTGGTTTTGTTTCTTTTGAAGAGATTGAATTTGTCCTGTGCGTATAGAAACTCCTGTAACGTAACACTGAAGTAACAGAGACTTCTGTAAAATATATACCACTATCAGATAGAAACACACACGCTCTTCATTACTTATGTATGCCACAATTAAATAGGTAAGTGATTTGATTCTTAGGATCTAGCTGAAGATGATTATAGTAGGCCATCCAGATTTTTATGAACCGTTCGGTTCTCCTTCCCGTTGTTGGAATCCTCTGATGGCGTGTATTGGACCTGATATTCTTGAAGAATTTTAAAAACATCATGGTGTCCAAAATGTAAAGCTTCATCCATAGGAGTGTTATTCCACCTACAAGAAGCAGCACAGTATTTTTAAGATCAGGTCATTAAGTACAGAGCCAAAAGCGTTAAAATGTAGTTCTTTATATACTGTGTTAATAATTGAGCACACAGACCACACTCAGTTCAGTAACTGTGGAATTACTTCATTAAGCTGAGCATAAACTTTTAAATAATGGTTTTAGAGGGTTTGTTTTTATTCCTGCTCGCTCTGCAGAACCTACGGAAAAGGATCCACTTCCTTCTGCTTCAGTGGACTGGCTCAATATTTCGCTCTTATTTGACAGACATCTCTCCTCACGAAGAGTAGGGAGATGCTATTGGAGCATCACGTCTCCAAATCAGCAATAAAACCACTCACCTGTCTTTGGGGAAAGGATTCACTTTGCATGCTTCCAGTAGAAACTTAACAACATCCACGTGTCCTATAAGAAAAGCAGGTTTATGAGTGTATGCACTTATATATATATATATCTCCATGTATATAAGCAGGTATGCATAGACAGGGCAAAGATGCTCTAAAGCAAGTTGACCACCTCCTACTGACAGAGAGAGCAAACGACATGTGAGGAGACATTACCTTCTGCAGCTGCCACATGCAGGGCTGTTCGTGAGTCATAGTCTCTTTGCTCCATATCCATTCCTGACAGAGCAAATCTTAAAAAAAAAAAAAAAAATTATTACAGAGAAAAGTCTTACATAATTAAAGCAAGTTACAAATCTACCATGGAACAATATCCCTCTGCTGAGGGTATCTTTCTGATGGTTAGGCTTGGGTCTTTTGGTTGGGTTTTGGGTGAACAGATTCAATCTCTGGCTCATGCAGCTCGATGTCCCCAACACAGAAGTAGTGCCTGTGCACATTAATAAATAAACAACAACAGCAGGAACCAAAGAGGCAGCATTCCTGTTCCCAGACCCCGCTGATCTTTACCTCCGCAGTGCAGACACATCCCCTGTGTAGGCAGCAAACAGCAGATTTATCACAGACTTCACCTATAAAGAGAGATGAAGTCCAGTTTACTGATGATCTTTCCTCACAAAGGAAACTCAGAAAAGCTCAGTGTGGCCAGCTGGTCCAGTGCTTATGAACTTGCTAATTGTATCCCCCTTGCCTGGCCATGTTTTGCTGTTCAGCATAAAACACTGAAGAATTCACTCCCAACTTGTTCTGCTACCAGTACGGTAAGGTCTGTCTTTCCAAGGCTGAAGTCATTAAAGACAGTAAAAGAACTATGGAACATTCATTTCTGCTCTACTGTGGTAAAAAATATGAGCTTTTCTGTATGGACAAACCATATTTCTCTCTTTGATTGCACAATGACACCAAGTATTGAATTGCACAGACTTTAACAATTCATAAAACCATAAACTCCTCATAAGACAAAATCATTCTGGAAAAGTAAGATTTTTTTTTTATTATTATTTTTCAAATTAACAGTGAAGATTCCTAATGCCAGGAGAAATCTGGGTCAGCAGAAGAAAAGAAACAATACTGTCAGGCTACACCAACCTTGTCTCATGCACATTTTTAGTATGTCCCGGCTATAACAACTCTATGAGTTTTAACAGGAGCCAAAAATGACAAGCTGAAGGGTTTTAAGCATCACTCATTAACTTCTTTCATAAACTTTCATAAACAGCCACTTCTAGAGACCATTTCACAGTAATTTCCAGTAAGCTTTCTAAATGCTGCTTTGCTTTTTAAGTTGAGTCTGCAAAGCTCTATCCATGCCACCAGCCAAGTAACAGAGATAAAGGAGGAAACCGATGCTGCGTTGACCCTCTTTACATGGAAGAGAAACAAACAGAACAAAAAATCCCCACCCACAAGCCAAGTCTCCCACAGATTCCTGCAAGAACACTGGCACATTTTCACAAGGCCACAGATGAGCCAACATCTGCGCCTCCTAGAAACCAAACCTGTGGAATTGCTTGCTGCTTTTCACACCTCAAATATGCACTGACGCAGAGAGACACTCAGCCAGGAGGAGAGGGAGGCGCAAAGGCCAGGGCAGAGATACAAAGAGGACACGAAGCCATGCTCACTCCAGCACCCACAACCTACTGCAGCTCCTTCTCACTTTGCATTATGAGGCTGCTTAGGCATAAAATCTGCAGGACTCCATCTGTTCTCAAGGGACTCAGCACCCCCAGGCTGCCCCTAAGCCTGACTGGCTGCAAAGGCTGGGCTCCTGCTCAGGCTCTCAGCTCTGGCTCCACAGCACCTGGATCACTGGAACTGTGACAATCCCAACATCCTGCCCCAAACCCTCCTCACCAGCATTACAGAGGACAGGCCTCACGTGATTCTGTTCCTCCCACAAAAATGTTTTCTGTTTAGAGTTTCTGCAAAAAAAACCAAACCAGCAAGCAGGGCTCTCGCATAAGGTCAGTGGGGGCTCTGCTCGGGAGGCAGAGCCGGCCACCCTGCTGAGCCCACCCACCCCACAGACAGCTCCCCCAGCTGCCCCATGGCTGGGCTTGCCTCCTCTCCAGCCCTGGCTCAGCATCGGGGATGCAGGACCATGGGAATGAGCCACTGTAGGGTCCTGCAGGGGTCTCCACCTTTGGGGGCTGAGCTCGCAGCTGTCACAGATGCACAGGCTTGCACCAGTAAATCCACCTCAGGGCACCCAAATACACTCCCCCCCCCGGGCTTTCCACAGTGAAGTATCAAAACCTACCAACAGAGGGCACATCTTTTACAGCCACTGGGTTGCAAACTGTATTTAAACACAGAAAGAGGAATTTGGTTTGATAATCTCTACATTTCATCAAGATGATTCAGGCATTTTCCTTGGAAAGGGAGAAGCTGAGCACTGCTCCGCTGCTGGGGCCCCGCGGGCAGACCAGGCTGGCTGCACTGCCACGTCTCAGGTCCTGCAGGTGCTGAATACTCTCCCTTTTCAGGAGCCAGGATGAGCAAAGGACACCTCTGTCTTTCATAAAAACCATTTCAGAGCTAACACTGACCATTTTGGCTGCGCTTCTTGATGTTTCTGGGAAATGTAAATGTGTATTAAAGTAATAAAATAAAAATAACACACATTCCTTTCTTCAAAAAACAACTTTCCAAGTGCTGCCAGGGCCCAAAATCCCTCTGGATTCAGATGACCCTTTTGCTAAGAAGCCAGTTTCATTTTCTATAATAATGTGACAAAATGTAATCTGGAGATTCCTGAGGCTTTCTAACACAATCATCTTAAGCCAGGTCTTTCAGGAATCTGGGAAAGGTTAAAGCTGCTCGTCTTAAAATACAGCATTTTAAATCTAAGGCTGCATTATTATAAATCTGAACGTCTTAGCAGATCAAAACAAAGAAATACAAATCCAGACAAACAGAAAAAATATCTGCTTGTTTAGTTCAGAAGTAATCTTGAGAGGAACACAACTGCTCTCTGTACAACAGTAAAAGTAATAGGATACAAATACAGGAGAAAACCAACGAATTTAGCAGGACAATTATTGGCAGAGCAATTATCTAAAGCTGGTCAGGAATGAACTCAAGCTGAAAAAAAAGGCAGAGTGTAGCCATCATAGCTGCAACAATCCCTTTGGGGCTACCTACCCTCCTGCTTCTAGAGAGACTTTAATGATTTTATGGAAGAATTGGGTTGGATTTGGCAGCAACAAAACACACCTGGATCCCACAACTGAACCCAACTCCATTAGCAGCATAGTCCAGGCCAAAAACTTAACAAATTTTACAGAGTTTTGAATTAAACTGTTCAAAAGGCATCCATAAACAAGTGAAGTTTTATTGAGTTCACATAAAAAAGTGAACTCAATAAAATTTAGAAAACTGCACATACAAAATACATTTTGAATGCGAAATAAGAATATACCATATCCAGGAGCATCTTACAGATCTTTCCTTAGTTTTCAAGAGAATATTAATCCAAGTAGCATATGTATACTGAATTGTCATGTAAGAGGCTATCCTTTACATTGAGAAAAAGTTACTATTTGACCAGCACTTGCTGCCAGGAGCTTTTTATCTGTGCAGAATGACTTAGACTGCCATAAAGTACAAATCCTTTACCCTCAAACTCACAAGCATACTAGTCTGAGATAACAGGTCCATTGCAAAAAATCAAGAGCCAAAAGAAACTCTAAAGTGGGAGTGGCAAATATAAGATTTTGGGGGGTTTAACTGTAGGGGAAGAAAAAAAATAGTGAAGATGACAGATGAGCTGTGTCCATTCAAACTAAGCAGGGAAAAAGGCAACGAAAGTTTTTAGAGACTTTGTCATGTGGCTCATGATCCTTTATGTGCCACATTCAGTGCTGCTGTTTCTACAACTGCACCGATGACATTTTCCCTAATGTTTAGAAACAGAAAGTTTATATTCAACCCAACTTTATCTTCAATGAACTACATTTTCATACTGCACACACCTCCCTAACTATGAAAATTTAATAAAAGGAGAAGGGATGGAGTCTCTCTGCTATGTATGAGCAGGATCACACGTTACCATACAGTTGTATGGTGGGAACAAACCCAGAGTGGAAACTGTGCCAACTTTTGCCAAATAGGAGAAAAAAGCCACAGGCACCAAAGCAGAGGAACTTGGCAGCTTTCTTCTTATGCCATCAGTACAGAGAACTGCTCCCTTGGCCACAAGGAAATCCTCTTGGTACAATACTCCTCAGTGCTGGCTATAACCCTGGTTATCCCAGCAGCAAAACCAGCATGGAAAAGTTCCTCAGGAACACTTGTGTTATTCAGTGCTGAAGATCAAAAACACAGTTCGTGTTTTCACCTTCAGGTTAACAGGTGTTGGAGGTCTTGGACTCAGCTGGATGAAGTTATGAAAGATTCCAGTCCTGCTTCATGCCAGAGGTGACCAAACGACCACCTCCTCCAGAGGTCCTTTCCAACTTACAGTGCTGCAAGTCTGTGGGTGAGGACACGAGCGGCACAGTAAAGAAAAAGCAAGATTGTTTTTGCTCAAGAACTACACCGAGGTCAAGTTAAAGGAAGGAAATACTCAGAGTTCAGAGTGGCAGGAAGTCACGCCACTGCAGCAAACACTTCAGACAAACACAAGGGACCAAAAGGCAAAGAAACAAAAAGCAAAAAAATCAAAACCCCAAAGCACAAACTGAGTGTTCTACAGCACTGACAGTGGCAAAGAGAAACTCAATGTGACTCCTAGTCCAAAGCTTCATATTGCAGTTAAATACGTCCTAAGCTTGTCCTAAGCTCCCATGTTAAATGTTTCAGAGAAGTCTCCTTCAAGTAGCAGTGTTCAGATGTGAACTGACCACACAGGAACACAAAGGCTGCCTCAGCACATGCAAGTGCACAGCTGTCCCCTCTTTCTCTGCAAACACACTGTCAAAGGGCTTGGAGCAAGACATGAGAATTTTCCCTTTGTTTTCCTATTTCTCAATGTACCAACTTGAAAAATCTAAGTAAAAAAAAAAAGTTCAACTTCAGTATTAATATGTTGAAGTCACTTATTTTAAGTGGAATTTCAACACATCTAACTGATCTGAAAGGCTTGGCTGGAATGTGCAAATTGCCTTGGAGGAGTATTTGTAACAGAACAGTCTTTTCTACTGGAGCTGCGCACCCAAATCCAGACTTACCTAAATAGTCTCATGATACCCAATAGCAAATGCCCACACAAGACTGAGATGGAATCACTTCTCTCTTTATGCAGACTGGTTCAGAGGATTTTCTTTTTTACTGAAGCAAAGTATGTCTATCACTGCCTGGCTCTAATGCCATCAACAGAAGACCACTCCAGACACCTCAGAGAGAGAACACTGCCATCATTTTTTAGCACTAACATGGGAAACCAAGGCCCAGAAATGAACTGCTACAGCCTCATGGTGAAGGGACAGTGACCTGACACCTTCTGCCCACTGACTCTCGTGCTTCAGCACTAATAAATAACAACCAAAGCTCAAGTGGGAACCAAATCGAAGCAGCTGAGTGTACCAGCCCTGTGCTCTGTCCCTGCCCACGTGTCCCCATCACTACTGGGCTCTGTCCTGCTATCGTTGCAGCACCTCCAGCATGGCAGGGAGAGCCCCTGCTCTGCAGTGCACTTGGGTCAGGAGAGACAAGCCAAACAGCTGTGCAAGAAAGGAAAACAAATCCTTTGGAAAAAATTAATTTAGCTCAAAGCTGGATTAATTCCATGAGAAGCTCTTAGCTAAAAAGGTCACCGAATCTGGATTTTAATTTCCTACTCTGTCCTGCTTCCTGAGAACATCTCCCTCCCCCTGTTTCTTTGAAAACATTACAGGATTTACATTCTAAAAAAAATAGTACTTTTTTACTTTACTGTTTCTCCAGGTGGTTCAGCAATACAGTCAAGCCCAGTAGTTTATAATAGTGCTGCTCAAGGCAATACAAACATGAATAAATAAACTTCCCTAAACTTTCCAGTGCTCTTCCCATAATATCTAGGGATGAGGTCACAGGTTAGCCTTCAGAGATGTTCAAAATACCGCCAAAAAAAATGGAACTTTGCCATATCTGAGCTTTACTATCCACCAGACTGAGTGTGCTGACAGGAGACCTTCCAATACCACATGGGGAGTTAAAAAAGAGAGAAAATGAGCAGTATACTCTTCTCTCATGTCCCATTTTTTGTGCTTAAAATGGGACACAACATTTCCCTTTGGGAACTCTGCCCTCCTGGTCAACTGGCTTGAAGAACAAAATTTTAAATGTTCCCCTGCACAGCACAGAGGTATACAGATAGTCTGGGATATAAACTATCTCTTGAAGCTCAGGCCACCTGTAATGCCAGGGAACCATCACACCAACCCCAGGGCCTGATGCACTGGGGTCCCAGGTGAGCAGGGCTGTGGGTACAGGACACCCAGGCTCCTGACAAAGACTCCCAGCATGGCAATAGGAATGAAGTCGTGTAGCTCTTCACCAGCACGGAGCACAGCAGGGAAATCAGCTGGGCTCACCTGGAAGTGTCCCAAGGCACACTTATCCACACCATCAACACCCACCCACGCTGAGCACGGATCACCTGCACCCACGACACCCGGGTTGCCTCCCCGGGGCAGCTGCACCCACAGTGAGGGTGACAGAGCCCCGTTCCCCTGTCCCTGTCCACCGGGACTCTGCCAGGTGGCATCTCCCAGCAGCACATCCTTAACACAACCAGGAGGAAGGCCCAAAGGGCTCAGTGCTTTCCCACCCGCCCCATGTAGGATGCAGGGGACACACGAACCGAGGGCTGGCAGCAGCAGCTGCCCATGAGCTCAGCTTTGCACCCATTGTTCACAGCACACGGCACGGCTGAGCCGGCTCAGCGCGGGATTAACTCGGAAATGCAAAAAATAGATGGTTAAGCTGTCTGAGGTGAGCACTCGTCTAGGGAAGGGGGATTTAGTGCTTGGCAGCGCTAAGGGAATGGCTGTTCTAAACTCTGCCCATTGCCACGGCCTCTGCAAATGGCCAAGGACTGACCAGGAGGGCAGAGCAAAGAGCCTGTGCAAGCTGCGAGCAGAGAGCATTAAAAGCTCTGGAATCAAAAGAAATTCAAGTTCACAGTAGCACTGTTGGGCTGCTTTCCTGAAGCTGATCCCCTAGTGAGGGTCATCGGGTTTAGGCAGCAAGAAGCAATCACTCCTCCTGCTCTCCAGAGGAACCGCAGATTTGTAGGCACTTATTAATGAAAACAAAAGCCCTGAAATTTAAGACACCAATGTATATTCTGAAACAGCAGTGCTTACCTACAGAAACAAGAAAAAGTAAACTATTTAGTCAGCCAGTTTTTACACAGTGAACTTATAACTCAGCCATGCTGAAACACAGCCTTTAGATGGCTTTTTCCCTATAAGGTTTCATAATCAAACTGAAAAACAAAATTAAAATCTCTTAAACCTCCTCAAAATGAATTTTGAGGCTTAAACTTTGAAATTAAACATAGAATGCAAGTAGTCCCTAAAAGGATAAAAATAAAGCCAGGATGAATCAGAGAGCATGTAGATGTTTGTACATTCAGATATCAGCCAGGACCAATTATTTTAAAAATTAGCCATTTTTGTATTTACATTTAATTTGCAATAAACTGGAAACTGCTCTCCAGGGTCCACTGGCAAGGTTAGGGTTGGGAAACAAAAATCACTGTTCAAGTCTAAAAGAGAGAGTCACCATTTTCCTTTAAAATACCATTGTGTAAGTCATACTTTGTAGGCAAAGAAATATCAGTCAAAAGTTTCTTTTTGCAACTGAGCTTCTGCTTTGTTTCCCACAAAATGAAGTGAAAGTTACTATCCAAGGGTAAGTAAAACATTTATTTCTAAAATTAAACATTAAGACTGACCTGTAAACAAATGCCCAACCAAAATAATACAGGTTTGTCAAAAGCAAGCAGGTATTGCTCTGTCCTCACACTGAAGTCTGGTACAGCTTTTAGAACAGTTGGTGTTGAGTCTGGAACAAACAGATCTCTAAAATCCAGTGTTTATGAGGAGATGAAAGTGGTATTTAGTTGTTCCCAGTGCCAGAGTGGAAGCAGCACACACCTAACACTCCTCACACAGAAACCTCCAGGCACAGCCAGGACCTGGCCTGTCTGCCCCACCACAGTGCCAGAACACAACTCTTGGACTTTAGTCCTAGTTTATTTTACCAAAAGACTAGTTTAACTTAATTTTAACCTAAGTTTAAGACTAGTCCACCCAGGTGAGGGCTGGCTCTGAAGCAGCGTTGGAGCTTGCTGGTGAGATTCTGACCATGAATATTTCTAGGGATATGGAGTCCTTGAAGGCACTCAAAGCAGTCTCTGGATTAAGCCTTAACATTACCTTATTCTACAGAGAACTAAGTTACATAAGGACAGGTAATTCATCTAAGAAACTTCCTGAGGCACACAAATGGTCTTTGGCTTCAGTAAGAGTGATCAATCCATCCCACATACCTCTACAGCAACCCAACACTGACTGTCTCCAGTAAAATACAGAAACATTTGAAAATACAAACAAGGCTAGCTGTTCCATAAAACTTTCATTGCTTCTTCAATCCTTTTCCCCTCTTGGTACCCTGCCTTCTGCACCATCTATCCTTGTTTCCTCAGGCAATTTGAAAAAAGTGCAAAAATAACTTTAGAATCTGCCAATATTTCCTCTTCTGTGTTTTGAAACTAAACAGGAAACAAGATTATGCCCATTTTTTTCCCCAGTCCATTTTCTAACCCTTTGACTATCCCTTCTTTTCCTCAAGATGGTGCAAGGTCCTCTTTCACAACTAGGGACAGAGGACAAGACCCAGCTCCTTTAGTTTTACGAGCTGTGGGTGCAGAGTTTATTTTTGGACTCAAAGCTGCCACAAGTGACTTTCAAAGCTGCCACCACGGATTTTATTTCTGGAGTCTCCCTGGTGGAATTAACTTGAAATGCTGTTTGCCCAGCATTGATTCATATACCTTGTGCTGTCGATAGAAAACCAGCAAGCCTCACAAAACACATATTTATTCCCCCTTACAGTTTCCAGCAGCCGTGTTCAAACAGAACCCACGCGTATCCCAAAAGATGCTTCTCCCATGAATGATGTCTAGACTGCAGCCACACAAAAGGCTGCATTTTCAAGTATCCACACCCAAAGCAGCTCTAAACTGTACTGCTAAAGCTGCAAAACCCTCTGGCAAGCCAGTTAGTTATTATTTTTATCTTTTTTTAAAGCTGGACAAAACCCCAGTAGGATTTTGAACATCTTATTGCAATTCAACTATTAACATTTTCAAATCCAAATTTAATCTTTCAGAAGAAAGTTAGTAATTTTCTCCTTCTGACTTCCTATGTTTTTTAGCTGGCTGGTACATGCTGACAATAAACATTTCTGATGGCCCTAATAGTGTCTGTTTGAAATCCCGAAACAGAGCAAAGAGTTTTCACTATGTTCCATTCAGACACAGGAGCACGAACACACAAACAAGTGCACAGAAGCTGTGCATGCAACTGAATGCAAGAAATATTTAATTAAACCAAATATAAACACCAAACATTTCTCTTGACACCATGGAAAAGAGAAGTCATGAGCCCCTTCCTTCAACCTCAGAACTGTCAATCTGCTTTCCTGAAAACATACACGCCAAGGCTGCAAAAGGAGAAGTGCCACCTCCCTGGAGGGGAGATGGTTTGTTCCATTCCTTCCCTGCTGCTGGCTTCAAATGAATTTCTACCATCATATTTCCCTCTGATTCAAACCTTTTGGAGATTAGTCAAAATGTCTACAGTATTACACCACCCAAAATTGCAAATAAATAGAGTATTGATACTGCATGTTACAGTAAACTACATTTCTTTGCCCATCTCTGCCTGAAGTCTGCTTGTCAGAATAGTTAAATTAAGTATTTAAAACCATCTAAAAATGATACTTGCTACAAACTAGCACAAACCCATAACTGTTTGTCCTTTTTTGCCCTGTTCTGTAAAATTTTGCATAAAATTTTAAAAGCTTAAGGACATAGGAAGCAGTAACTGTGAACAAGAGGTACTTTTCCGCCAACCACATTTGGAGAGAGCCACGAAAGACAGATTAAACCAAAATTCACCTCTTCCAACACCAATCTCTTGATCATAAGAAGGCCATCAAGTGGACACAATTTTTGGAAAGCGTTTGTAACACTGGTATTCCTCAAAACATCTCCCTGTGTGTGAACAGGCTAACCAGTCTTAAATACTATCAGACAGGAGGTGCAAACTCTTTCAGAGTATAAAAATATCCTTTGACTCATACAGAACACGGCAAGAGTCATATTTAGGGCTGAGCTCAGTTCTACAATTAATTCAGCCAATGCAGAGCTGAATTACAATGCAGAGTTTATTATATTGAATTATTCTAATTTTTAAAAGCTAAATGAGATTGAGTATCTTACAGATGAAGTTTAAAACAATCTCTTTGTGAATCCATAAGTAAGTCTGTTTCACGCTGTGTCTGGTTTTGCTCAAGTGCCTGAACGACAGCAACAGCAGCACTGACAGAACCACCCGAGACGATGCCCGCAACCCAAGCAGAGACCTTGTTTCATGGCAACAAACACTGGGAATTTGCAATGCCTTATTATTTACAGTTCCAACTACTGATTAATTCTAAAGTATCAGTAAACTGATGCTGTTTAAATTACAGATAAACTATTAAATTAAGATGAATTAAGAGTTAAGTAATTAAACAAAATATTTACTAGAATAAGTGGAACGTCTACTTACCTTGAGTAAGCTGAGATTCTTTCAGAAAGACCATGCCCATTTATTCCACTCCTGAGGATGTGCAAACCTTTTGGGGTGAGCATACGCTATTCTGGCCAGCCACGTTCCTGAACTGCCCCACTCCTACTCCTGCCTCTCCTGATGGAGGCAGAAGAAACAATCCTTCACCAATACCAACTCCATAACTTGATATACAGAGGTGGAGAGTGGATCACACAAAGCCAAGTGTAGTTGCAGCCTCTCATACAAGCCTCTCCTCCCAAGCACCAGTGCATTCAAACTGAATTTTACTATAAAATATTACATAGTATCACAACAGGGTGCATGCATGGGGTGGTTTGCCCTTTCCAATACCATCATGAGAAGCAGGACAGCCCAAAACATTGTGGGAAGCAGTGCATTACTGGTTTCATCTTTCCCCTTTCTGGCTGATAAAACCACCACTAAAGATGAACTGGCTCAAGGGGTACACAGAAAAGAAGCCACACAAGTCAGAGCTCAAGATTCAGATCCATTGACTCCATCAGTATTAAGATCACAGGATCTCAGGAAGAGACACTTGCCTGGTACAGAGTCAAGAACAGGTAGGAGCATCAGTCAGTACTGATGTCAGACACCCCTGAACAGCTCATAGATCATCCTACGTTTTTGAGCACAGAAGGTCTAAAAGTATTTAATGCTGAAGCTTCCCCAGTGCTCAGATGATGATGTAGTGATGGGAATTTCCCTCCCCATGCAAATGTGCCTGGACAGACAGACAAGCTTGGCAGAAGAGGAGCTAATCTGACGTGCTACTCACTGACAGTTACTGACAGATGGTTTATCCTTTGCTTGATACCCATGTTGGTACAGGTATACCCACTGTATCCCCTTTGTTTTGGGGGATGATTATGTTGATTTCAGAAGGTGCAGATACTGGGAAGAGGAGAGAAAACTGAGTAGCAAAAGTGCCTTGATTAGATTACAATGAACATGGCCACACTTTGTTCCACCTGCTGTTACCAATTTCTTCTGGTATCAATGAACTAACACACCTTTTACTTTTGGAGACAACAGAATTAAGTCTATGACTGAAAAGACTCCCAAAATATCAAGTCCAAATTTAATCATCTTTCACAAGACTTAGACCTAAATTCAGCAGATTCCACATACTTTCTTCTTTAAAAAAACAACAAAAAAACAACAAGAACAAAACCAACAAACAAACAAACAAACAAAAACTCTTTCATGGACATTCATAAACTCATAAACTGAGCTAGCCAGCAAGTTTTGGGCTACTTTTTTACCTTTTTTTTTTACTTACTTGCTAGCAAGTTAAAATAGCAATATTGAATAATAGTGATCAGGCAGTTCCAGAGAACCGTAACTTAATAAGAGGGAGCCAGAAAAATCCAACCTGGCTCCTGTCCTATGACCAAAGGTGTCACAGATATGCTTTTGGCCATGAATGGTATGACAAAGGAATGGTAGGTAGGCTAATTATTTCAACAAAAACTTTACTAGATCAAATGAAAGATTTAAAGCATAAAGACTTCTACTCTCCAAGTCAGAAGATGAAGACCAGGCAAAGTTTCAGTTCTGGGTGACATGCATTTGCCATCAGTAGTTTGGATGGAAATACCTGAATGCTGCCATCATGTCCAAAGCCATCAGAGTTATGAATAAAAATGACCCTCTCAAAGACTTTAATTTACTCTGTTTTCAAACTTTTTCAGCATTCCTCATCAGCAATAGAATGTTTTGTCAGTACATTATGATGAAGTTCCAAAACGGTAAAATAACAATTCTTGCACTAAACTATCACAGGAATCTCACAGACTTTGGTAGTTCTTTTCAAAGACTAACCCTCTGCTAACAGTTCTGCAACAAAGAGCATAGGGAATATACACAGAAACCTTAACAAGGGGAATGAACGCTGAGCCATTGATTCTGGATGCAGGAAAAAAACAAGAGCCTTTGAAGTAGTGGATACAGACATTACTAACACTGCAAGATTTGGGACCAAAGGGCTGGGATCAACGACAGTCACATGAATAAAGTGGAATGCTGATGGGTGCTTTAGTGACCTAGCTGTGTTAAGCAGACAGGACAAAAGGATGTCTGCCTTTTCAAGGACCTATTGACACGACTGATATCCACACAGCAGAGCAGAGTGGAGTAATGTTCCCGCTTCCCACGCTGCAGGTTACTTCACAATTTATGGATGACAGTTTAGTCTTAAATACAGGACGTGGAACTGGAATTAGTTCCCCAAAAAAAAAAGGACTTTGTTCTCCGAAGACACTTAGGGCAACTGCACTAGTAATGGACTGTCTTCACCCTCCAAGATGAAAGCAGAATGGGGTGATCCTACCAGAGATTTGCACTCTACTCCTGTTGGGAAGGTTGTTTCTAAACTACTAGGATCAGTTTCTATAAATCTTCTTCTAATTTTTAGGCTATGTATTCAGTTCTCTTTGTATTGGAAATACTTATTAGCTTAAACAAATCTTCCGTGCTTTTATCTTCAAATCCTGCAAACAGTTATATTATTCCCATCACCCTTGGTATATGGAACAAAATGTTTTCAGCTATTTTAGTCCGTTTCTCTATGTCCTCAATCATAATTCTTAATCCTGTTCTGCAATAGCATCAGTGTTTGTTACTTTTTTTTTAAACATGCTTAATTTGAACAGTTTATTCTCAGATCAAGATTACATTCTAATTATTTGACTTGCAATAATTACAGATTGGAGAACTTTTTAAAAGACAAGGCCTTTAAAAGAAGTGTGAAATGCACTTCTCATTCAGAAAGCCAAAGCTACACATATAACCAAACCCAGGTCTGTCAGTCAAAAACACTGATATTGAATGAGTAATTCCTGAACAAACAATGAAATTGCCTGCCTTGAGGAAAAAGCTGGGCCCGTGAATGACATCAATGGGAAGTGAGCAACATTATCTCTTCCTATCACTCCCCTTGTGCTCTCAGCTCATTGTTCTGAGCACTCTGATCACAAGGGGTCCTAACAGCAACATGCCATCCCTCAGCAAATAACATACTTCCATGTTGGCATTTAGCCTGTTAGGCTTTAACAGAGAAATAAAGGGAATACAGCCTTTTCAAATCCTTAAATCACTTTATTTTCAATGATATAATGGAAAAAATATTTAGAATCCAGTAGGAAAATCCAGCAGAAAGTGAAAAATGTTAGTTACTGCTGACCAAAAGCCATTTTTACCTATGCCACTTCTAGGACTACCTAAAGGCAAACAGATCATGGCACAATGGTAAGCTCATCATGATCAATGAAAAGACAGAAGTCACCATTACAAGCTACAGAAAGGGAAAATTCCAACTGTAAGTCAGGAAAAAATTCTTCAATCAAAGTGTTAAAGCACCAGGACAGGTTATCCAGCCAGATTACAGAAACCTCATCATTGCAGGTTTTCAAAACTTAGGCTGGCAAAGCCCTTGAGCAACACAGTCTGACAGTAGATTGCTCTCTGAGCAGGAGGCTGGACTGGAAGATCTCCAGAGACCCCCTCCAAGCTCTGCGACCTTGTGGTTTCCTTCTTATGTTGCTTAGTTACCAAAATCCCGTGCACTTCATACAGATGGGTTAGGGTGACCACACCCAGCCAAGTAAAATCGACCCAATTTAAGATACAGGGTGCACATAAATTTCCAATCTGGGGTGTGCACAGGCATTTTGTGAAAACACATGAAGGGACAGCCACGTGCCCAATGGGTCGGGACTGGAGCAGAGCAGCAGCCAAAGAAGGCAGCGGTACCTTACAGCAGACACAGCCCCTGCACGCCTGCTCAGTGCATGAAACAAAGCAATGTATGGCCAGCTGGAACTTTTTTGAGAGCAGAAAAGCATTCTAGAATTACTTCCTTTCCCCCTTGTACTTCCTTCAACCTTGTTTCTTCATCAGTCTTAGTGCTGAGGTGTCAAAGTGTCTACTGTTCTCCCCGCGTCTGACCATGTTTGTCTTGTCGGTTCAAAAATTTGCCTGGTCCAGCTAACAGGCTTACTCTAGGCCAAGTATCCATTCCTCACAGCCTAAAAGTTCTGTTTCAACTACGTAAACTGGTAAAATAACCCAAAACAATACACAAAACACCCAACAAACTTGCCCCCACCACACTTCTGCCAGTCTGAACTCTGTTCTAGGCATTCAGTGAAACTGCAGCCTCAGATGTAACCAAACCATTATGTACCCTAGCTACACACAGAAAAAATGCACCTGCATTTCCAGAAGTAGCTCTACTATGTGCAGAGCTGTGCCACTCCAGTCTTGCAAAAACTTTTCAGTGCTGAGTGTCCAAGTGATACCAAAAGCCTGCATAAAGAAGTATTAGATGCTAATAATAAAATTAACTTCTACTTGCATGAAAGTCAAAAGGAAACAGGGCATTTTTATTTCACACATGATATCCTCTAGAAGGAGCAAATGGCAAATCAGAAACCACACTTGATGCAAGGTAGAGCAGTTCAATAATTTACACTATTTAAATTATTCAACATACTAAGACACACATTCCTGAAAGAAAATGGGGCTGTGCATGACCCAAGCATGCCATTACACACACCAGTCAGTCATGTGCTTTCTAGACTGGACAAGACGTGTGGAATAGACAAGATACCAGCATGATAAAAAGATAATTAAGCTTTAGTTACATCTCTTGCCACCCCTGCAGCTCCTATAGACACTTGCAACACCCATTCTTCAAGGAGACTGCACTGAAGGCAAATTATCAGGTGTATTTAGTCATCCCCGTAAGTACTCTACTGAAACAGCTCTGTACTTCTTTCACTGCAATAACTGCTTTTGGACTCCCTTCAGAAAACTGCAGAAAACATTTTTTAAAATTAAAAAGTAAAAGCCTACAAATAACATTTAGGATACTAAAACACACATAAATTATGAAGCTCATAATTAATTACTCTGTTCACAGCTAACTACTGTGCATCAATGACATGTATGTATCAAGATCAAGAGATATAACAGCAATGAAGAATCCACATGCTCAGTCCCCCCTCCCATCCACCCTCTTCTGAGTCCATTGCCTTTTTATTCATCCACCCACCCACTGGTCTTCTGACACAAATACACAGTGGAAACCAAAATGTAAGAGCCAAAATAATTCTACAGTAAGTCACCTGCGACTCTCTCTTTGTACCTACTACTCTTCTACCTTTCACCATTTTTGACTTTTAGAGAATAAATTCTATCGATATGTGCTATTTTTATGTACAATGAACATGTAGGTAATTCTGAGCCTTAAACAAGTGACTTCAGCTTATAAACCAGTCTACAGAAAAGCTAAAATAATAATTACAGCCATCCTCAGTATAGGCAGACCGCACTGTCACTACTAAAACAATTTGGGGTTTGGATCACCTTTCTTGCTACACATGATTTTTATGCTGTATTTTTCCCCTCATAATGCTCAGGATCAGCAGTTACTACTCTGGCACGAGTACCATTAGCCACATATTTTCCAAGTGACTGAATCTGTATTTTCAAAACCAGACAAATACACAGTGACATGAATATCCTACTGCACATGGGTTTTTTTCTTAAAAATGTCACAGTGAGAAAGTTTTGCCATTTTGACTTTTGTTTCAACTTTCTAAGATAATAGTTCAAAGAGAAAAATAATTAGATTATTGTACAAAATGTTTACGAAATCTCAGGAAGGCTTTCAATGACTGGTTTAACTAAATCTGTTTATTCCACCTACTTTTCTAGAATCTTTTTAAGAATGAGCGCTCACTACCTCAGCTTCAACCTCAAAAATGTGTTTGCACAAATCTGTTCTCCATTGAGAGGAAAAAAAATACAATAAAAATCAGCTTAAAATAAATTTATTAAACAATACAAAAATAAGCATGCTGGAAATCAAGATACATAAATAACATACAATGCAAATGAAAAATGGAAAATGAGACAGGTAACTTAACAACTGAGCCAAAAGGTACAACACAAATGCTAAAATAAAACCTTAAAAAGCATTTACATTTCTAATGAAATGTTAATGATGCTGACAAAGAAAAACAAACAAAACAGCTAAAATGCTTGAATATCAAGAATTGCTATTACTGTAGCACAGGTGAACACTAAAACCGTTGCAGACTCCACACATGGGATGGATGACCAGCCCTGGGATGGGGACCTGCTCACCACGCCCCAGGCAGGGGGGGAGTCTCAGGGCAGACTTGACTCGGGCTCAGGGTGCCCTGCCATGAACAAGAGCCATCTGCAGTCATGGCAGAGCAGGACAAGAAACTACAAGTGTGGGCAAGTTACAAAATAATTGGTTCAAAGGAGTCTCCTCCTGACCCTTCCTAGCTAGAGGCTGCCTTCAGTTCTGAGACAGGCTTCCAAAGCATGTATTACAGAACTGTAATATATATATAAATATATAGAGAGATTGTTTAAGCTGTACCCTAAATATTATTATGCATATTAAAGATCTAGTAGTTTACTTTTATAATTTCCCATGCAGGACTTGACTCTTATCTCAAGTTTTGTATGCAAAATAAAGTAAAACTTTTTATTTTCAAGTCAAAACCCAGATGGAAAAATCTTCCATCTTCAACCACATTTTTAGAAGTGGCTTCGGATAGTACTAAAAATAAGCATGGGTAGAATCAGATCAAGCAAATCCTGCATGATGCATTTGCCTTTTTTAATTAAATCAGTAATTTAAACCAGCAACATGTCATCACTGTAAATGCTTTTCATTAGCAGCACAGACACGTTACATTCCCTCTTGCAACTGAGGGTATTTCAGGTAATGACATGTAGTTCTGCAGGATGTGAATACTTGCTAGGTCTCTGTAGCTACTAATTTACTGTAAGATCCTCAAATGGGTGAGACAATTTTATAATTCAAGACTTTGCCTTTACTTACTTTATTTTCAGGATAAGCACTGACAACCAACCTTATCATCAGTGATAAGATTATAAAACAGTTATTACTCAGCAATTTTTGACTGACACTTATTACTGACATCTGCACCACAGATCTGCATCTTCATCCCAGTAGGGCTTCAAATTCACTGAAATCTTTTGCTTAAACGCTTTTATCCCAGGCTTCAAAGACAGGAAGCCTATCCTTTTGCAATACACTGCTAAATGAAGATTATTCAGGGTTTAGTCAGTATTCTTCAAACGTTTATGCAAAAATAACTACCTAAACCTAAGAGTAATTAAGTTTGCTTTCTCAGAGAACATATGCATCTTCCTAAACTCAAAGATCCAGATGGGTAAAGAAAGGGGCAGGAAAAAACAAACTCTCCTAGCAAAACTCACATCTGAGCACACCTTCTAGATAAACTAAAAAGGGAGAGGGACTGGGGAAGATGTTACTAAGGAATTGTCTGTCACTGTCTCTTAAAATTCTCAACAAGCTAATACCATTTTTAACTGCTTGGGCAAGTTTTCTGCAGTTCTATAAGCCAGGACTCTGCATGATGTGTACTGGGAATGGGATGTGTCAGATTATCTGCAAACTTATAAAGGGGCTATAGAGAATAATTTCCTTCGATTTTTAGCATCTTTAAGAATCTAATACCTACAAAGTGTCAAGATTTTAGCAAATCTTTGACCTCTGTCCAGCACTGCCTACTGGGCCTATTTGAAGCTTAAACGTCATTAAATACACCCTACTCAAAAGACTCAAATTATGCAGCTTAACAGATGCTGTTGCCTGTAGAAAAATGCAAGTCCTGTTTCTTGGCAAACTGACAGAGCTGCAAACTCAAAATAATTTTTAAAAAATTGATTAATGATAAATTCTTACAAATTTGCTCATGTGTAAGTAAATGAAAGCTCTGATCTTCATGAATGAACATGCACACACGTTAATGGTTGAAAAATAAGTTAACTGTAAACAGTTTTAACAAGATCTACCTGTCTGCTTTATTCTGAACATATTTCCTGCTCACTGCTCAGTTGGTTAGCACTCTAAACCCCAGATTGCTTACATTCCTCCCTAGGGTGGAGCACAGCACAATTAGTAAAGCAGACTTGAGTCATAACTACCAGCTGGCAGCACAAGCAGCTAGAGAACAGTTGGGTCACACGTCTTTCTGCGGTTAGTTCAAACAAGACAGATTTTTTTCCTCCTCCTCCCATTCTTCCCCAGCCATTTTTGCTTTTTTTTTAAATGTTAGCGTTAATAATTAGTAATGGTCTGATTCAAAGAAAAAAAATAATCTTCACTAGCATGGCATATGCAGAGGGTCATTTCTGTTCAAAGCAATTTGAAAGCTCACATTAAAAAAAAAAACAAACACCTGTTATGATAATAACTTGACTCAGAACCTCTCTCCATATAATATACAATTGTTTAGAGATTCAGGAATTTGCTGTATTTTGCTGACATTATTTTAACTAATATTCTCCTAGCTTTACATGCTGACCCTGCTCAGAGGACATGTAAGTTCTTGCTTAGCTCTAAAGCTCATTTACTTAAAATTCTGAGATATAAACAAAAATAAACAGATATACACAGAAATGGTATATCTTTGAAAACAGTAAGTTACCTTTTCCTTTTTCTTTTTTCCCATAACGAAATGTGTTCTAAGTAACTACAAAAGTCAGTTAACAGCTTTGGGTTTGTTGTTTGCATGTGCTTTTTCCCCACTCCCCCTTGAGCTTTGACAGTCTTTTTGACATACCATACAGAATTTACACAAAATGTATATATAAATTTAACACCAGGCAAACAATATTCAAATCAAAGTTAAATCTAGAGATGCTTGAGGGTTTGTAAAATGAAGACTTAATGAAAACTAGAACCCATGCGTTTAGTTCTGCTCTCCCCGACCTTCCATTCTATACACTACGGTTCTGGAGATGTCCTCGTTTGATTCAGGTGACACTTTTTTCCATACTGTTTCTTTTAAAGCAAGTTCTTGCTGGAGATTCTCATAGTCCATTGGTCCAAAGGAATGCTAGTTGTTCAAGCAACACACGTTATTTATTAGTGTATTTGAAGGAAAAAAAAAAATAAATCCATTCTTGCAGTCAATGCTAACAGACTCAACTGTTTCAGCTCTTCACATAAACTGTTATTTTCTCTTTTCCAGTTCTAAAAAATTCAAATTCAAAACTGGGAATTTTTTAGATGCATGCATGCATATAGAAGCACTGTAAAAATCATTCTACTGCATCTTCTCCTACTGAAACCTTCATACCTTAGTCAAAACACTAAAGGCAATGAAAACAAAGAAGTTTTCTCCTTATCTCAATCACCCTCACACTTTTATCTTTTGCAAGTGTAGCTGGAGTGGATTCAGCTCATTCCCAGACATTGCCTTTGCTGCTTTCTAAGTAGCAGGCTCTTGTCTACAGGACTGTCCACGCCTGAATTCACTGCCTGTGCAACTCTCAGCAAGTCAGGTGGTCTCAGAGACACCCCCATGAAAATACAGCTCAACACAGACCTCATGCATTGCAGCACAGAACAGAAAGGTTAAACCCACCAGCTGGTCAAGTCTTTATTAAAGGCAACCAGTATAGTAAAACTCTTAGATCAGACACCATCTACTTAATCTAGCAGGGAAGATGAACTGCATGAAATGGAGTTACAGATCTAATATGAAATTCTACTACACAAAACCCTGTGACAGCGTGGTCCACCCAGGTAAGTGCCCGCAAATGATGTAAACTAACTAGATTATCTGAAAGCTTTGATGCAATACATGTCATTGAGCAGTTCTGGATTTAGAGAAGAACTTCTTGTATTTCTTCTGATGTGTCTGTCTGTCCTAGCAATATTCACTGAGCACAGACAATAACTTACCCGTTGATCACCACCTTCTCTGCGAGGATCAAGCTTTTTTGCAAAGTGTCTCAAATTGTCGTAGTTGTGGAAATTGCACAAAGAAACCAGATCCTGCAAATATTTAGAGAACGTACATTATTATCTGCATATGATAGCCAAATGAGATGATAATAATACTACCACTTACATTTTACATCATATCCTAGCAACTTAAACCAATATTAAGAGAAGCTTATTTAATACAACAGTATCAACGTCCATAAAGTCCTTTGAATGTAACACAATTACATGATAAGAGTTCTAATAACACCTTAAAGCTCCTTCTTAAGCAAGTAATAATTTGAAAAATATCTACTTTAATAACTTCCTACTCCAGCTGTACAAAATGCTCCAGGAACAGAAAGAATAGCCTGGACTAGTCCAGTACATCAAATTTCAATGAAGAGGATAAAACAAGAAAATGTGTGACATAATGGATTGTAACTCAGTTTGAATTACAACATGAAAGGTTATAATTACAAAACTTGGCTAGACTGTTCTATTTTTAAAAGTGAATCTTGCATTCATGTTACTTGTACATCATGATCATGTATCAGTTTTTGGGTCTCATTACCACACAGAATAAATGCAGTAAATCCTTCACCTATCTGTTGTTCTATGATTTTATAGTTAATTAGTATGAATGTTAGATAAATAGCAGTATGAGAACATTTAATTGCTGCTCAACCTCCCATTTAGAATTACATCATTGGTATTACAAGTTAGTTTTAGGCAGAAAAAAGGAAGGAAACACTTTTCACATTCTCCTCTCTCACAAAACATCTTTATTAATCATTACAAAGCACTCAACAGCATTAGGAGCAAGAGAGATTTTGTGATCAACAGACTATCCACAGCCCTCTCACTGGCAAGGGATGAAGTGAGGAAGAGCTTGCCCAACAGCTGAATCTGATTCATAAAGACATCTTTTATGCCAGATGGTTTACAAAAATCAGCTTGAAAATACAACAAATAGTTTTTATTACAATCCTTTTCTTTTATTGCAACAAAATAAGAGTTGCATTTCCAGTCTTTTTAAAATTGTTCACTTTCGGATGTGAGAGAGAAAAAAGTCTATAAATAGAGTTCCACAGTTTCTACTGCAGAACACAAGAGACCAATACTTCATGAAGTGTTCCTTTTCAACGCTCTCCCACATCAGAATTCTCCAGTATTTTTGGCATCATATTTTCTTAATGCTCACTGAATTCAAGTGCTATATCTATTCCTGGATTGTCACCCTTGAATGACATGAGATTTGCTATATAGGGAAGAATCATAAATCACAATTTAATTCACTTACATCTCAGCTATGCTAAGTGAAGCTCAGTAAACATCAGATGTAAAACAGGAAAAAAAAAGTCAAAAAAGCCCAAAGGCAATGTGGCTTACATGACAGAAGTGAATTCCTTTAACACTGTTGCCCATCTTGTCCAAAGGAGGTGACCAGCACATCAAGCCCATGACATTAGGAACAACCAGAAGAATCCCACCAGCAACTCCAGATTTTGCAGGAAGACCAACCTACAGAATAGTTAGAGAATTACTGGCCTCTGCAAACTTTCTTCACACAATGCATCAGCATTTTACTGAAGATTACTATGCAGGATTTATAAAACAGAGATCTGGAAAGCACTTTAAACTGGGAAAGCATTATTACTTATCTCTTTTTAGATAGCAAATAACCTGAAGGACAGCTTGTGGCAATCTAAGGTACACAATCATAAAACTATTTGCTCTCATGAATACAGTGAGTCAGTAATACAGCGGAAAAAGACAATTTAAATCTATTATAAAAAAGCCATTATGACTAAGCAGTAGTGCACAAGTGTATCTCTCGTGAACAGCTTGCAACAATGTAGCAGCTGTGTACATTTTTTTAACATCTTGACTGGAAAAGGTAAAAAAACCTCAAGAAAACTTGAGTTTTTCTGCACCATAACCTCCTTATTTACAACCTGGACAAAGGCATTACTTTTTTTTCCCAATATGAACTGATGTCCTTATAGCTCTCTAAGCAGTAACATTTATGTCACACAAAGCATCATAATCAATTTTACATGTATGGAGTAAGGAAAAAACTAAAAATGCTCAAAACAAAATGCTGACAGCACAAATAAGACACAGTCCATCTTGAAATACTTACAAGTAAGGAACGTGCTGCTGGAAAATAGAAGCATGACACATGTGCTGTGTGACTACCATTTTACGACACATAAGGACAATTCATGAGCCTGAGTTAGTGAAGGGAACAACAATTGCCTGCAAAGGCTTTTTGCTGCCTTTTACTGCCATGTAGAGGATTTCTTCAGTTATGTTTTTAGTTCCACCTGCATCGTGACATGCTTCTCTCATGAACAGCCTTTCCTAGTGAAGAGTATTTATGTTTTAATATGAAAAGGATTCCCAAATGTGAAACGGCAGTGCTATAAGGTATGTGATAGTAGTAGTGCCATGAATCCTAGGTGAGATTTTCCCCTATGGTGTGCTCAGTTTTCCAACAATTCATGTGACGCCCTCTCCTCTCCTTCAGAAACAAGGAAGCAACCCACGGAACATGGAAAACAGTAGCAGAGATTAATCTTGCTGGTCAGCCATAATTAATACCTGAAAACTACTTACATGGAAGGCAAACTGCCCTGAAAAGTCATACATGCCACAGGAATGCATTAAACTCAAGGTATTCCGGACTGCTTCAGGACTCAGCACTCTTTCACCAGTGATTGGGCAAAAGCCACCATTAGCCAGAGTTGCTGCCATCACACTTGCCGATTCACATGTTACTTCAATTGAGCAAAGCTTGTGAAAAAGAGAGAGAGATTATAAGCACTGATACTTCCAGCACAGTAAGGCCAACTATTGCAGGATCAACAATATGACTCTACATAAATAACATCTCAAAATCACCTGTAGCATAACATTTGTTACAGATGACACTAACAGCATCAATTAATACAGTCTGAATCTTTCTACTATAAAGATTCCAGCGACAGTGTTTGTAAGCCCTCTCAAAAGTTTGGGACAGTATTTTTTATGGTTTAGTGACTCTGCTTGATTCCTCCCCCCACCCCCCTTATGTTCCTTTGAGAGGAAGAGGTCTGTAAAACAATCTCAGTATTTTGCATCTGCTTAAATGGCAAAGTCACAGAATGACTGGTTTGGTTTTGGGTTGGTGTTTTTTTTTTCTTTTGTTTGGTTTGGGTTTTTTTGTTGTTTTTTTTTTTTTTGTTTGGGTTGGGTTTTTTTTTTTTTTTTTTTTTTTTTTTTTCAATCTGAGCTTGTTTTGTGTGGGTTTTTTCTAAAAGCCTTAGGAGATCCCACACATTACTACAAGTACATTTCAAAGCTGCAAATTCTAGCACATGCAAGTCTTAATGCCAGCACTTCCTGCTGATGCAGCCTTATTTCACTTTTCTCATATATACTTTATAGTAATGATACAACCACACAATAGTTTTTCCCAGGATCCCTGCTTCAGTACAGACTATACATACTTTGGTGACACATCAGGAAATGTGATATGATGCCATCACCTGATGCTGCCTCATTTCTGCAGAAACCAAAAGATAAGTTGGTTTCAACCTGAAGCTGAAATGCTGCTCTAAAAAGTAAACAAACTACTGCTTGTATTCTTGCTTTTGCCAAACAGTCATTACATGATACTTCATGAAGTTACCTAAGCCACGTTTGCATGAGTAGTTACTACCTGGAATTCTTATTTTCCGGGTGCCAAACTCAATACATCCTAGTCCAATCAACTGGAGTTGCAAATCAAGAGATTGTCAGAGACGCATCTAAAATGGCAACTGTGTTTTAAACATATGAAGTATTACATAATATCACCTACTTTGAAAAAAAAATTCTTTCTAGGTTCTCAGTTTAAGCACCTGCATTTTGTACCTTGTTTCTCTAAACTGAGATTAATCCATCCTCATTATACAGAGATAATAAACAAGTAAGTTTATTCCTGTTCAGAGAGTTCCCAGTTACACAGGAGAGAAAGGAGCATTACAGAAAATCCAAAGAAATAAATAAATACACTTTTAAGGAGAGTCTGAGTCTTGGAAAATAAGTGTTGTACCATAACAAGGAAACAGAAATACTGCTCATCTATGAGCTACCCTTTTTCTGACTTTTCAAAGAAAACAGAAACAATGACACACAGTCGTTAAATTAGAGATCAGAATACACAAAAATGATGCCAAATTAAAGTACATCAGAAAAGTTAGCTTTAGCATTTCTTAACTTATGAACAGATTTGTTTCAGAAGCATATCATGACTTTAAGCAGTGGGACATGAAGCATTTAAAAAGCATGTTTAAACAGTAAATTCAAATAAGTATCAGTTCAAAGATCAAATTTAAATATTGGTTTTGTTCTGTCACAAGAGAAGTTCAGAGTAGACTATTAGCTTGTACCTAGTTTCTAACGCAGCATGAGGTCAACTATGGTTAATCACACACCTTATTTCATCAAAAGTCATCTGATCTAAAGATAAGAGCAGGTGCATCCCAACAGAAAAAACTCAGATAAAATTTGCATTTTTAAAATAATGGTTTAACATTTTTAATTATAGCAAGTCTCTGAGTCAAAAACAGATTCATATTCAGAACTGAACTCCTTTTATTTTTTAAACTCTCCCAAATGAACTGATTCATTTACACAACTTGAACTGCCTCTTGAGAGCTCTATTCGGCAGAGCTGACCGAGTTGTGAATGTTTTACCATTAGGAAACCCTTACTGAGGAAATACCTCACACTTGCCAAGTTCTCATTTTGTGACAGTTGCAAATAACTTGCTGAAAGTGAAAAATAAAAAAAATGGGGGAGGGGGAAATATATGACTAGATTCTTTTACTCATAACCACTGAGAAAACAAAAAAGATAACATTCATACTACTTCACTTGTAACACCACCCTTGAGCTGACAAACGAGCATGCATTCTTCAGTTACATGGAGTTTAAAGTACTTCACAGTACAGCAAGGAGAAGCAACCCAAAGAAGGAGAAATGCTTTGTCAAACTCACTGAAGTAATACAAGACCTTGTAAGCCTCTACTTACTAAACTTTTAAGATTATTGCTAGTTTTCATTAGCAAATGAGACACCTAAGTACATCCCCTAAACAAAAGTAAATCTGGATACATCAAATGTGCATCATTCATTTCCAGAGTTGGAGAGACGCTGACAAGTTTAACTGTAAGTCATTAAAACTTTCATATCTAGGCACAAATCAGCTTCTATTGCTTATAATGGCAATTCTAAGTTTATAGTGAATCTCATTTTTAAAGTCAGTTACCTGAAAATAGAAGTCTAGTATAGCAACCATATCCGTGCCTTCAGGAAAGCACTGAGGAAGAAAAACAAAGAGAGCCTTTAGGTAATACTATTTTTTTTACAATATTGCTTTTAGAAAGAGAGAAATTAAGCTATATTCTTTTCAGCATACTAAGCATTAGGCATATTTTAAAATACACATTTAAATGTAGCAACTAAAAATATTTAATCAAATCAGATTTTAAAATAACAGTGCAGTGAAATGAATAAGCTAGGTATTAAAATATTTTTCAGTATAGCAACTAGGAGTTCTATAGTCACCAGCACAGCATAGATTATGCATTTTGCAACAAATAAATTATCATGGCTATCATAAAAAAAAAAAAAAAAAAAAAGTTTAGGGGTGTTCTATTAGAATAGCAAAAAAAAAAAAATCACACTTTTTACATTACAGCATTTTTGGGTGACTGTGAGAAAACATACACAGCATTACTTTGTGCCATACTGTACATCAAATAAATTAAAAATCTTCACAGACTATGAAGAAACCCCACCACACAGTTTTCAAAATGCATTTTACAAGAGACTAACCTTTTTTTCTTTCAAGTAATAGCCAATTGCAAAGTTTCTATCTCCACTCTCTCTTTCAGACTGGAACCTAAAAGTGAAAAAAACCAAACCAAAACAAAAAAAACACAAAGCAGCATGTCAAACTTTCAAAGAGAAATGCTGAACTCAGGATGTAATTCAATAAAACTCCATGTAAAGGATACATCACTTCTGAACACAAATATTCTACCAACGGGACAGAAGTTGCCATGGAGGCTCATCCCAGTTCACCCAGTTGGAATAAATTAGCTTTGGCATCCAGATACACACAAATGCTGGTTACTTACACACACATAAGCTGACTTGGAGACAGGGCCAAGAAGGGTAAGATCCTACCCTAGATAGCCCATAGTGGAATGAAACATCCCACCCTGAGAGAAAGGCAGTGAAAGGGCCATTCGCTGACAACAGCACCCAAACCAAAGGAAACTGAGGAACAAGGGGCAGGTCAGACAATTAAGGTAAGGATGAAGCCTAAAGGAGGAATACGTACAATACAAGGGAAATAATCCTCTCCTGCCTGGTTCCTTCCATGGTACACACCTTTTCCAGTAACAAAGCTCAGGAAAAACACTAGTTATAGCATTCTGTCCCTCTGCACACACACTCCAGCTGGCAAATTGTAAGCAACTTTGCTATATGGAATCTATGGTTTACTGTACACTGATTTTATGAGAAGAACTGTTCGAGAAAATAATTTCAATACGCAAAATCAAAAAGCAGAATGAGTGCCAGTTATATTAACTGTGCTTTCCAGAACATCTGATATGCCGCCACCAACATGCAGAGTTTAATCTTTAATACGTATGCCAGGAAGAGAAGAGTCACACTTACAGCTCTCACTGCCATAGCACCAATAGAGCACTGGACAGAATAATGACATTTCAAAGAGGTAACCAACACTTCTGAGCAAAATTTAGCCACACTGATGTCAGAGACATGCACAACTTCAGCTGTAAATTTTAAGCCAAAGAGACCCTCTAATATGAGGGACAAAATGCTGGTCAACGTGTAAATAACTGAACTTCACCATAAACTCTATATAACCAATTAGAAGCTGAAGGACTTCCCACCCAACCTCATTAAGTAAATAAAAAATACTTACGTAGCATTACTGAATCCAACATACTCATTACCAGCCATTTTATTCATGAACTGCATCACCTGTATGAGACAGAGGGGAAAAGCATGCCAATGTGTTCACACATTAAAAAAGTTATGAACTCTCAACACAGCCTACCCTAAAATCTTGTAACACAATTTTACAAGTGCAATCCAAACCACTAAACATTTAAACAACCAAGTACATCTACAAAGACATAACATATATCCCTAACATTTTGCTTGCAATTCTCTCACCATCTCAACATTTCTACCAATGAAGGTAGAACACTTGATATAATTATTAAATACTTTAAAAAGGAATGTTGTAACATTAACTTACGTAGTCAAATTTTTCTGCATTATTTGCTCCTTGCTGCAAAAAAATAAACAATAATTTACAAAAATTGTTAACATAAGAAAGATGTTAGCTCACTTAACAGTATTAGAATTTTAATGCATATAACTAAAGTATGAGGCTAATTAATAACAAGGTACTACATTCATATATTAATGAAAAACTAAAGTGTTAGATAAGTAAATCTTTAATTATCATTTAAATAATCCTCTAAGAGTCTTATCAAACACCTGTATGTTGGAAATTAATTTAAACTGAAAAACATATGCTTTAAGTGCTCTCTATTCAATTTTATATGCTTAGCATAAGCAGATGCAGTGGCTAAAGCAAAAAATACAAAATAACTACAATCAAGCTAATTACAGTAAAAACACTAACTTTTTACAGGTTAGTAATCCAAAGGTATTCTCATACTACCAACAGAGATGAGCATAGGGAGGTTCAGGCTACTGAAGTTAAAATATTTCCATGGCTAGTGCCCATACTAAGAATTTAGATTGAAGGCTTTAAATTTTCTTACTAAGAAAATAAATATATTTAAAAAAGAAGTCTCATTAATGTCCTACCTATTAAAAATTATGAAACTGAGAAAGAGAATTTCACAACACAGGGCACATAACTGTGCTAACAATATACAGGAAAATCTAAATCCATCTTAATAAGAATGACAGTGAAACAATTCTTATGGTTGGTTTCGTTTTTCAGGGAGGATGAGATGTGTTACTTTGGGGCTTTTTTTCTGCCCCCCTCCCCCCATTTAAGAACATTCTCCAATTTAGCAGCTGCCAGATGTATTCACTGTTTAGAGGGCTTCAATGGGTGACGTTTCACCAATTCCTACAGCCAAGAGATTGAAAGAGGAGTGGGAGGTAAAAAATAGTGCATGGTCTGCTGGGGGAACTTCTTAACTTTTTAAGTAGCCAAGTGGAATTTTTTGAGGAAGTTTAAATAACAGTGCCATCACATACCCAAGTGGAGACAACGTATCTGGAGGAGATGATTTAATACGCAATTTTAATATTAAAGATACTCTATTTAGAATAACGAAACTCTAACAAATCTCAAGCAACTCAAGACACCACTTGCACTGTGTTTGGTGTGGGGATGGGGAAGGAAGTGGCAAAATGGGAGCTTTATATCAACCAGTATTTTACTTCATGAAATGCATAAAGCCAGTCTCATTTCCCACTCTGCACGTGGATTAGGGTGTTGCAGATAATCTTGGAAGCCCATGCATCAGCTCATCTACCAGAGGATGTGCAGCCATACACGTACAATCACTAGTGAAAGGAACACCACACTGTTTTGTCAAAATTATGCACCAGTGGTTACCTTATGCTTAAAGGCTAATAACTTTATTCTTAAAAGGCAATAATCTCTAGCTAATTTGCAATAAGATTAAAAAAAACTCATGACACATTTCATCAAAATGTTCCTGTATAATATGCCAGAACACAAGTCTTAAAAATTTAACTCCAAATCTGTTCAATGAAAAATAATTAAAAGAAGAAATTACCAACTTCATTGAACTGTTGCAGTTGTCAAAATATTCCATAGATCCTAATGCTGTAAAATATGTAACAACATTTAAACCACAAAAACCTTTTCAACCTTTCAAATGCACAATGAACATCTTTTTCTGGGAAAGTGGGTCAGCATTAGTTATGGGATGCTGCATTGATAATTGTATGGTTAGACATGTATAATAAATTGAAACAAGTTCTTTTGTTAAAAAAAAAGACAGAGGGAGAAAGGGATCATGCTTTCTGCAAAAATATAAATACATAATACTTCACTTTCTTTTGTTTTGCCCAGTAGAAAAAAATTCCCTTCAACAAAAATGTGGCTTTACCAGCAGCACACAAAATTGGTGGGCAAAAAGACTCAATGTAAATTTTCCCACACAAAGTTTTCATAAGAAAAGGTTCCTCTTTAAACTTTACAACTGAAGTCATATTTTGTGAAGAAAATCTTCCGAATATTAACTCAGATGATGCATTTCTACTCCTTGATGTTCCATGCACTTGTATAGGTATTTTATATTAAACACAAAAGAACTGTTACTGAAATCAGACTGTTCGCACACCTGAACTATTTGCCAAAGTAATCACATGATCACGACCTCAGTACAGATTTAGTACAACATGGAACTAAAATAGAAAATTCTGATTCCATACAGATGATGACTAAAACCCCAACATATTAGTTTCCCTCCTTCTGCAGCTGACAGAGATTTGCTGCTCCTCCTAAAAAGCTAAAGAGACAGTGGCACAACACACATTCTGTAATTAAAACTCAATTGCAAATATAAAATGGTAACATTCAGAATACTGAGCAGCTTTTCCAGAATATTTTAAACAAATATGAGAGACAAGAAAACTTCTGTTCTTCCACAAGTACTTCTTGGTTTTAGCTTGACTGCATAAACTGAGGAGGTTGGGGGCACTGTGACAGTATTTCTTAAACAGCATTTTTAAAGTTCAGATGCAGTTCACCTGTCCAGAACATCAATGAAAACATCCCATGCATTAACTCCACAAACAGTCAGCACACTTACTGGAACATATGTTCATATACACACTTACTTATTCATGCTCGTGTGTATATACATATGAAGACACTTCTAAATGAATACAAAATTAAATGTAGAGTGTTAAGATTGAAGCACTTTGATAGGCAGAAAATTCAAACTTGCAGAGGACAGCTCAATACAATTTTGTAAACACTTAAAGCACCAATGGACACTATGGCTGCCAACCATAAATTTGAATTTTTTGACTGTGTCAGATTTTAGTCATCTTTCCTTCCTTCTTTTCCAAATGAGCTACTTGTATTGTATTATTTGTGTTTCTACCTGAAAAATATAAACAGTTGCAAAGGCTGCATGCCCATGTAGCAAAGAGACCCACAGACACTTATCAGAGCTTTCAACAGCAAAATGAGGCAGGATTTACAAGTAGTTAGTATGAGCCACTTTTCATTGATCAATATTCAGTGTTTACATGATTTCACCATGTAAGCTCTTACCATGTGTCTCTTTTAACAGTAATTTTTCATTTTTAAACCTAAGCAAAGCTAACAGAAAGATCTGGATCGTGAGTTCATAGTCTTCTAATAATATGAGATTATTTAAAAACTAGTTTCTGGAGTCTTTAAAGACAAATTTATAATCTAACACTATACTCTGATGAAAACATTCAGACACAGAAAATCATACCACGTCAGAATGCAAGAAAACATTTTTTTTACATTTGTGCATTTTTTATTCAATTATTAATGTCTCTATTTTAGCTTTCTGTACTTACAAACTTTTTAAATTTTATTTGTTAATCTGGTCCTGTTCTGTGAGAACTGCTGCCTTGACTGTTCAGGGTACCATTTTCAGCTCTGAAATACACTGTCACAGACAGTATTTGACCCACTATGACCAATAGTATTACTATTTCAAATACATATAAAAACTACTTTTGTGTCCTTCACTTATTGTCATATATAACCACTGAATACATGTAATTTCACAGAATCTCTACCACATACTCTATGCCAAGTAACATCCAATACACTTGAGTTATAATAAAAAGCAAGTGCAGAATAACATGGATGTATGTTCTAACCAATATAGGTTACTACAAGAAAATTAATAACCTAAGAGAAGAGGTATCTGACAGGGAAGATCACAGCACCAACACACGTTTTAAAAGTGCTATGTACGTACATTTACACATCAGTCTATCAGGAAGGATACTGGAGTTGTAGCACAGAGCAATTAAGCTAAATCAGACCATTTATTTCAATTATTATTGTCAAATAAACCAAATAAATCCTGCATTTTCCCACCCTGAATCCTGACAGCAAACAGACCCTTGGCACAGCTAGACTGATTTTTTTTTTTCCCCACTACTCTTTGCCTCATTTATTTTACAACTTATCAGCACAGGTAGAAAGTTCTTCAGTATGTTGCATACACTTCTCTGTTTTATACAGAAAAAAGCTCCCGTTGAATTAAGGGGTTTTCTGAGGGTCATCAAAGTCAGTATTTTCATTTTGTCATACACCAGATTTTTGCAAGGACTATGAACATTGCTATCCCACCCCCAGCATGTCTTTCCACATTAATTCAAGATCACAGAATACATCCCCTCACCAAGATTCCAATGTGTACCCTGCCTGGGTGGGTCCTGCATGTGGCTGACAGCACTTGAGGATTTACAGATGCTTTATTGGCCTGAACCCTTGCTGATAGATGAGGAAAACTTTTATCTACACATGAAATGTTAAAGCATACAATAAAAATGATTTAAGATTAATCCCTCATCCTCTGGTGATTCCTTCCACAGCCATCTGCCTTCTTCCACATATTTCACTCTGAACCCTTCTGTTCCTTTTCATCTTACCTGCATCTCCAATGTGCCAGTAAAGGCAACATGGAAGTGGCAATTACTGACACAGCCACTGCTGTGCCTGGAGTTGACAGGCTTTGAGGAGTTTAAGGTTTAAGAAAACATAACTGGTCAAAGCAGTATCATCTATCCATACTACAGGCAATAAAGACTTTTCCCAGCCAATGTGATGTGCAGAAAGCTGCACTGAATCTGTACTAAATCTGCACAGGAGCTGAATCATATTCTTTCGAGCACCTGTATTTCCTTGGAGACAAGGAAAAATTTACTGTTTTATCTACCATCACTCTTCCACCATCTCCTCTAATTGCCACTACAATTTTTAATAACAATTATTTGAAAATTGTTGTAAATATGTCATTTATGTAACTAGTAATAAAGGCAAATGGCTGCACAAATATCAACAAGGGGGAAGGTCCTTAGGGGTTTTTTTAACTTTATTTCATTAAAAGTGACCCACAGGATGCCCTTTTGCTAATGCACTTTTATTGTACATACATGCTTTAAACTGCTGGAACAGTCTGTGGAGTGTAATGCAAATAGAATTAGAACAGAGCCGTGAGTTAAGGCACCAAAACATAAACACATCATAGCCCAAATCATTTAAGTTGGCAGAAGTATAATACAGTCATGCCTAAGTAACTCAAACAAATGTACAGTTTAACAGGCACATATGCTTATTTATTATTATGAAGAGCAAGGACTAAATGTAATGTTACAACAGAGGTCCATGCTCTGTTCCAAGGCACATAGAGCAAATTCTTATGGCAGTTAGAACTGGGTATGTGATGCTAAGAGCCCGTTTTCCCCCTAAAATGTTAACATATTACATGTTAACTTATTCTGACAGAGAGATTACTCCAAGCATCATCTCTTATTCACAAGTAATCATAGTCTGTGTCAGACTCTTAGAACAGCAGTGTGCAAGATCATACCCACAGCTGCTAAATTCAGTATGAGCCTTTTGAGAGACTTTTAAGATCAATTTCTCAGAAAGACATAAAACAATGAATCTCAAAGGAGATAAAAGCATTCTTAACCATCAAACACAGCAACAATCCCTCCATAGCTATCACTATCATGTCATTAGATGAATCTGTCATATATGGTGGATTCAACAATGTTTAATCTTTTAACTTTCTTGGACTCTGAGAGCCATACACAGTCTTCAAGACATAAGTAGCACCTCAAATAAAGAGAATGAACGCAGAGGAATTGAGTGCAAAACATGAGTTAATGATGACACCTTTTTCAGGAGAAGTTTGATATTAGATCAAATATAAAGGTGAATTACTTAAGTCACTGGTTAGTAGAATACTGGTAACTTTTAGATTTTTAAGAAGTTACATGACAAAAGATACAACTATTAAGGAATTTGTACCTGTGACCCTCTACGTAATTTTCTTTAGAATATGTTTAGCTTGGTTAGTTATTCAAATGATAAATGGTATCTTAGTGAAAGCAGTACGTAAAATAATCTACATTTTAATCACACTGAAAACAAATAATGGAGTGTGGTAAGTAAGAGACGTGTTCACGAGACGTGCAGTTACCACATGCATAAACGTTAGTAAAATGCAATACTCTTTATAAAACATTACAGAAAAAAATTAAAAATTAAAAAATACAGCAAAGCCAATCCCCAAAACTTCTAACAAATACCACAGTTGCATGCAGTAAACAAATCTGTGTTATCTATTGAGAAGTACACCATTTATCAAGAACTATGTGCCTTCTGCAGAGGCACATGCTTGTGTTTCACCTTATGATCGGTAGGGCATGTTGTAGTTGGACTAACATTTTGACATTTCAGACAAATGTGTTAAGTCATATTTTAAAATTCACTATTATCCAAGTGAATTTCAATGCTCAGTCAACCTTCAAAAAATATTAAATGTGAATAAATTTACCTGTCATACTTAAGGCCATTTTCTTTCACCTACAGCTATTAAAGATAAATGTCTTTAAGCAGGAGTTCTTACACCTTCTTTAAATATAAAATAACAGAAAATCACGATCTAAGTAATTTTAAAACCAATCATTTGGAAATAGGAGGTAGGAAACACACTGTAACTAATGGACTTTGAAACATAACCAAGAAAAAGGTTGTAAACAAGATTTTTAGACCTCTGAAGTAACAGTATTAAGTTTACTACTTAAAACCTCCAAGGGACTGACGTGTTCCCCACAGCAGGTAACCTCAGGGAAAAAAAAATATTTGTTGTAACTGTGGCTACCAAGAAAGGCAGAAAATACAAGCAAAGCATCTGGCAAATATTAGCATGGAGTTTGTACTATTAAGAAATTTAACACATATATACAGCTATTTTATGGAAAAAATAAAATGCAGCTTTCCAAGTCTCAAGATCACAGACTAAAGATGTTAAGTCATTATTCAGCCGTGTTTTACTCAGCAAAATGAGTAGCTACTTCCAAAAACTCTTATTTTCAGGAAGTACATTTACATCCCAACAGCAGCTATAGGAACTAAACATAGTTTTGTACAGTACATTAAGAGCACGCAAATTCAGTATTAAAACTGACATTCACATACAGTGACATTGCTCCTGTACAAATGACAGCATCTTCCATTTCTTCTGCACAGCAAGAAATACTCTTGTCACTTTATGCTGTATGAGAGCATTAGACATTCAGAAACATATTTCAGAGTGCTATCAAGTATATTCCTGAGGAATATACTTCCACAGCATTTAACAAGTATGAGGCAATACTCTCAAGAGAATATCAAGTGCTGTGCAGCTACAGGAAACAAAAACATTACCACGAAGGAAAATTACTCTTTTAGCTGTACTGCTTCTTTTTAGAAACTACTAGTCTAACACTGCATTTGTTTGGGTTACTATTTCCAAAATATCAGGGCTTGTCTACCTGCCAGTGAGCCAGCTGCCATCAGATATAGCAGACAAAAATTCAAAACAGTTCATAATCTGTACAATATACTTTCTCTACGTTCTGTTAAGATACTCCAAGAGAAACTAAAAATTAACTTTTTACCTTGATTAAAGATGTGATCACAATTGCTCCAGCATTCACCATAGGGTTATGAGGCCTATCTGTGAAATAAAGTTTACAATTACAAATATACTCCAAGACACATTTGTCAAACAAACCCAGTCTTGTTTAAGTGAAAAATAATTCTATATTCATGTATGACTTACAGTTTTATTACAGAATAGCTATTATATAATTTGAAATTTTAAAAAAATACTGTAATCCAACACTACACACAATTTTTTCTAATTCTGAGCAAAGTATTCTACAGATGAGAACACATTAAACCTTATGGTACTTAACAATCCAGTAAGATACTCAGTGCGGTATCACTTGTTTACTTGAAATTATGAATCCCTTCCAGTGCTCCAAGATTTGATCAATGCAACAAGTGGAACAACTCCTAAAGGGCTTTCCAATTTTTCCCCCAAGTTACCAAGTCTCAGTGATTTTAAAAGTGTTCAAACAGGTTTTTTAATGAACAAACAAAATACAGCTCTTGAATTTCCTTATTGCTGTACATGAATAAAAAATCCTGATAGTTTTTAAGAATCAAGGGTTTCTGCTGGCAGCTTCTGAAATGCAAATAACAATTTACTCAACCTCATTAGAACTTCACTTCCTTCATAGCCGACTTCCATATACCTGTTACACTTAAGTTTTCCTTTTTATCACCAATCCACATATTAACAGTATTTTGCCATTCCCAAGCCATTCTTGACTGCTCATGTGAATGAATCACTGTTTTCATCTTTTTTAAAAAAAGCATTCCTTATCAGCTGTCTTACTTTTTCCAAATATAACATCTACCTCCTACAGTTACATTTTCCTTTTTTAACTAACATTTTTGCTGTATCTTTTAACTAGAATGACTTTTTAAGGTTCTGGTGTCTGAAGACCTCAACTAATTCTCAATACAACATCATGACAGGTTTGAATTCTTTTTTTGACGTTAACTTTCTCTCAAATTTGAGAAAAATACTAATTTAAAAACCACAAAAAAGTGTTTGATCTTTTTATGTATGATATACACCTGTTCACACTAAAAGGAACTTCTGAGGATTGCATTTTTGGAGATCAGTCTGATATTCACAGAGTACACACACACATTTTCCCAGAACATTACACTGGTCATGGTTCATTGTTCTTAGCCATCTATGACTATCAGATAACCTTCAAAAACTAATCTTCCAGTTCCTTTTAATATTTTTCACAAAGTCTGTTTTAAAAGGAATTTATAAATAAATCAAGTGGAAACATACTAGTGGAAACATAAGACCACTGCTTTCTGTCAGAAAAAAGTGAAGTTCCCCCTAAAATACAAACTTATTGCCTAGAAACTATTTTTAAAGTTGCTAGTGTCATTCCTTTTCTCCCTAAAACAGACTCCTACATTGTGAGCACAATTTAATGTGATTGTACTTAAGATCCATCTATATGAAACATCCTGTTCTACTCTGCTAATGCAAGCAACCACCATCAAATCTATCTGAGCTTTGATTAAAACCAGATTGCAAAGACATAGCACTTCCATAGCTCCTTAGGGACCAGAAACCTGAATGCCAGTACAAGTCAAATGGCCACTCACAGCATCACAAACTGCTGGTCAGAGGGAGAGCTGGAGTTCATCTCCTCCCAGTTCCCACTCAACGCAAGGCTACTGCTAAGGTTACATTAGGTCAGTCGTACCTTTATCTGAGTCTTGAAACCCTCCAAATGCGGCAAATCCTCTTCCTCCCCAGCAATCCAGTTCACTCTGAGAAGGACAAATTTACCCTAATATCCAATCTGCAACCCCAAGTCACAGCATGGGGCCCCTGGTCCTTGTTACATCATCTGCCTGTCCCTACTAAGAGCTACAGAACTCTTAATCTTTGCAATTGCTCCCCAGCAGTTTTAACAGGCTTCCAGGGGGGGCCCTAGCCTTCCCTTCCAATTTCTCCTTGGAAGTTTTATGAGCCCTGCACAGCACTGGCAGCCCTCCCCAGTTCTTCTGGGCTCTCCTTGAACTGGGGATCCAGCAGTGTCTCATGCCTGACCAAAACACACTGTGACCCTCATTTCTTGCTCTAGATACGCTTTACAGCTTCTCCCCTATCCAATCTATAAATATGTTAATGATTTTACCATACCCAGCCCATTTTAAGTCTTTTCAGAATTATTTTGCTCTTGAGTCTTCCGCACATCAGTATGGTTTCAATCTGACACACAGTACAAAGAAAGGAAAACAAACAAACAAACAAACAAAAACAAAAAAAAACCCACCAAAACCAAAACAAAAACCCCAAACAAACAAACACCAAAATCCACACCATTTGTATATTTGAATAAAAACGATGTGCAATGTTTATGTACCATTCAGCAACTCAAAAGCTTAGCTATGTGGTATGTCCACACACAGAATACACCCCCAGAAAATCTACTGAATCTCATTTCTTTGAGGATGTCATCATTTACCTTCAAAGTCACAAGGCATTCTTGGTTACATTCTCCTCTACTCTGAAGATTCCTGTCTTTCACTGCTCAACATCTCAAGCTACATGTATTTGTCCTGGCCACTTTACAACTAACACATCTCCATGTGTTGCACAAACATGAAGGGCGAGAACCTTCTGATGAAACAAAACCTGGACTTTCCTGAATGTGCTCCTGAAATGCAGTTGTTTGCTGTTCCCCTCCTGAGGACTCAGCAAGGAATATCATTGTGGGAATATCAGAGCTGAAGGGAGGTACAGCAGTCTGGCTCACCCCACACCAACAAAAGCTGTTCTTTGAGGGTCTTTCCTACACTGCTCAACAGCAGCACTACACAGAGCTCAGCAGGACACTTTTCCTTAACCTACTGCTGCCCCCTCTAAGCAGAATAAACCCTGTCAATGTATCCAGGTTCCAGGAAAGCTGTTTTCACTCTTATCTACACGGCAACAGATAACACCACCCAAACACTTCCCAGATAGATATCTGAAATTGCCAGAAAACCTCCTATCTTGCCCAAACAGTTACGAGCTTCCTAGAGAGGTGGTCAAAGCCCCGAGCCTGTCAGCGTTGAAGAGGCAGCTGGACAATGCCCTTAGTTGTAGACTGTTGTAGGTCCCTTCCAACTGAAATATCCTATTTTACAGTGAAGAACCTCTCTACAGATATAAGGTATACTGGCCTTTTCTAAGGGCTAGGATGTCTAAATAAAATCTTACATTCTGATAGATTTCTGCTAAGTTCAAAGAAGAGTCTACCACTCCCATCAATAACACTTCCATTCCCAGGCAATTTTTCACCTCTTGGGGATATATATATATAGGTTCTGACACCACAATAATTTTTAAGGAAGAGTCATACACAGGTCTATTTCTAAAGCAGTAGCAATTATTGATGTACCACACAGCAAGGGGATTCCACACTGTACAACAACAAAGATTGACACTGTGGTTGCAAGTTGCCCAAAGAGGTTAACAAATTGATTCCTTAATCTTTAGAAGAGGTATCCAATCCTGCAAAGCTAACTGACACACTTTACTAAAACTAAACACACACACACATACTCCCCTCTCTTATCAAATAATAAAGGCAATCATCTGCTCAGACTGGAGGAAAAAAAAAAATCTTTTCCACAGCTTCTCTGCAAGTGACTTATATTGCTCTACCATCTCATTATATTTCAGAGTAAATTCATGTTTCCATCCTTAATGAAAAGCACAAGTCATAATAACTCTTTGTCTTTAACTGGGGTGGTCTAATTAAGTCTAGCCCTCATTCAGATGTTTCTTGCATAAACAATCCACCTCACAGGAAATACATTCTTCACTGATACAGTGCTGTTTTTCCTTTTACGCAGAGAACTGCAATATCTTTAGCAGGTATATCTAAATTCAAAATGGAAGAAAATATGATTTATTTAATTACCTATGAAACCTCTCCACTAGACATCGTGAATGGTGAAAAATATGTATTTATTTAATATCTTAAAGCTGCCTGGCAATTAGCTCAGTTGCTCTGGCAACCTGCCAGGCAATTATGACATATGCAAACTAGACCTTTTCCCTAACAAGCTCAACTCATAACACTTTTCCTCTGCCAATTCTTCTGACCTTTTTGGTGCATCACTGGCCTTAGGCCGTTCTTGCCTGACTGGCCTGCAGTTTTCAGCACAGCAAGCCAAACGCACCATATGGCATTTTAATACAGAGGACAGTTCATCATGCAAGCTCTTGAAATTACATGAAAATGTGCTTGTCTGATAAAAAAAAAATTACAGAACCCATTCCATTTTTTGTTTAAGAAAACCCATCAGCAAAATAATTTCCTGGCAATCCCTCATTAAATTACAACGCAACTTTTATTACTGGACCAAGTGCCACAAACCATCATGTTAGTGGACTAATTCTACAAATAATTAGGATCAAGAGAAGGTTGTATGCATGGCTGAGAGATACTAACTGTTCATATATACAAGCATTGTCAGACATGTTGCATCATGAGTTCAACAGGCAGGAAAAAACCTGTAAACTGCTCAATGACCATAGCCAGGAAAATTATTCCCCATATGCCTGTTTCAGACACATTTTTACTGTGTAAAATTTCTGGTCTACATCCATCAACCAGAATACATTTTTTAAATTAACAAAGTAATTACTCCTCCAGAAATCTGAATTGTTGGATGGGCCACATATTCCCTTGGATTAAAAAATTAAAAAAAACAACCAAAAACAACAAACACATTTTAAAACTGAATATTCACAAGGCTGCAGATGTTTACAAATCTCGGTTGCACAGCACAGATCATATTCAAAACATAGCAATAGTTTTTTATACAGGTTGGCATTTTTAGCTATAATTTACAACTGAATTATAATATTCTCCACTCTTTCCCGCTTGAATCTTCATACAAGTAAACAATAAAATGGAAACACATTCTGTTTTAGGAATCTTCAATGCAGTAAGTATAAAAAACAATAGTTTCAGATGTGTATCTAACCAGTCTTTACACATTTGTGTGTTACTTCATAAAATCTTGATTATGAACATGAAATTCAACTCTATTTGAATAATTAGAAAGAAAACAGATTAAATATCTACACTTTTTTTTTTTAAATTTTCAAATCTGGTCTTCATAGTAGTTATGCAAGTTCAAACCGACAAATACTCCGCATATCCAAACTTCACACATCACTTTAAATCTGGAAGTGCAAGCCCTTCTTCCCTCCTTCCCTTGCAGAAACTCAGCCGCCCTTCTCCATAGAACTAAAATGTTCCCATTTATTAAACTTCTACCTTCCATTTTAGTCTTTCACTTAAAGACTGTATAAGAGGCCATTAAGGTCAGTTCTAGCACTTTCTTCTCACATCTATCAACCAGAGAAGAACATACATAAAAATTATATTTCCTGTCATGTGAATTAGTTTTCTCTATTCATTTCATGGTCAGTGGTCAAACTTTCAATAATCCAAATTCTCTTATGCATAACAATCTTAAAAACATTCTTAAAGAATAACAGTAATGTAAAAGACTAGAGCCCTCCAGTTTATCTACTCCTACAGTTCAATTTTACAAGTACCAATAAAAAGAAGAAAACATTCACTATACTTCCTGTCATTTTAATAAAAAGACAGAATATCTGTATTAGTCCAGCAGACTAAATGGGTCATTTTTAGCACCATCAAAACTTTTTTTTTTCAATAGTAAACCTTTTGTAGGATATGAAAGGCAAGTCTTCTTCATACTGTTCCAACAGTGTATTTGGAAAAACAGGGAAAACAAAAATATGACAATAAAGTTTTGACAAAATGGTTAATTTCCTCTTGGCAATATATTTACATGTCGGTATTTCATCACCATTTACTAACATAATAAAAAAGAAGAACTAAATTGTCAAGAGCTATATTAAGTATGGAAAGATTATTTTAAGATATAAATAATATATAAAAATTACTTTCATATATGTGTAATGGAACTATGTGCCATTAATATATTAATAATATAGATATTTAAGTCAGAATTCAATAGTCCTTGACAAAAATATCATCCAAGCCTTATGCTGTTAATTAAATATTAATAGCAAAACCATGGCAACAGAAACATTGTCTGTTCATTTACTGAGACAGATCTGCTAGAAGAAACATTTGTGTTTCAGAGATAACATCCAGTATTTCCTCTAAGGCTACATGAGTCATCCTTCTCAGATTTTTGCCATAATGTTTTTTAAAATAATATACCCATACTTGAGAATTAACACAAGAAATAACCAAGACAAGTACTGAATGAGAAATTCTTGCTAAATCACTCCTGCCAAAGGGGGAAAAAAGTAAAATAAAAACATTGTTTTGAATCAGCTGCCAAATCCCATTCAGAATAACCTGTGGGAAGAAGTGTTCAATTTCACCTTCTGGAAAACCAGTCAGTGCTGGCCTTTGGCACCAGCACCTGCTTCTCAGAAGGCTGAGAAGGGAAGTGATATACATGTTTCTTAAAATCATTTTAACATCTTTGATGTTTTCACCACCATTTTGGAGAAGGTATGACTAAGGAACACTTGCTACCAACTCAACTCAAATACATTTCAAATATCTGAATTATCAACACTCTTTGGGTTTTCCTACAGGTCAGCAGTAACTAGCAAAGAGAACAGAAGCTATAAAGCATCTTTTACTAGCATTTGAGATAAGGCAAAAGTAACTGTCAAAGACTAAGTCTACCTTGCTGATGGCAAAACATTTTGAGACACTGTCTAGTAATAAGATTTTATAGGACATAGTAAAATGAAAAGACTGTTTCATCATTTTCTAAAATTGAGTATTTCCTTTATTAAGTATTACATATGTCTTACCATCTTCATTCAGGAACAATTTGTTGAATCTTAGTCCACTAGGCTCTTTACCAACATATCTGTGCACGTACTCCGTGCCGAGATCATTGACAGCAATAGCGTATTTCAAAGGCTTTACGCAGGACTGGAGGCAAAATGGAACTTTGGTATCACCAACAGAATGCCTGGGAAAAACACAGATGAAGCAGTCTGAAACTTCCTGTTTGTCAGCTGTGGCAGTAGACTATAAAATGCTACATCTAGTCTTCAACCTACAAGGACTATTAACAAAATCACCAAAAAAACCCCCAAAGCATATTATGGCTAAGTCTCATTTTAAGTAACATAACTAAGAGATTTAAAGGTTTTAACAACTGACTCCATAAGTCAAGCATAATAAACTCAGTTGCTAATTATTATTGCAGATGTAACAAATAAAAGAGCAAGGCCAGAAATGGGTCTATACCAGACCAAAAAAATCACCTCACACCTGTTTCTGGTACCACACCTACTGTACACAATTGCAAACCCACACTCAACAGAGTGCAGCTGACTCAAATATATATAAACAAAGATGAGATACAATTTGGTTTTGGAGGACAATAATTAAATAGCAATATTTACACCCCCTTTGATAACAGCATAGGTATTTCATAGTAATTATTAAATGCTATCTTTGGGAAAGTTTACTTTCAGCATCTGTCAGACTGCATCAAAGCATGACTCATACAAGCAGCATATGGCCACATTTGGAGCAAGAGGCTTGAAGCAATCACTTGTCTGGTGACAAAATCAGAAGTGTATTTGATTCTTTTCCTTGCAGAAGACACGAGAAGGCTACAGAAAAACTTGCATTATAAAAACTAACATTCCACAATGTTAAAGACTACCAAAATAAACAGTATAGGAACTTTCATCGGTACGTGATATAACATCCAACACAAAGCAAAAGCCAATTTAAAATATTCAAAAGTATGAACATTTTTAAAGTTGTTTTACTATGAATAGATTGTAATTCAGATACAAGTAGGGAGATGAAAAAATACTTTATCTCTCTTGTACACCTCCTCCCATAGAGATTACAGAGCTAATTAGAAAAAAAACATACAAGTCATAACAAGTCACATTAAAATGAACTCCAAGCTGTAGTCACCATAAGCAAGTCTGATGCTCTGTCAGGAATGTCCCATTCACAAACTCACCTAAAAATTAGTGTTCTCAGAGCTTGCCATAAGACCACACTGCGGGCCAGCAGGGACACCTGATGAGCTGGTGAGCATCTCATTGTTTAGTTACAAAGGTAGACACAGAGCTCACCTTACTTCTCAGCTAGAGAGTGTGAGAAAGTCCTTCACATCTGGATTCCTGTCTCTGCTACACTCAATTACCAACAAAGAAAGCAATAAAAGTAAGATCACTCTGACTATATCTAAGACCTACATACACTCCTACAGGATGAAGTTTAATAAACCTGAAAAGCAAAGTCATATTTAGTTCTGTCCAGTTGTCACATCTTCGTTTTCTTTAAGAGCATGAATCCGCACTTTTTCGGTGACACATACAGATTATATAATAATGCTACAGTAAAGACATTAAAATGCAGAGAAGGAACTAACTCTTAAGTACATCGTGACCTACACAAAAAGCAATACAGCTGCATGCAAAAGAACTACTTGGCAAAGCTCTAACTTCCAAAGATTGATATACTAAAGAAGTATTGTTTCTGTCTCATCCTTCAAATATTCCAAGAAGATCTACATATTACAATATACCTCTGTCCATCGACGGTGCAAAGGGACACACCCCACAAATCAGGGCTGAACTTGGCCAGCTGTGGGATATAATCAGCAACCTATGACAAAGTGAAATAAAGAGAGAGATGTAACATATAATTAAATACTCTGATTGTTGTAAATTACAATGTCAATGGAAAGGATACACAAGGTACAACTGACTTATCTCACTAATAATCACCTGGTATATCTAAAACTTCATTACAAAGTATTATATTCACTAGATCATTATCAAATAAAACATTTTTTCACAGTAAAAATTTCAGTACCTTCTAAGAAGTACTTTTGTTCTATATTACAGCATGTTCAGCATTTTCAAATCATGTAAAATTTTGCTTGTAACAGTCTGGGTTTTTTCAACTAATTTATTGAAAATAAGCACTAGAAAAAAACCCCTATTTACTAACACAAGAAACCATGTTGACAATTATTTCTGTCACACAATCCAGCCAGATGTGTAGAGTTGCATAATTCTTCTACAGCCTAAGTTTGACAAATTATACAGCAGTTTTAGAGTTTATGTAAAATAAAGAATACTATTCTCATATTCTAACATCAAAACTACAAGATTGGTAGAGCTTGTGAGCTGTATTTCTGACCCAGTTTGCAAGTTGTACCCATAACTGAACTTCCAAAATTCTTTTATCAAGGTATCAATCTAACTTTTTTCTAAAAATGTTAAGAAAAACCTGTCTACCTAAAAAGTAATGTATTCGGTTAATACCAAGGAATCTACAGAAGTTGAAAACTGAATTTACAAACACGTTACCTTTCCTCCAGACTGTTTTTTAGCACTTTCATATAGCTCATCAATATGGGAAGTAAATGACATAAAATCTGGAATGACAAACTTCCTCCTGAAAGCTTGAGTAAGCAACACAATATTACTTTGTACACACCTGTAAGAAGTTAAAAAAGTTAATTAGTATTTTGACAATGAACTGTCAAAAAGCCTACTTAGGTAGCAATTACATGCTACTTAATTAAGGACTGCCAGTCCCCTGAAGTTACATGCCTGCAAGAACGAGTCTTTATTCGAAAGACTTTTCAAATTTTAAGTTGCATTCCTTTTACATTATTTACAATAATTTTACTGAATTCACTTTTATTCCTTTCTACTTAAAGCTCTCTTTTGAAGTTTCAACTGTACAGCAAGGTAGTATCTGCCTTCAAGCAGCATCTCAGCTTGCAAAAGGGATCTAAGCCACGCATTTCTCAGGATCCAGCCACGTGAAGGATATCCAAACTAGCCCTTGTCCAAAGAAGTGCTAATTTCAGAGTTAGACTGGACTTGGGGGGTTCAGGGTTGATTTCTCTCACTTCATTGTTTCACCGTGAACTGAGTGAGAATGCTGCCAACAGACCAAACTGGAATGTGATTCCACTTCAATAAGAACAAAACCCTGTGGAAAGACTTGATAACATCTCCAAAACTAAGAAAAAGTTAACCCTGAGCAGTTCTGCAAGTCTCTTGCTTTAAACTACCCACAGTTAAGGAATCTGCTGCCTTTTAACTCAAAACACAGTTACACTATCATCCACACCCTCTGAACATCAGGCCATCTGGTACGTTAAAAAAACTGATGAGTTAAAAAGGAAAGGACTTATCTAGGACAAACAGAAGAAGAGAAGGATGAAAACACAAGCTGAAACATGCTGAAAGTGGTGTGTCTGTGGGCGAGGGGGTGGGTGAGCAGGAACAGGGGTGGGAATTCGGAGCCATTATCAGTCAGCTGAAAGATGACCTGATAAAGGGTATTAACAGTCCTATCCCAGTGCAAAGAAGAGAAAGAGGTTTATCACCAAACAGTTAACACCTTCATACCCATGCTTTCTGGCAGTGTTGACAAAAGCAGAAACATATTACTAATGCAGGCAAACGGAAAGTTAAGAACATCTAGGCAAGTGCTACAAAGGAGAACATATCCTTCCAATGAAGATATATTCAGAAAAGTAAAAACTTAACTTTTGGGGACATCCTTTCACTTGGAATAGATATTCTAATAATCCTACTATTAAAAGTCATTATCAGTTCAAAAATGAAGGTGCATAAAGACCACTGAAGAGACAGACCGACCCCCCGTTTGAATCGCCCCTCTTTTTTTAAAACCTTTAGTTTTAACTCCTTTGTACTTAGATGACTATCCCAAATTCAACTGACAGCCAATTCAAAGGTTAGCACGCACTACTCTTCAAAAGTGGAAGAGAAATGGTAGAGAAGTTTCTGTTGTACATGGTTACCTTAGAAACCGCTGTCTGTAATACACTGCTTTGTTGGTTTACATTAAAATTCCAACAGAGTTGGTTTTGTTTCAATCTGTCACATTTTTTTCTGTATCTTGCAAAACATCCTGGGTTTTTTTGCTCCCAGCACCCTCCAATTTGCAGTCACCTACTCCAGGTGCAAAACCCCTTTTCAAAAGAAATTAATAACACTGATGGCAGCTAAGTGTGCAGAAGGAGCAACAGCATAAAGTGCACTAGATTTAAACTCCACGTGCATTTACACATTGTACCACCCAGACAGCATGAAGCAGTCTTGTAAGTCAAAAGTAATATCTGAAGTTCAACTAAGCCTATTAGAACAACTCCATACGAAGTGTGGGAAACAAGAATAGTCTTCTGAGCTCACAGCACGTTTCTCAAACAGGAAGAGCATTTATGGGCTTACAACGTGCACCAAGTCTATGCTGCTCACCTCAGCAGTTCATTTTAATCTGGAGACTGAAACTCGCTGCAGAAATGGCTATGCTGGTTAAGGGCATTACCTGTTGTTACCAGTTGTTCCCAGACTCTGCCAAGGTCACTGGCTGGTTATTTATCCTGGTACTCCTTAACCCAGGCAAATCATATAAATTCACACACGGAAATAAACACAGGGGCTCAAGTAATCTAGAGGGGCATTCAGAGCAATTAATGCATGGACAAAATAACAGGGGTCTTGGTATGTCCCCTTTAACAGGGCACAGTATTTTCAGTCAACAGAGGACAGGAGCTGTGAGAGCCTCCAAAATTATGTCCAGCTGCTCTATGTTCCACACAACCCTTTGGAGATGACTGGCCTCAGACTCAGAAAAGTGAAGCAGCAGAAGAAGATCACAGGGGAAGAATTTAAGTAAATGAATATACTGATAAACAAAAGTCTTTCTACGGCTAAATGTTACAAACAACTTGGCTCTTATCTCCCACGTGGCTTTAGTGGTGGTCAAGATAGGTACACTGAAAACTTCCTACCTCGAAGTAGAGGGGTTTCACCTCCTACAGTTCACGGGTTTTTTGGAAACATCATCTTTGGTCACTATCATAAAGTTAGAATCACTTTGTTTCCTTTTCTGGAAACAGCATCTTCCCCCTCCATCATCAAGTTGGGATAACTTTGTATCCTTTATCATACAACTTGTTACATTTATCCATTATTTTTCCAGTTCTGGCTCAGGTTGTTGATTACTGCTCCCCTACACAATGCAGACCTGCTAAAAACTACCAATTCTGGAGAACTCTTTGGCTGACTATATGGACAACACCTTTTTTCCTGTTTAAAAATTATAAGCGTTACAGAAAGGCATGTGAAACTCCATGTCCAGTTAGCAAAACAAGGTCTGTAGAAGCGTTCAGCATATTTAAACATTTAAAAAAAAAAAAAAAGTGACACTAAGTTGACAAATATTAATATTCTAACACAGAGGAAGTCCTCCAAAAGATTCTATGAAAAGATTGCTCAAATAGAATGAAAACATTTATTAATACATGGGTTAAGTTTATCTAAAATTAAAGTTTTCATCAGGATTTGCTACCTGTATTGAGAGAGCAACACAGCTGGTCAGCAGCAAACGGCAAACCCTGCCTGATATCCAGTAACAGGTTGCCAGGTTTATGCTGAGAACGTAACACACCCAGATTGCTGCTTCTAACCCACCCAGAGGAGGTGTGTCCAGCAACACCACAGTTCTGGGTCAGTAAAGAGAGACAAGACAGCACCCTGTGACAAGGCTAACCCTATAAAGCCAAGTAAAAGTTATAAATTAACTCGATCCTGACTGCTTTGTGTCTTGTGCCTCCATTTACCAAAATACTGCTAAGTTAGGATATAGGGCTTTCTGCAAGTCATGTATTTTTCTGTTAGGCACATGCTATGAGTTAAAGGAAAAAGGTAAGAGAGGTAGGAGAACTTCTTACAAAGATTATTGAATTTTTGCCTACAAATTTATAGAATGTTATAGAAACAGATCTAAAAAAATAGGATATGTCAAAACAAGGACACTTTATGAGGAAGACTAGCAGGTACGATCTTCCGTATTTGTTAGGTTGCCTAAGTTTCATCTAACAGCAGACAGTACTACTACTATATTAAGTAGCACCATAGCTAAGGTACAAAAAAGAAAAAAAGTTCCCATAGTCATTTAACTAGCACACTGCAGTGCTTTCAGTAACAGGCTGTTCTCAGCAAGCTATCACCCACAACACAAAGATCACGTGTTATGTTACACAGATGCAACGTGAACAACTAAGTCAAGAAATCTATTGAGCGCTCTCCGAAATGTGCACCCCAGAAGTCTTCAAGAAATTCTGTAGATGAAAGATTAAAACCCCAAGTTGTTCCACTTGTAAGGTGGAGATTTTTTCCAAATTTTTACTGGAGAGCACTGTCAAACCAAAAAACTTCAAAAGAACGCAACTGTAGTCAAATTCAAGCCTAACATTTAGAACCACTACAAAGGCACACAGAAACAGACTCTACAGATATGTGAACTAACATAATTTACAGGTCATTACTACTGGATTTGATTGATTTTGACAAGCTTCTGCTACCACTATTCCACAGCACTTAACCTTGATATTTTATTTGGTCTAGCAGCTTTGGATTCAGTTCAAGAGGAGAATTACACCACTGAACTGAAGCTCCAAAGTCCCGAGTTAGGTACAGCAGAGAAGATATATTATTATATTTCACACTTTAAACACTAGCACAAGTAAGAATACAGGGACCCTGTATGAGCCTTTTCACAGTAAACGCAGTGTGCCTAGGAGGAACAGATAACTGAAGTTTGGGGTTTTATCATTTACAAAAAAAGGGTTGCAAAGGAACTTTCTGCTGCTGCTGCTGCAAATGAAAGTCTAGTATGTGAAATCAGATTCACCTCTCCACCGTCTGCATTGTTCTTTATGTTGAAAAATCCTCCTACACAAGAAGCAACCACATAAGCTTTCTACAAATTAGAGTAACTAACACAGACAATCAAATCCCGACAATTAGCAGTCACTTGTCGATTTTCAAAGGTAGAGCCTTTGCTAAAAACATAATTCATAGTTTATTATGACAAACAAGCCCTCTACCAGGAATGTAATGCATATCAGCAAAAGCATTTCCTTTCCAATTCATTCATACATCCAGGAAGGTTTCCTAATCTAACAATTTAGCATTTTTACTGAGCTGACAAATAACCAGCAAAGACCTGTCTTGAATTTAATACAGGAGCAACGTTAGTCCATGCTGTGAAGAAACAGCACTAAACAGTGTCATTTCACAAATTAAAAAATGCTACAGATCAACAAAAATGCACCAATTTTACAAAAGTATAGTCTTCATGGAAGAAGCGTCAGGTATTTTCTGATTTAGCAAGTGAGTGGAATAAAAACACAGACTGAAAAAGAGCCTAAAAATTTCATTTTCAGGTTTAAGAGCCTCTAAGCTTCCAATCTTTTAGCACACAAAAGCTGTAAGCAGAGGAGCAAAGGAGTGTACTTGGAATGAAGAGAAGACGACCTGAACAGTGCTTATACTGTTCAGCTAACTGACCACAGACTTTGCTTAAAAAAAAAAAACACAAAAAAAACCCAAAAAAAACACCAAAAACCATCCCTAAAACACGGCACACAAATCTTTTCCAAAACAGACCAAAGGAGTGACTGCAGGAGAGGAGTGACTCCTCTCACCTCTACATATCTTGTGGAAAATTCACTGGCTTTTAGAATTAACAACATACATACTCTGAACATCTCACCACACAGAAGCAGCATCCTGAACTCCAGATTAAAAACAGATTATGCAGTGAGAGAGCAGTTTTATGTAATCATACTAAATACTCCATGCTGCATCACTAAATTTATTTGGCATCTGACTGAGAGTTGTAGTACAGGGTCAGACACACATGCAAACAGCACTGATGCATTAAACTCTTGTGAAGATCCCACAGCCTGTCTGCTACATGAAACCTGAGAACAAACTTGTATGAAAACAGCATGAGGAGTACATGTTTGACTCCCGTTTTAATTACACATTGATTTATATACCTTATGGCTCTCTTACTGACAACAATCAATCAGTAACACACAGACAACATTCATTCAGAATCACACATCATCAACAGAAAATTTACTTTTTAAAAAGGTCTTTGTCCAACATAACACCATCTGAAGTTGTCTGAAGAGTCAGTCTTAACATATCCATGCACTCCTTCAATCGAGGGTCAGATGTACGTAATCCTGTAGATTTGAGTGCCTATTACAATAAAACAATAATTACTGGAGTGAAAAGATATGCTATTACCATCAAATTATCTCCTGCTCTGTGTTTTTATCACTATAAGAGACATCTGCCACTGCATTATCAACACAGAGACATTTTGACATCTTATTGATCCTTTGGCCATTTTGGCTCCATTTTATGTCAAAGCATTAATGTAATTTGAAATCCACAGTGGTTCAACTACATTTTACACAAGTACAAATGCTATCCAACCCTGCCATAGGCACAGATACCTTCAAGCATACTCTTCTGTTCATTAAAGAAGTGGATACTACTACTAACACACTCATTCCCTTAACTACAGAAACAGTGACAGGGGACAAAAAAATTAGTCACATCCCTTCCCACAGCTAAACACGTGTAATAGAAATTCTTTGCTTTGCATTCTTGCATTTCAAGTGTTAAATAACCTTGTAGTAGTCAGCCTTCATACAATAATCTGGAACAGTAAACTTACAGTTATGAATTTATGAACCGGTATTTTTTCTTGTCCTTCTGCAATAGTATAGAAAAGTAGATCTTCTAAGCTAGGAAGGAGACCTTGCTTGATTTTACTGGAAAACAGAAAAAAAGAAAGGAAAAAGTGTAGTTATTTTAGTGCCTATTTTTATTCATACACATTTTTGCATTCTCAGGGAGACATATTTTCATTACCAATCTAACTGCTACCAGTAATTTCAAAGAACACTTTTATCACTGAACACAAAGCTTAATTCAGCCTTAAGCAGGAAAAAATGGTAATATTAAAAGTAGCATACATAGATTTTACAATAGCAAACACAGTTGTATACTTACTGTCAGACATTTAATGCTAAGATTATATTTAGTTGGGGGGGGGGAGCAGATTAACCATGTATCCTTCTTCATGATGTCAACAACAGGATAGATACACCACTTGCAGAGGATAAATTATTTGCAAGATTCAAAGACCTACATGCTTCATAATAAAAGCTGAAAGAACATACTGACCCAACTGTTTTACAGGCAAGAGGAGAAGATGGTGAATGCATACTCTCTCCAGAACAGTCCTGTTTTTAGGACTCCAGAGGAGCCCTGAAGTCCTTGTGCTTCTAGAAGCTTATGTAAGCAGCATCAGTTACCGTGAGAGCAAGCAAAGCCATCTGCAGCACAACACCGTGCCCTGAACCAGCTCGGGCACCAGAAGCAGGGATTTTCATCACACATACTTAGCAAAGTAAACGTGCAATGCAGATACACCTTTAATGGTCACTGTCCTTATCAATGTAAACACACTGGCTCTCCAAGGCCTCCTCCAGGTGTTAGCTATTTCACTCCCAGATACGCTTTCCCCGTGCCTGCAGCTTTTTGTAACTTACATCTCCATTTTATGTGAAATCTGAAGGAAACCTACCCAATTAAGCACTGAGATTCCCAGTAAGACAGAACGCTGTCATACTGACAGATTTCCCTCAAAGCCTTTGGAAGTTCACAGGTTTAGCCTATAAAAAGTTCTGCCTTTCCCTGATATTCCAGGGCACCCTGCAGCAGGCAAGAGTCTGTACTCAGTTCTTTACTCTTCCTCCATAAGTATGGCATCCTAGCACACAGCAGGAATGTGCACTTCCAAATTTCCAGAGGCAGTAAAAGCAAAGTGACTTAGAACAGGATTGCGTGTTTTTTATCCCCTAAAGTGCTTGAGTTTGTTTGCAGACAAACTCAGTTTAGAGAAAGCCAATGTTCCGTATCAGATAAGCAAAAATAAATCAAAACAATTCTCTACCAAATGCAGACATTTACTAAAATGTAGAGTATGCAGGTTTACATTATTTTAGCCATCAAAGGTCAATCTAATAGCACTGGTAATACGTTGTCACTATACTATAAGTTATTGTCTGAAACTAGAATGCCTAGTGGCAATTTATGTATTTTTACATTTTTGCATGTGTGTACAAAAAGCAGGTATAAATTCCAGTCACTGAAGTTTTCACAAGATTAGTAATTCTTTGAAAAACAGAACTCAGGCTTGTAACTGCAAAAATAAAATGCTACAACTAAGCCCTGATCCCAGGTAGGCCAACAGAGTCTTACAGGCGGATCTTTAATCCTCTCTCCTCTCTCAATACTTAAACAAGTCAGATTTATGATTATTTTTAATAAAAATATGATTATATCCAAATACACTTTTAAATTTAAGACCTCTAGATTGCCCTTGCCTCCCTCCTTCCCTCATAAATAGCTGCGAAAACCAGTGGTAAAAAATATCATCTCTCATTTTCCAATTTAAAACACTGCACTTACACACTAAGAACAGAAGACAGCTTTGTAAGCCAACAGAACTTTCCTTGTCTTACAGTCTGGATTTTCTTTTTTTTTTTAAATTATGCTGGCTGACTAATGCACAGACAAGCTGGCAATTCAACCAACACAAATGCCTGCAACTACCTCAAGCAAATTACTGAACACCCCTTTTCCTTCCACACAGCACGTTTCACCTTCAGTCTTTCGAGCAGAGTCCTTCCAGTCATGACAACAGAACCAGAACCACCCAACACACCAATTAAAGCTCTACCCTGTGTTCTGCACCTTAACTCTGCAGGTACCCAATTCTAAAAGTTACGGTAAGCTACACCATCCACACCCCTACATCTTCACCATTTATACAAACATCGAACTGAGCTCCCCAAAGTTTCAAGATTTCATGTTTTAAGGAACATCTCTGCTACTCAACTCATCACTGGACTACTGAAGGGCTGGCAGAGGAAACTTGCCTATATCACTTTGGTAAAAAAAGCTGGCAAACACATTGAGAAATTCTGACTGGTAGCCTATTTAATTGCACATTACTGAGCAATTACTCAGAATTTAAAAGCTGTTACAAGTATGAATTTCTATCTGGAAAGGTGCAGAAAGAAACCACACATTTGATAAGATTTTATACAGCATAAAAATCTCTTGATATGGTTTCCTTATCTTTCACATCTCCTGCTGTCCAATATTGGGTCACTCAGCCTAATTAAACAATAGATCTGCACTACCAAAGCAAAGAGAGTGATATTCAATATATTTACAGAAAAGTTTCTCTTTGTCAAATAGTCCATCCTTTGATAAGGTTTATCTGCTAAATAGAGGTGAAAAGGCTTGCTCTGCAGTTTATCAGATCAGTGATGTCAGTAACTAATGTTTGCTTAACCTAAAAGATGTGTGTTTTGGCACCATGAACACACTTAGCAAGATAATTCTGTTCAGTACGTATAAAAAGCTGTTTTTCAGGTCAGAGAACTTGCAATTTTCTCAGTCAAATTAAGTGGAAATTCCAGTTTACCAGATTTCATGAATAATGATTTTTGATACTCACTTCCCTTCTTTAAAAAAATAAGGTAATTAAGCACCAGACTATTACACAGCTACACTTCTTTGACATTATTCTTAACTGTGGACTAAAATACTGGTGGATGGTCCACACTGCTCTTTAAATACACAGAAAAGAGAACATAGGAATTCCAAGCACAAGGACTTTGCAGTCCATATCATTCCTTCCTTCAGCTCGTCTAACATCAGATTCCAGGGAGGACTTCATTTTAACGAATGCTGAATTATAACTTCTACTACAGAAACAAGATTAAATATCAAATACCACAAAACATTTCTACTTTCTACTTCTGGATATAACTGCCAAAATGCAGACCAGGATTTACAGAACCACAAATTATATACAGACATGATATTGCTAATAAATAGTTTCATGCTCATTATTAAACCATTCAACATAAAAATATGAGGTCAAAATTACTGTCACAAACAATGGTCCTTCAGGGGTCTGTTCTGAGATCAGTACTGTTTAACATCTTCATCAATGACACCGACAGTGGTATCAAGTTCACCCTCAGCAAGTTTGTTGATGACACCAGGCTGAGTGGCGCCATGAACAAGCCAGAGGGATGGGATATTATCCAGAGGGACCTGGACCAACTCAAGAAGCGTATCCGGGTATGAACCTCACGAGTTCAATAAGACCAAGTGCAGGGTTCTGCACCTGAGTCAGGGTAAACACAGGTACCAAACACAGGCTGGGTCATGAATGGATTGGGAGCAGCCCTGAGACAACTTGGGGATGCTCTGGGTGAGAGGTTGAACATGACTCGGCCATGTGCACTTGCAGCCCAGAAAGCCAGATGTGTCCTGGGCCACATCCAAAGCAGGTTGGGAAGCAGGTCAAGGGAGGGGATTCTGCCCCTCTATTCCACTCTGCTGAGACCCCACCTGGAGTGCTGCATCCAGTTCCGGGGTACCCAGCACAGAAGGACATGGACCCACTGGAGCAGGACCAGAGGAATGCCACAAACATGATCAGCAGAACGAGCACCTCTCCAGTGAGGTAAAGCTAAGGGAGTTGTCATTGTTGAGCCTGGAGAAGAGAAGGCTCCTGGGGGACCTCACTGTGGCCCTTCAGTATCTAAAAGGTGGGGGGTTGTCTATAATAAAGATGGGGATAGACTTTTTATCAGGGTGTGTTGTGACAGGACAAGGCATAATGGTTTTAAACTAAAAGAGGTCAGATTTAGATTAGATGTCAGGAAGAAATTTCATGATGAGGGTAATGAAATGCTGGAAGTGGTTTCCCAGAGAGGCAGTAGATCCCTCATCCCTGGAAACATTCAAGGTCAGATTGCACGAGGCTCTGAGCAACCTGATGCAGTCAAAGATGTTCCTGCTTATTGCAAAGGAGACTGGACTAGGTGACCTTTAATGGTCCCTTCCAACCCAAACTATTCTGTGATTCTGTGAAAGCTGTCACCTGCAGCCACTACCTACAACAGGTATTTTGAAGTTGTCACCATACTACAGACAAATCCTCCAACCAGGAGATACAAAACTTGTCAAGTCATTGAATAGCTACTTCCTGTCTACTTGCATAGTGAGACACTGATCTGGTAACAGCGGTGGGTAACTATTTATCCAAGAACTTACCAAGATTCAAGAAAAGATACCTATTTATAAACTTAGGCCAAAGATAGACTTGTTTAGTAGTTATGACAGTGTTGGTGATAAAACCAAGAACTGCTGCTTCAAAACGCTGGCCTCTACAGAAGTTAGGAAAGGTCTAACGGAACTGCACTTCTAACACTTTCCCGCATCTCTGAGTATTCCACACTCCAACAGGAGTACCAGTGAAAGGAACCACTGCCTGGTTACTACAGTTATTCCTCTGGAATGTGGTCTGACTACTAAAAAAAAAAATAAAAAATGTTAAAGATATCTCCAGAATTCAACTCTGCCCTTAAAAAAGAGCATTACCACTCCCTTGTCATTAAAATAAAAACCAAACCACTTCCATTAACCATTTTGCTATATTCCATATATTAGTACCCACCACTATTACAATTTAACTGTAAAATGTTAGTAATTCAGCCTTTAAAAGTTAAGGTCACTCATGTTTGCTCCTCCCTCTCACCTTAATCAAGGCCTTTGTAATTTAGAAATAGCTTACACCAAGAAAAAATGTTTGATCCTTTTACAGTCCAGTGTGACTTATAAGATGAACAGTGCACACCTATACTGAAAGCAAAAGTGAACAACGCACAGTTATATTGAAAGTAGAAGCAAATGCTATTAAATATAATACACATCTATGACTGAGAACTGTAGTAGGTTACTGGGTTTTATAATTCAGGCATGAGCATAGATATGACTGCTTTTCAATCCAGAGTCTCCATTAATTAAATTTATCAGTCTACGACCACTCTCAGTTTAAGCTCAATTATTTTCCCTCTCCAAATTCTATTAAGTTTCAGTTGGATACACAGTGTGAAGGCTGGACAGCAGGGATAAGGTGGTGGAGATGTTTAGGAAAAAATGCAAAGGGGATCTGGTTATGCAATGGGATACTAGTTATTTCACAAGCCACAGACCTCATAAATTATTCTCTCTATGATGAATTAAACTGTTCTAAATTTCTGTATAGTCTTTGCACAAAACATTTTAAAGGTTTTCACTTGCAATTCCTACTCTCTGTACATAAGGACCATCAGGCAAGTAAGAAAACCTTACTTCTGTCTTTTGACACAGTGGGTTATTCCAATATCCTAGAACCATGACCTTTCCAACCAAAAAGAGAAGAATATTCCCTCAACACTAAAAAACAGAAAGTGTAAAAAGGACAACTGCCCTTCCAGTTGGGTTCACAAACCACTTGCCAAACACAGCTCAATGTCTCTGGATGGCAAACTGCTGAAATCAGCAGAATACACAGACTGGTGACAGCCCAGTCAAAAACATAGTCCAGAAATTTGTCTTTTGAAGAACTTCATTTTCTTCTGAGCCCTGTACTCTATCTTAATATAGCAATGATTTCCACATGTAATGTACTGTTTACAAATGCATAAGGAAAATTTTCGTAGTGCAGCAATAAGAAAAATAAAAATGAAAGTATCCAGCAGCCTGTGGATGTGGCACCAAGAATTCCTGCAGAGCCTGAAATGAAAAGAAAGTTTCCCAATTTTCCTTGTTCATAACTATATGCTAGATGTTTTACAGAATTTCTCCTTGTTCTTTTTGCACTAAGCCTCAAAGAACAAGCATCTCATTTTCAAATACACCCTTCTGTCAAAAGTCAAAAATGATTGGAAGTGTTTCACTGGTTTGTGACTGCATACCTTTACTACATACATCAAAAATGATAGAATTTCCCTAACTGATGCTAGCTGTAGGAAGCTGATAACAGCTTGGTTTAGGAAAATTATACCTCTTCAATAAATCACCTTTGAAACATTCCAAAAAACTCACCACGCTGGCATGTTGTTTTTTTCAAAAGTTTGTATTTTTTATTGAAACCAGAAGTGCAGCCTTTATAAACCACACTTATCTGAGCCACAGCTGAATAATGTTTTGCTCCAAAACATGTGTGGAACTAATTCAAAAAGGAGACTTCATATTTCTTGAACAACAGTATAAATATAATACCCATGTGATTGTGCATTATGTTGTACATGGTTACATAACCTGACAGGCATGCATTTTTTAAGGTGTCTGACAGCAGAAATTGTAAGTGATGCCTAATGAAGGCTATATCCCATTAAACCAAGCTGAGCAGCTATGGCATTTGACTTGAAAAAGGGGAGAGGAAAAAGGTAAGTCTCCTTCCCACCTGCCATGTTGAAGTATTGCAAGCACATGCTAAAAAAAATTCAGAAAACATGATGCCACAAACCACAACTCAAAACCAAAACTATTAACAAGCTAAAGGCTGAAGCCTTCCTGACAGGCCTTGTGGAATCTTCTCCAGACTTTCTCATAGCATTAGACTAACACACACTTTGCACAGTGTAAAAACAAGGTACTCCTTTCTTGGCTCTATTCCGTCTGTCATCTGCTTTTTTCATCTAGGTAATAAGCACAGCAGATCCTGGGAAGGCAGTTTGGGGTTAGATTTCAATCATGCCACCCCATTACCAGCACACAAGATGCCTACAGGAAAGGCATGTGGCACGCCTCAAATACATACAAAGGAGATGAACCCTCATGGGGCTTGCAGTTAAGCTGTCAAACTTCTTTTAAAAGGTTTTCAGAGGTACTAAATACACTCCGGTTCAAATAAGACAGGGGTAGTAGGAAATGACCACGACTTTCAAGACTTGCATAACGCTGAGGACTAAGAGAGCAGAGTGCTCTGCCAATTCATTTACCTCATCATTATACTCTATCCCTGGTTTCCACTACCAGTCCTTACCAGAGGTAAAAACTGGAGCTCATGCACCTATCCCTGAACTTTTTTTAAAAGAGTATTTCAGGTTCTGAGTAAAGGAATATTAACTTCATAAACATATAAGGCCTTATCATTCTATTACCTGCACGCACTTTAGTCACTAAGGGACAAACAAGGACCTCTTGGCACGGGCACAAATGCTGCAGCACCTATGATCATCTGTGCTCCCCACTAAAGGGTGGCAATATCTGTCTCTGGCTACACTAGATCACAGTATCTTTAGGGCTGGGAGGGACCTCTGGAGATCACCCTGTCCAAGCGCCCTGCCAAGGCAGGGTCACCCGGAGCAGGTGGCACAGGAACGCATCCAGGTGGACACAGCCGTGGAGAAGACAGCGCTGCGAAACCTCCAAGGCGGCACTATGCAGCGCGTACGCTGCCTTTAATAATTAATGCAAGATGACACAGCTTTAGCTTCTCCTGGGCAATACTTTCAGTCAAGTAGCAGCGCTGGGAAGAAAAGCTGCCTGCTCCGAGCCCTCCACAGCGGCGGCACCGCGCTACACGCTGCAGGGACTCCGGGGGGCGAGGAGCCCCCACAGCCCGGGGCTGCGCTCCGAGCCCACCCCACCCGGGGAGCGGCTGTGCCGGACCCCGCACCTGCCGTGGCAGCGACCTCCAGGCCCGGCCCGGCCCCTTCCGCAGCCACACACGCGTGTGCGCGGTGGAGGCGGCGCTCACATGGCGCCTCCGCATCATCCCCCGCGCCCGCCGCCCCCCTCCGCACTCACTTCTCCGCGCCGCCGCCTCCTCCGGCCACCTCCTTGCCGCCGCCGTGGTTATTGTTGTGCCCGCTGTCGGCAGGGGGCTCGCCGGGAGCCGGCGACGGCGCCCCCTTCCCGGGCTCCTCCAAGGCTCCCTCCGAGCGGGTGCACAGACCCCGCGCCGCCGGCGGCACCATCGCC
>VXAU01002749.1:1539916-1590611 GCA_013399695.1 Formicarius rufipectus
GCCTCACTGCCCCCTGCTCTGCCCCCCGCTCTGCCTTCCGCACTGCTCTCTGCACTGCCTCACTCCTACCCCACACTGCCTCATTCCTTCTCTCCCTTCTTCCGTCATTGCCTCCCTTCCTCGTTCCCTCACTCATTCCCGCACTCTCTCCCTCTCTCACTTCTTCACCCCCTGCCTCCTTCCTTCTCTCACTCCCTCCCTCCCTCCTTCACACCTTCCCTCCCTCCCTGCCTCTTATTCACTCCTTCACTCCTTCCCTCACTGCCCCCCATCTTCTCTCCTTCCCCGTTCCTCCTTCCGTCTCCCTGCGATGTGTAAAGGCACAGTTTGCAGCCGCCTGTGCTGCGGCGGTGTCGGGTTCAGGTTGCCATGGATATGGCCTTTTTTTTTCTTTTTTAAACTGTCTATTTGATTACGAAGTGGCAGCGCTTCTTACGTGCGTACAGCATCTCAGAATCACAGAATATTCTGAGCTGGGAGGGACCCGCAAGGATCGTCAAGAGTCCAATTCCTGGCTCTGCACAGGACACACAGGACATTCCTTGTCCAAACACTCCTTGAGCTCTGTCAGCTTTGGTGCTGTGACCACTGCCCTGGTGAGCCTGTTCAGTGCCCAGCCACCCTCTGGGGGAAGTACCTTTTCCTAATATCCAACCTAAACCCGCCCCGCCCCGACTCCAGGCCATTCCCTCGGATCCTGGTCACAGGTCACTGGAGAGAAGAGAGAAGGATGTGCAGGGTCAGCATCAGTCACCCCATCCTTTCCACCAGGAAAGGGATCAGGAAAGGGAAGGCTGTTGGGAATACCCTCAGCAGGAACAGTAGTTCCCAAATTCTTTGTGCCAAATGCTTCTGGCAATGAGCAGAGCTGCTAAGGGTCTTCCACGTACTTTCAATAAAAATGTAACTGGATAGCTCATTGCCAAAACTTACAGTGGAGGCTGTAAGCCTTGGTCAAATGTCTGAAGGGGTTTTTAATTAAAAAAATAAAAATACAAAAGTCAACCACCTGGATGCTTAGGTGAACTGGGTGTGGCCATTCTTCGTGTTCATCATTTACTCAGTGTGAAAATTTTGCTGCAGCTCATCTACAGGTCTCAGTTTGGGAGCCACCGACCCATAGCAAAGCAGTGCTAAAGGCCAAAGTGGGAAGAGAAGCAGAAAAAAGACGCAAGGCCTCAGCACAAGGTGTAAATGTCACTCCTTATATAGACTCAAGCTTCTGTCACAGCTGCCAGTATACTGCATTTTGGAAGTCACAGATTTTGCAGTTACTTGGTTAAACTCTTTGCTCTATTTTGCTAAATTTGTCCTAGATGAGTACAAATCTATATTAGTAAATTGTATCCATTATGGGTAACAGTAGGAGAGGAGATCTCTCATCTTCCTACTTCAATAGCAACGCTAACGTTTTTAAATTGTCCCTGGTTTTCTCACTTTCTGAGTAAAAATGTAAATACTTATGGAGCTGCAGGTCTATTACTGCTAAATATCCTTGTGAACAATTTCCCCATACATCGAGGTTTATTTCTTCTGGTATGTTTATTATGTTTGGCAGAGCTGGGGGCAAAGTTATCCTTCTGAGTTAAAATGATCATGCTGCGCACACTATTGAAAGTGTTTTACTCTGAGGATACCGATATTTTGTTTTCCAAAACCTCATAGATTGAAAGTTTCAGCTGTCCGGGCATAGTAAACTGCTCTTAAAGACCCCCCACTCCCCCTAAAAGAGAGGGGTTTGTTAAGTATTTTCCTTGTACCCTGAGATAATCACAAATAGACACTGAGAATAGCCTTTGCTTATGCTTATGCTTATGCTTACAGCACAGCACAAATACCCACAGGAGTTCCCTAGACTAATATATTGTCACGACAGCCATAAGGGGGTTGGAAAGGAGATTTAAAGATAGCTCATAATCTATGCCTATAAAATGAACCTCCACGCACCAATGGTTTTTCTTCCCACTGAACAAGGAAACTTGAAATACCAGTGTGGGATGTGTAATCTTGTGCTGCACTTACTTCACGTACAAAAATGCAAAGTACCTACAGTTCTCACATACTTATTACGTTACCTATTATATTTCCTGGAACTGATTTTGGATTTCCATTTGCTAAGTCTTTTCTGGCAAGTCAATACTGCCTCTTTTATCCTGCCACCCAATAATAATATTTCTCATTTTTAAAATTCCATAATGTAAAATACTCTAAAGATGGAAGTCTCTCGAGCACCTTTTCTATTCTCCCTACAGAGGCTGCTGCTGTAAGACCAGAGGCAGCGAGCACGTTTCCAGGCTGCTAATTGAACACACAGTTCTGCAGACACTACAAGATTCCCTGCTGAATTTTAGTGCCAAGGTGTTTATTTTTGATGGTTAGCCAGCTGCTTAGCCACAACCTGGTTCAAAATTCATTTAATTCATCTCTTATACTGTAGTGGGGGAAGAAGTGAAAAAATGAAAAATGTAATTATCTGGATCTTTCATTTTAGTGCTCCAGTTTGTGTTCAAAATATTGCAGATAAGGAGGTGGGGAGGAAAAGAAAAAGCTAGTAAATTCACAAAAATGTTTGCCTCTCATAGCAGTACCCAATGTGCGTGACCCTACAGGAACTCTTACATCTTACCCACTTCCTTTTTTTTTTTTTTTTCTTTGTATGCTATTGTCTTATTCCTTTATTTAAGCTTTTAGAATTACCTTCACATCAGTTGTCGCCCAATGCAAGTATTCTTTAGTACCGCTTTTCTTAAAACTCACTTACAGAAATTAACGCTCAACTTTTCTCCCTGAAAAATCTCTTGTGTGTGTTTTAGGTCTTAAGGGCAGAAAATGCAAGTTGCTCTGTCTGTGGGACTACAAATACACAGCTTGGGAACAATGTGAAATGATAAATATAGTTTCAGATCCACAAAGTTCAAGGGCTATAGTGACTCATTCCCTATTCTGAGAACTTTAGCTGCATAATTCAGGCCATCACTTTTTGCTCCTACTATGACTAAGCCTGAGATGTTTCGCCCAGTGATCCTCTCCCCTCCTCCCAATGGCACAGGTATACCAGAGAGGCCTAATCTAAAGATAGGGTTGTAATTTTTTTATTTCAAAATAAGCTATAAGAAACATAGTAAAAATAGCAACATAAATAGAGCCATTTGCTTTTGAAAGGTATTATACATTAAACCTGTTAAACTGATGCTGATTTTTGTTTTGATCCAAATGTTAGACTGGGCTTTCCCACACCCCAGTGAAACCCCCTTTAGACTTCCCCCTTGTACAGAGTGATGCTACTTGTCTCTTTGGAAAGAGAAGACACACCATCTGCTCTGACATTCTGTGTTTCGTTCTGTATCCCAAGAGAAACAGAAAATTACAAAATGGTTTCCAACATAGTGCAAAGAATTCTGAAAATACAATTCCTTGGAGCTTTTGAGTTGGTTATACAATCAGCAGTATCCATAAGCCAATTCTTCTCTTTTAATTTCCACAACAATATGTGTTCTTTTGTAAGACTAAAATTATAAGAATTTAAGACAAGGATCTTCTGTTAAAAAAAAAAAAAAGTTAAAATAGGCATTTTTTAAAGGTATTTCACTTAATCTGTACTGCAGAAAAATATTCCTAGTACATCCCTGCAAAAATAATCCATATTTCAAAGATTCTTCTTTCTAAAAAAGGCATAGCAGTGTTAATCTCCTAGGAGAAAGGGCTCTGAAAAGCAGGTGGAAGGAGGTCTTCCCAGTTCAAGCACATACAGCTTTCAGGAAGGTTAAATCCTCCCATCAGATCAGCAGGGCAGATCTCAGATAAGCAGCAGAAATTAAGGATTATCTTGACTACGACATGAACTGTTTACTTTGCTATTTTAAATGGTTATGTTGGCTCCATTTCATTCGTTGCTGGGAAATGCTTTCCAAAAGAGAACTAAGGACCAGATACCACCATTATCTATCGGAGCATTCTGCTGATTCTAGCAGCAGTTCCTAAAAATATTTTTTTTTCTTTTGTGAGGCTAACTTGCTGCACATTTGGGTAACATTTTAATATTGATTCAAATGAAAGGTGCTCAGTCACAAGTAAAATTCCCCTCTGGATTATACAGAGGATATGAAACTGCTTCCTCTGAACACAGAAGCACAAGCAGTAAACGGTTACTATTTAATCTAAGAAAATGAAGGTTCAAATCTCTGGGCATAACATCTCAGAAAAACCACAAAGAGGAAAACATTCAGAGGTTTTAACTGGAAAGTGATAAGCAAAAAAAATAAAATCAACAATGCCCTCCCTGTGTGTAGCGCATTGATGAGTTCATAACTCATTTCTCATCACTCACATTCCAGGCAAACAAGGGAAGTGAGGAAATAATTCAAGGGGAAAAATATTTGGATGATTTTATGAGATTTATGAGAAGAGATAGACTACAAGGGCATGGGACATTCCTAGCATGGTTAACAGACAATATATGATATGTTCTATTGTATATAACAGAGCAAGCAAATCAAATAAGTGGGATTATTCAGGATGATCTGCAAAGTCTGGCATAATTTTTGCCTCTTACTCTATTTGTCAACCTGCTTCCTTTCATCTTGATTGATGAGACAGCACCATCATTCCACATGCTCATTATCAGTCATAGCATTTTTCAGATGTAAAATTCTTTGCACATCAGAACATTCATCTCCAGAAGTCAACAGCTTACCTATCAGAGAAGGATTCTCCACTGCATCCAGCACACTGCATGTTATTTGCACTATAATACACCCAAATTACAATGTTACATACCCCATGCATTCATATCATATTTAATGCTTAATTCTGATGACATCTGTCAAACTGCAGTCCAAGTCTTGGTACTACAGGAGGCCACGGAGTAGGACCAAATTTGGATCTTCTGTTTGTGTTCCTGATCCTCAAATATTAGCCTTGGTAATCTTGTGTAAGCAAATAGAAAAAAGTGACAACATCATCCGACTTGCTCCATCATATTTCACGTGCCTGCAATGAACACGCATGAGAATGCTCAGGGGAGCCCATGGACTCAAGTCTCACTGCTCTGGAGAATGGACATGCAAAACCGGTGCCTGCATGGAGCAAAGGTCAGAGCACTTGGGCTGACCACAAGCTGGGTCATCACATACAAAGCTCCACAGCACTGGGCAGTCACTGGCTGACCATTAACATCTCAGGACCTAAAGGGGCCTACAGGAAAGATGGGGAGAGACATTCTACAGGGGCCTGCAGTGACAGGACAAGGGCAATGGCTTCAAACTGACAGAGGGCAGGTTTACATTAGATATTAGGAAACAATTCTTCACTGTAAGGGTGGTGAGACACTTTGGTTGCCCAGAGAAGTTGTGGATGTTCCATCCCTGGCAATGTTCAAGGCCAAATTGGATAGAGCTCTGAACAACCCGGTGTAGGGTAAGGTGTACCTGCCCACAGCAGTTGGAACGAAATTATATTTAAGGTCTCTTCCAACTCTAAGCATTCTATGATCTATGTGCCACCCTGGCCCTGAAGTGATGGAGTAGCCAGTCTGTGCTGTAACCATCCCTCGTCCTAAGCTCGCTGCTTTCAGCTCTGAATTCCAGCACCATAAGAAGACACTTCAGGAGGTGCAGTCTTCCAGGCAAAGGAATAAAAGTGAATCCTGTTTAATGGCCCCATGTAGGAAAAGCCCTGATTTTCCCTTTCACAAATTCAGGTCGAAATTACTTGTGGCCATGTAGAAACTTAATCTTAACAGTACACCCAGGCTTAGGAGCAGGGCTACGTAGACTGGAAAAAAACAAAACAAGGGAAAAAAATAAACCAAAACAAAACAAGGTAAAATCAAGTAAGCAAAACAAGCCATCAGACTATAAAGGAAACTGCCTCATTTTAGGTGGCAATCCAAACAGTTTAAAAGTCTCCAACATCTAGAAAGTTCCTCTGGAGTACACAGAGACCACTCTGATCAGGTGCAGAGCGTAATGCTACCACCAACAAAATCCCACTGCCCTTCAAATGGCAAACTAGTCAGCAAAACCACATTTCTTTCTGCCCTGACATTTTTGGCACCTTCTTAGCATTTCTGTTGCTGCACTGAGGGAAGAGAAATGTACACTTCAGATGATTTAGTCCTCAGCCTTCCTTTGCAAGTGCCATGAGTTGCAGGTCTCCTTGCAAGTTTCAAGACTGTTTAAGTCTCCTGTTGACTTAAAAACAAACAGTCTCATAAAGACTAATGGGAAAACAGACAATGTTTTTTAATTCTTGAGGGATGTAACCTTGAAAGATTTCCCTCCTCCTCCCACATTCAATTCTCTCTTTATAAACATGTAACTTTCTTAAGGAGGTGAAAGGGAGAAACAGCAGCAGCACTTCCAGTACCACACAGTGTACCATCACACTCCAAGGGTATTTAATGTTTAGACAAGGACTTTTGAACAGTTCCACAACAGTAGGCCAAGGGACTGAAGATTTGCAAAACTGAATTCAAAGATTTAAGAAGTAGAGCCATCAAGGTTGTAAACTATTGCACTGAGCATGTGTTTTTTCTAATTACTAGTCTAGTGCTTTAACATGTGTATGTTCATCCTAAATTCCAAGGAGACAAACACTCAAAATTTTTTTATGGCATATTTGGTGCCTTTGAAACATTTGTTAAAGTCCAATATTTGTGCTCTTTAGAGTTAACTGTTGTCACAGAGCTTCTTTACATCACCTTTAACTGCTCTATAATGCTCCATCTTTTCAGACAGGGCTTGAAACAACTCACTGAAGTCAGGAGTTGACAGGAAAAAGTACAAGAAAAGAAACTCCTACTTTTAAATAGTATTTTTAGCCCTCAGCATAGTTTCCATAGCAGTATTAGACCAAATTATTTGGGCTTTTATCTCAACTGACTGGGTTGTGCTATTGAACTTGGTAGTGTTTCTAACATTACATGATCTCTGGTGGCAATGTCACTCATTCCCACGCACATGCCCTGGGCTGTCACTTCCTCACAATCGTCCTGAGATAACTATTGAATTGGGTCACGCTGTAAAACACATAAGTGAAACAACCTGGGTTACAAATTGACAGGTCATCATTCTCTTCTTGGAGAAACAGGAGTTTCACATAATAAATCCGTGAAACATGTCTTGAGGTGCTTTGAATTAGACATGTTGTAGGATGACTCAAAGAAAGGGCAGCAGCCAAGAAATGTTGATAATTTTTTTTCTCTCTGTATACTTGGCCTTGTACCACGGGAAAGGGATGTTGTCAGAGAACAGACTTCACAGCCTTCCTGTCAAAGGCAATTTTTAAATGATGACCAAGTGCTTGGTTATTTGGAATATTTAGATAAAGTTTCATCTGGTTCCTTGATCAACAAACAGAGTTTCAGGCAACTAAATATCCCTATACTGAAGCATGAAGACAAACCAGTTGCCTGTCTGGCTAATACAGTTATACTGATTTTTAGGAGGAAATACAAACAGTTCTGAAATTATTTGACCATCTCTTATTCTGCCACATACTTGTACACAGACTTGTAATACCCTACACTAATCACTAACGACATCATGGCCTTGGTTTGAGAACAAATCTAACAGACCCTATTGGTAGTCTATTCAATAGGAATTTTGGGTTGTCTTCAGGCTCTTTGCAACACGTGCTATGTTAAAGTCTCATTGGGCACTTGAGGATCCACTCTACTAAAACAGCCTTAGAGAACAGTGGCACAGTTGAGCAACCTGGCTGTGGTAGAGAGGAAATTTGGGGCTAAAAATACTTTAAGACAACAAATGAAAAATGTTGGGTATTTTGGGCCAGGAGACGTGCAGAACAGACACATATAATTATTCACATGTCTATGGTTAAAAAATACATCTTCCAGCCACCCTTCTGTTTTCTCCCCAGCTTTGACTTGCTGCATCATGGCTGCAGCAGTCACCAACTCTCAAGATAGCCATGTGTCTTCCTAGCAGTCATGTTTAATCAAGAAGTTACATTTGGTTTATGTGTTGTTACGTATATTTTGATGTAATTCTTCTATTCAGTTTATCTCACCTTGTACACTTCTGCAAGTTTTTCATCTGGTTATCCACCTTCTAAGTTGTATCTCTGTCTTTTGATCAATATACTGTAATAGATAAAGCATAATCTAAGAGAAAAAAATACTTTAAATAGTGACTCATTTTGTTCTGCTTTGCCTGTTACATTGTTTGATACGTCAACATATTTTCTTAACAGTAAAGGTGAAACTCAAGAGTTGAAAAAGCAAAAGCAATAGAATGTTTTGCCTCTTTACACAACAGTATGATTGAAGCGAAAGGTATAACTGCTCAGCAGAGCTTATTTAACCTGCCTTGGTGTAAAGCCAAATAAATTCCACCCTTTGAAATAAAAAGTAATTCTTAAACTACCAGTAGCTGTTAATGATTACTAGAACTGGAAATAATCAATCAAAACCACATGCTAGTGAGTAATAATCTTCTAGAAACATCCTGAATATAAAGATTATAACCTTTATTTAACAGATAAGAGGGAAAAGGTTAATTTGTGTCTCAATACTAATTTGAGTAACGAGAACCATTAACTTATGAAGTTAATGAGCTGAAACATCCATCAGCTCGGTCCGATGACCCTGTATTTCAGGAAATGCAGAAAGATGTGTGTGGTGGAATGCTGCTGATCATTTCCTTAGGATTTGGTTGGGTTCTGGATGCCTGGCACACCCCAGCTGAATGGCATTCAGCCCTGCTCAGGATGAGTGGCTGCATGGAAAGAGGAAACCATGAGGAACAGTGCTCTTCCCACACAGTAGTTCTGTAAAAAGATTGGTAGCCTTTTTTTGCATCCCCAAATAGATTGTACAGAATCGGCTCCAACGCTGTCAAATAAACATTACAGGGAGAAGAAAAACAATCAGCACCTTTAATAGCATTACAGCTGTGCTTTTCTGCCTGCTGATTTCTGACCCTTGCACACTCCTAATGGTTAGGCCACAATTACTGGCACATTGAGACTTGCAGCTTAAAAACTGGAGGAGCATCGTATGCATGAGATGAAGGGCATAGAAGCAGCATAGTCACCAAGTGGCTGTCACCCAGACATAGACAAACCAGTTCTGAAGTTACGTACTGCTGAAACTCGGTGCTGTTGGGAATGTTGTGCTCCAAAAGGAGCAGCAGCAGAGCAGACTGGCTTCAGCTTGCCCATAGCAGGACAAAGCTAGTTTTTCCACACCTCTGTTACCTACTGGTCTTCTGAGTTCAAGGATGTGGGTAAGAGGCAGCTGTACCACGGAAGTTACAGGGATAACCTTTGAGTGCCTGTTTCAGAGTTCAATTATAAAGTCAGCTGTGTCTTCCAGCTGGAACCTGAACTGCTTAATCTTCAACTCTCAGAGGCTTTCAGATCAGAGCTGCAAATCAATGGAGATGATTATTCCCAAATGGACTGGCAGTTTGTTACACATTGTCTTGAAACAGAGTGGGAAGAAGGAAGTCAGGGTGTTCTCTCTGGAAAAGAAAGGGATCGCCTGGGAAACAGTCAGTCCACTTTGTCAGGTTTGCATGTGTGCAAAGGCCATGCAATGCCCCAGGAGAGAGGTCATTTATATAAATGCCTTTCACAAAGGTGTCACAGAGCTGTCCACTGAAGACAGTAAGAGGGGTCGGGGCTTGAAATGCTTTAGAATTGGGCTGCATGAGAATAAAATGATTCTTAACTACTTCATTCTTCCTTCCTAAAGAATTACATACCTTTTAACCATATAACAAAAAAGTGATGAGAATAGTGATGAGGAACGATGCTGCAGGTAACCATGAGGATGTAGCATTTTTCACAAAGCTAATTAGTTTTGGATTTAGGGGGGTAAAAAACCAACCAACAAACAAACAAACAAAACAAAACAAAGACAAAAAACCAGTCTAAGTTGTATAAGTGATGCTATAGAGATGAACTATGCCATATTCTACCAAAAAATTCCAGGACTCTGAGTGCAAGCTTACACAGACAAGTGGCCATGTAAAGAGGTATTTTTTACTAAGATAATAATTTGTTTATTCTCATTGTTGTGAACCTTTCTGGCTTTAACCCACATTAGTGCACCAGATTGAACATATTGTGCATGGGAAAGGTTTCTTTCCATAGCATTTTATGCATCCTCAGGAGAATTGGCTACAGCACAGTAGATGGTAGTGACACTGCCAATCTGTCCAGAGTTTGCGTGACACCAGGCAATGCACGGGAGCAGTGCCCCTGCCACAGACACAGCTGCCTGCTGCCCTGAACAGTGGGGAGATGGGCACCTAGAGCTGCTGTCATGAGCCAATCAGAGAAGAAATTGTTTAGCAAAAGGCCAAACACAGACACGAGGCAAGCTTAGCATTTTTACAACTGCCTTTTAGAGAAAAAAACCCTTATTTGAAGTCATTGTTCTGAGAACAAAACAAAAAGACAAAACCACTTTTAAAAGCCTTTTCTGCTATGAGGAGGTTCATCTTTCATGAAACCTGGATGAACAGATGTTATTGTGTTCCCAGGCAAGTGAAGTCTAGAAGGAAATGAACACCATTATCCAGGAAATGGAAGTGATGGGAAGCAGCTGTGGGCCGGAGCCTGATGGCTCTCCCTGGCAAGTTCTGTGGCTGCTGCTCATCCCTGAAAAGTGGGGCTTTGGTGTCCCTCTAATTCCTTTTACACTGGCAGGGACAGCCCTGTGAAGGATGGCTGCCACAGCCCCGCTGGCATATTTGCAGATTAGTTTAGGGCAAGTGCAGATGCTGTCCTAATCCTGTGTTGAAGCCGTGATGGAGTGCGAACCCCGTGTTACACAACAGGATCCCTTCTCTGACTCAGTGGAAAGGATTTCCTGAATGCCCCTGGCAGTGTGGTCAGACCAAGGGAAGATATGCAAGGGAGAGAGTGCATGGCTCGGGCAGTCACAGTGCAGAGCAGCACAGGCATGACCTATCCCAGCACTTGAAATAAGAGTTGCTGGCACGTTTCCAATGCTCCTGGGCAGCCTTCCCATGTACAGGACTGACACACTCATTGTGAACCCATGCAGTCGTTTGTTTCTAAACCCTGAAGATTAAAACAGATGCATGCAAGGCTCCCCCTCCATGTTCTCAGGTGTGCAAAGTCAGGGGCCATGTACCTGTGCTGCATGTCTAGCTCACAAAAACATCCTTCCTGGCTCTGCAGGAAAAGGCAGCTGCCATCGCCCCCACCTCACAGCCACCTTTCACAGCCTGGCTGGCGGCCGTCAGCACTTTCAAGGAGTTGAAGATAAATGAAGCCAGGGTTTTCAGCAACCTGATAGTGCCACAACTGCACAAAGCAAGCTTGACCTGCCCCAACAAAGGTGCAAGATAAAAGAGGTTATAATACTATAGTCGTAGTGTTATGCAAATAATTAGACAAATGCAAAGTCTTCTGTCTGGAAAGCATTTGCAATAATACAGATGGTGTGTTTAACCATTTGCATTTTTTTGATATGCTGAATCATCCCAAGAGCTCTGACACAAGGGAAGAGATCCTTTTGTTTCATCTGGAGATGAATCCCACCCCCATTGCTCCACATTTATTTTAGTACTCAAGCTCTGCTCGAGGACTGAGAGGACTAGCAGCAGTCAGTGCTTCATCAGCTGATTTGAGACATGCAGGTGACATCAGCTGTGGCATTGAAGAGACAGCACAACAGCAACAAAGAAAGCACGAGTTATCTTGAGCGAGCTGGTCAGTGCTCTCCAGCTGGCTCCAGGCCTCAGCTCAGAAGGTCACACAGCTGACATATCATCCTATGAGTCACTCCCTGATAATGCCTGTGTGCAGCATAACTCATGTGGTTTGGCAGCACCGAGGGAAGTTCCTTCTCCTTTCTTGCTGCCCAGAGTCAGCACTGCCCTACAGAACACACAAGACAGTGCAGCCACCAGAAGACAGATGTACAGCAACTTGACCATTTTGTTAGTCATCATCACCTCCTAGAGTGGCAGCACCAGACAAGATTCATATACCACAAATATTATTTACAAGCTGTCTAGATGAAATATGTATCAGCACAGACAAATACACTTGTTCACACCAAAACTAAAGGTTTACAAGCCAGGTCAGCTAACTGACCTACACTCTCTGAAGTCTCTGCTTAAATAGAAGAACGTGTGCAGATCTTAACCAGGCTGAAACAACAGACATCTTCACGAAACACTGAGATAGGTACCTGGTCTCCACAGCTCTGTGGAGTCAGGCCCACCAGGTAATGCAGGTTTCATTCACAGTCTATGCTGTTATGATCTCTGAGTCTATTCCCTAATCAAGCTACAAAGGCTCTGGAGACTCAACTGGCATCCTGACAGCACTGGGATACTACAAGGTGTCACTCCATCAAACAGGTGCTCAGTCAAACCCACTGTTCTCCAACAAACCCACTGTTTCTGCTTGGGCTGGGGAAACAGGAACCAAAGACACACATAAAAGCAACAGGGTACATTAATCACAGAGAAGGGCAGGCAGAAAGCTCAGATGCAGTAGATCTGGCAGGAGATGAATCAAGGGGGTGGTGAACAAGGGAAGAAGAAAACAACAACAAAAAAATCCCTGTGAAGTACATGTGAAAGTTGTACTCCTCAGACTAAAGTCAGGCCTGAGGCCCCTGAATTTTGGCTAAAATTAAAAATAAAAAAAATACTTACACTAAAGGGAAGACATGATGTTTCAGAAAAAAGAAGATACGGAGCCAACAGATGAAAACAGCAGAAGTGTGGTGAGACGGAACCCTCCAGCTTGCCAGGTGTGACTCCATCCCTTCCAGGCAGGCACTGCCAGTTATTCTGGAGGAGTAAATCCCATGTCTGGAAGGAAAATTGCCTTGCTGTAGAGTGCAACAGCACCTGTCATGTAACTCGCCATTGTAATGACAATGAAAGTATTACATTAACAGGCAGGTAGCTATAATGAGAAAACTATGGCAGATCATGCACAGCACATCTTTCCAAATGCAAGAAGGAATGGCTATCACAGCTGAACAGTCTGTTGACCAGACAGACAGATGTTGGGGGCTCAAACAGACTGTTTTTTAAGAAGAGCAGAGCAAGTAAGAGTCTTACTTTTTTTTTCTGTCAGGGCTAGGTGTGTTTTTTTCCACAGGCTCTGATGGACATCAACCACCTTGAGTGAAGCTGGAATTTTTCTTCTGCAGTGAAAGAAAATGCATCATACATTTAAGCACTTAGCAAAAAGCTGTTATCCTGCAGGCTGGATGAAGTGCTGCAAAGTGCTGGACCCTTGCAGAGGTGCTGGGTGCCTGTGAGAGCTGGGGTAAGCTAAGAGAGACCCTGAGCCACGAGGCTGCTGGCCACAGTGCTCAGCATGTGCCACACCAGCTCTGGTTGTGCTGGAAGCTTGAGGCAGGAGCAGAGCCACCAGCAGGACTTCAGTGGCTGCTGTGCCTATCCTTGCTCTGAGGTTAGTGCTGCCACAGGTGCAGTGGCTGCCCTGGCCCTGCTGCAAGTGGCAGTGCTACCTGACAAGTGCTTTCCAAGAGCTTGGGGACCACCGTGTGTGGTGCTTTTCACCCGATGTCCACCCAAACCTCCAGGCCCCCCCACCTTTCCCAGAGGGAAAGGAAAAGGAGAAAAGGCAAAAAAACAGCTGAGAGATGATGGCCAAACAAACTCAAAGTGGCTAAATACTTAAATGTATTACTAACGAGACAAGAAGTAAAACTAAAAAGTAAGAAAGAAATCAGTCTTAAAAACACCTTTCTCCTCCCACTCCTCCCTCTTTCCAGCAGTTCGAGGGAGCAGGGAATGGAGGATTTGCAGGTAGTTGTTGCTGCCATTGCTCTTGTGCTGGGGGTCACTCCATGTGGTGCAGTCAGATCTCTGCACCCCGATGGGCTCTGTGGGTTGCAGGGGGACAACCTGCTCCACCAGGGTCTACACAATGGGCTACAGGGGGGCCGCAGCTCTGAGTCCTTCCCCTGCTCCCGTGGGGTCCCTCCCACAGGAGACAGTCCTCAATAGACCTCTCCAACATGAGTCCACCCCCCAGGCAACATTTCTACCTGGGGCAAACCCTGCTCCAGTGTGGGTCTCCTTCTCCACCAGTCACAGCCACAAGTCTCTTCCAGGATCTCGCTCCATCCTGGGCCTCCCACAGGGCAACAGCTCATTCCTGCATCCACCTGCTCCTCCAGGGGCTACAGTGGGAGGGCATAGCCTTGAGTCCTTCCCCCGCCCATGTTCCAGCGTGGGGTCCCTCTTTCTCCTCCTCCTCCTGCACCGACCTTGGTCTCTGTCACTCTCTGTTATCTCATGGCTGGAATTTTCAACTGTGAAACACTCCTAAATTCTTAAATATGTTACCACAGAGGCGTGACTATGATTCTTAATTGGCTCAACTTTGGCATCAGCAGGAAGTCCCTCCAGGACCTGGCTCTCATTGGCTCCACAGGACAGGAGAAGCTTCTAGCAGCTTCTAACAGAAACCACCCTGGTAACCCCCCCCTTCTACTAAAATTCAGCTACAGAAACCTATGACACCGTGCCAAGGTGTTTAGCATCTCTGGTGGGTGCCAGAGGCACATCAGCTGTTGCTTTTTGCTGGCCTGCATAGCAGTGACACTCAAGAGGACAGCACAAGCAGCTGTCACCATCACCCTGGCAGATGCTGCTGTTTGAAAGAGCATGAGTTGTGTGGAAAAATCAGCCCAGATGAGCTTATGAGTCAAATACAAGTCATACTGTATGCCTGAAACCACACATCTGTAGGACTGTCCACTCTGGAAAGCTACATTATGCATGTAGGGATAGATGCCAGGTGGAGAACAGTGGTGAAGGAAAGCACACACAGAAATCACAGGCTGAAAAAAAGATGGTCAATAATACTTTTCTAGGAGTGCAGTACTTTCAAGAGGCAAAGCCAAGGATTTTAACCAAGAAGAGTTTTAAACAGAAGAGCATATACCCTGTTTCCTGAAACCATGCTAAAGTTACTCATTAGCAGCTTGCATTCAGTGAGGTTTGTCTGGGGCAGGAATGCATGTTTGTTATTATTTTCTCAGAAGCATGTAGCTTACATCTGAGAAAGATCAATTATTAACTCCAGCCTGAGATGAAAGTGTTCAGGTTTAACTTTCCTTGCTGTGTTTCTAGATCTGACAGGCTCTGGTGTGACTTGCTCCCACACAGGAGGGGGAGCACCAGCATGCAGTGAAGTGGTTTCTCTGGGAGAAAGGACACTGCACTAAGTGCTGAGGGGGAGACAGTAGGGATTGGTTTCATTTAAATTCAAATTTTTACAGTGCTAATAGAAACAATGTTGTGGGAAAGGATTTTTTTATTCCTAATTATTCCTCGATCTTAGGTTTTGTTAAAATCTGTCAAGAGTTTTTGACATGGTGCAATGTTCCTGCACCTGTGCTCAGTGGATGATGTTTCAGACCTCTACAGAGGCACTTATGTACGCACATAATTAATGTGGGGAAACATCCTTGAACTTCTAAAGACTGCTCTTGATGTGTGACTTCAGACTCATTCATCAAGACCTAATTGAGCTCTTGGGTATCAAATGTTTCTGCACAACCATTTTTTTCCATGCACACAGTATGTCTGTGTGTGTGTACATATATAGATATATTTCACCCTTTTATACGGTCAATCCTTCAGTGAGGGGACCTGAAGCTTCCATTTATTAACACCAGCTTTTTATAATTTACACCTAAAAATCACCCCAGCTTTACAGCTCCATGATAGAGTTGCACCACCCATGCCTAGGAGCAGCAGTGGATGGTGTGAGTGCCCCCACAAGCAGATTTCATGTGCTACACGACCACTTGCCCTACTGGTACATTCTGGAGCTGAACCTGCTCCCCCAGAAGTCATAACCAGGCTCATGGCATCCCTGACAAACATCGCTAAACACCTTCCTCAGAGGTATTCCTCCCCAAAACAGGGGCCTGACCCAGCTGAATTTCCTGCCCTGTGGTCTGCAAAGCTGGGCTCACCAGCGGGTGGGATGGGGTGAAACTCTTCTGCTGGCTGACAGTCCGTGCATGGCAAGCCAGAGGGGATTTCTCGGTTTGGGCCCTTGTTTTCTAAAATGAGGAAGGGAACTTCCCCACACCTGCTCGTTTGCAAATTCAGTTTCTGTCCGACAGTACCATCCAGTAGCCTGCGAGGGCAGCAGGGGCAGAGCCGGGGGCTGGAGCACTGCCTCTGCTCCGCCTTGGGAGGCTCCCTCCGTACAAAGAACACCTATTCCCCCCCTCCCCGAGGCCGTGCTTCATCCCGCCCCGTCCCAGCGAGCCCTCTGCAACCACTGCCTCGCAGCTGAGACAGCGAAAGCCAGGGCAGTCACACGGCTGCGTGGCAGACACTAGCAGATCTATTTAAATTGATTATGCTTCAAACAAAACCGGGGCTGTCAGTGTCTACTTGCATTCCGGTGTCAGGAACATTTCATAACCACTTAGCCTTTTAATTAAAAAAAATCCATGTCCTTCGTTGCTGAGCCAGCAGTCTTTGGAAAGTGTCTTTGCTGTCTCTCTAACAGCACATTTTAACTCAGGACGGGACCTGAGGCACAAGAAGAGAACCCATCGGCCTGATTTCCTCTCTCAAAACCAGTGAGCTGCCTGAACACACCTGCAGATGAGTGAGGCTCTTACGGACCACAGCATGAGTTATCCGCCCCAGGAGTCAGAGAGGACAGCTCAGACTGGTGGATGGGGTGAAAAAACCAGGAGCATTTCCTAAACCAGAGGAAGGAGCTCTCTCCATTCTGCTCAAAGTGCCTGGTGGTCAGAAAGTGTTTATAGCTTCCAGCTGATGAGCAATCCAGTGAAGTACCAGCCTACAACACAGACACTGCACTGGCTGGTACAAAAGAGGCTCCTGTTCAGACAAACTTGTTGCTGTTTCTTTGGCGTGACAGCACACACTGCTCCTCAGAAGGAAGCTGGTTGGCCTCCTTCTTGCTGAAGTTTTGCAAAGTTATTTAGAAGAGTGTTGTTTTTCTGGCCATCCCTGTGTTGCTTTCTGGATTTCCTTCCCAAGGAGAGGCTCGACAGAAATCTGTGCCTTCTGGCAGTTCCCTTATAAGGCAAAGCTCTGGACGCAGCTGGGTTTAGCTATTCCCTTAGTCTTTAGTCTTCAGTGCAAAAAAAAATAGTCCTGCACTCTGACAGCCATCGTACCAGTGTCATACAGGAAAGAAGAAAACAGAATTCCTCTTTTTCCTTTGCCAGCTGACTTCACCATTTGAAAAAACCCACCCCACCTCCCCCCCCCAAAACAATCAGCTCAGAGAATGTGTAATGTTTGTACCATGAGCTTTGCCCACCAACAATAGTCTGCAAACTCTTCAGCACTTGTCTCTTCATCACATGTTTGTACAGTGCTTAACTCGGCAGAGCTCTGCCCCTCATCCCTGATCTCTGGGCATCACACTCATGTAAGCACTACAGAAAATAGGGAGAGCCCCATCACTGCCCCACAACGACTTGTGTTACCAGGAGATGGGGCTGGGCCCTGACTCATCTCTCCCAAGAGCCCTCTCACAAAGGGTACCAGAGGATCGGTAATAACAAATGTGCCAGCCCAGCTAACTCCCTTTTGAGCCCTTAGCCAGAAAAAAAACACAACAATTGTCTCAAATCCAGGGACTGCAAAGTGATTTGAAGATGACAAGCAGTTCAGTTCCTGCAGTAGCAATCGTGAGAAAGGACAAAAGAATATTCAGACTGTGGTATATGTATTTATTCTACATTCCAGTTGGAAACCAAGTTTAAGCCCAAGTGTGTTTGTGCTTGAACCGATAACGGTCAGTCCAGATCCTGAGTCCTAAATTTTCAAAGGAGCTGCAGAGATGCAAGTTTGAACCAACATGATTGTGGTGCCCTGGGTAAAGTTATTCCCTGTCAGCCATAAAGCCTTAGGAATTATCAACTCACTGCTGTGTAAAGTGGATTACACATTTGCTTTAAAAAATGTGCTTTTCATAAAGAAAATCTATTGCTCAGATCCAGATTCAGGCACAGATTCAATGAACTATTAAATCAAGGTGACAGGAAAAATGTTATCCTCGGTTGCCCTGTCTGCTGCAGATTATTAAGTCAGTGGTCAGGAGTATCTTTGCCTTCTCTTCCAAAGCAACAGGAATTACTTTAGGATAGAAAAATAACAGAATTATCATTTCTTTGTAAGGGATTGGCAGTGTCCCCATTGATTTTCTCGTTACCATTACCCTACTTAAAGGTTGATAATTGGAGCTATAAAAGCAATTCACCCTGTTACTAAAGGCCATTGAAAGGCATCATTGTGTGCTCCTCAGCCTGCAGATGACTCACTTCCAAAACAGAAAGCCCATTAGTTACGTGGTGGTTTCTCAAACCCCAAGAGCATTCGGTTGGAATGTCACTGGGAGAAAGTGAAGCTGAAATTCATCACCTTGTTGCTGTTGCCCAATTTATTTGTTACCTGCCTGGTGGAACTCCGCCTTACTAAGTGTTGTTTCCTTTTTGGAGGGACACCAATGAGCATTTTGCACAAACAGCAGGAGACTCTGCCGCCAGAACCCCTCGATCCCTTTTCCTCCCCCAGTGGGGAGAGAGGGGCTGCCGTCCTGTGCTCCCACAGCACGTGAGCACCGACGAGCGGCTCCCTGGGCGTGAGCAGACTCAATGCAGATTGACTGCTCCACCCAAAATTAAGCTCATAATAATCTGAGGTATTTTTACATCAGTGTGTGCTGTGCTCTACATAACAACCAAGGCTGCTGTGTCTCAGGAGGCTTGTCTGTCAGGCAGGTAATTTAGCATCAGGGCTTCTCTTACAAATCTATTGCAGCAATCAGGCTGAGAGATCAGCAAGAGGAAGAGTTGTGGTACACTTAGTTTTGTTTACTTCCTTGAGTAGTACCACCGTGCATACCACAGCGATGGCTTAATCCAAAATAATATCTTTTTTTTATGTGTGAGAGGAGAGCTGAGAAATGAACATGCTGTAAAAACAATGCAAACTGGATACGCAGAAACAAGGGATATTTTTGTTTCTGCTACAAAGTCATTAAGCAAAACAAAACCCATTGTAACTAAATTTGACTTGTTCTGAGCCAATCTGCCTGTTTCCTCCTGCGCCTGCCATATCCAAGCTACTTCTTCATTTAGCAACACAAGGCATAGCCTTTCCATATTATAAGGGCAAAACCAGCTCAGGCTTTTCCTTGCACTTCACAAAGTTTGGGGAGCACCATGCTATCAGGCGTGGCCACTGAGAGGGATATTTCATCATGAAAAACACACAAACCAACCCCAAAACCCCTCGACCACAGAAAACATCAGTCCAAGCATTTTTCTCATGCCACTGACGTGCACGCAGTAAGGTTACTGCTCCATCATCCCAACAACGCGAGGCCCTCCCTCACTGCCCTTCCCCTGAATCCTGTTTGCTCCAAAAGTGCTGCGGGGCAAAGATCTGTCTTCCACGGCTTTGAAGTGCTTAGAGCACTGCTGACATCACGTGAAAGTATCAGAAAACACACACAACCACATATCTCCACAGATTATTATGAGTAAGGCTGTTGCTACATTGGTTGGTTGTTTTACCATACAGCTATCTTGCTCTGATTTCTCATAAACTCATAATAGGTTTATACAGATGCAAAGGTAATCTAGCAAATGCAAGTGATTAATAATTTCCCCAACAAACATAATCTGCCAGCAGAAAGATAGAAAGTGCGTCATTTTCCGGGAAGGGGCTCGGAGAGCCATTGGAGCGGATGGGAAAAGCTGTCCAGAGGCACAACCTACAGGTACGAGCTGATACTGCACCTCGGGCTGTCGGGCACTGACGTGTCTATGGAAAAATAGTGTGTCCCGCAGGGTACAGCTCTCCTGACAGGATAAAAGTGGTTACGGATATGAAAGGGACACATGCTCCACGGGTCCCAGTGCGCAGCATCCAAGTGTTCCCTTCCTAGAGCAAGATCGCCTCCTGGGCAAGGGGCTGGAAGAGGATTTCCAAATCTGTTGTGAACACAAGTACGGGGTACTGGGTCAAAGGGTGAATGAAGGTTGAATCATGGGATTAATTCCTTGAAGTTCTTCCGTCCTTGCAGTGAATTAGTCACGGTAATTAGTAATATCACCTCTTTCTCCAACAAGTCGGGAAGATCTGGAGTCCATACAGGCATTATTTACACCCAACACAGAGAGGAGAAATGGCAAAAGGAAAGGTGGCTTACTGCCAGGGGAGGCTCCTGGTCTTCAGAGAGTTTCCAGAGCAGCTCTGCAGGCAGCCTGCTCACCCTATTGGCTACCACTTCTGTCTCCATTCCCTTTCCTGCAGCAATTTCACAGGGAGATAGTCCCAACTCCGTATTTCTGCATCCCCGGGACATTATTTTTATCCCCATGCAATGGTTTCCTCTGGTCCCACCAGCATACCCAGGGGCAGTGAGCTCAGGCATAACTTCTGCTACAGCCAAGGGACTGGAGGGTGCCCATCCATCATGGGCAGGGCTGTGCTGGGTACCAGGTTGCTGGGGTTATCCAAATAATGGGTGGGGGCAGAAGAGAAGAGCCCCGGGCAGGTGTTAATGCTCAGACAGCTGTGTTCCCTTTGGGGTCATCCACCAGAAGGAAAGGGTCTTGTCAATTCCCCCCTCCCCAGGCATCTCTCTATCAGTCCTATGACCCCCAAATTATGAACATTATGATCTTGAAAAATGCAGGTGTTCTGCCACCCCAGAACTAATGAACAAGGGTTTCCCTGGTTGGCATCTCTAAAAAGCCAGGCTTTCAGCTCCATAGCAATTTTTCTAAATTGGCTACACTTGAGAGGTTTCAAATGGGATGGTCAACCATTGCCTATGCCTCTTTGAAATACCAGCCTTGATACTTCCCCTGTGAAGGCCAAATACAACGTGAAGACCCTTGCTGCTTCCAGGTAATTCAGTCATGCTGTTAACTGCAGCGTGTCTGCGTGTGGAAATCAACTGGAATAACTGTTTCCAAATCACTGCAGACGTTTTGTTCAGGGATAAAGGGAGCATTATTTCTGTGATTCCTTTTTTTCCCCCCTTTATTCTTTTTTTTTGGGTGGAAAGTCATATGGAGGCAATCATCACATGGGCATCTGGGAGATATTCCAGAGCAGAATCAAAGAACAGGTTTTTTTTTTCCTCTGTGTTGCTATTCCGGGAATTTTTTTTCATGTGGAAAAATCCCAACAGCGGTCAAGCTCACAGTGTTGTTTAGTTCTCCTAGGGCATGGAGGGCTGTCTCATACAACTTACTTCAGATATTAGCTGTTTCAGCTACGTGGTGAAGTCATTCTAGCAGGCACACAGAACTGGTAGAGATTTCCAAAAGCACTGGGATCTGCTGCAAGGGCCCTCCCAGCCAGGCAACCTCCCTGACTTCTTTGTGTCCCTACTTATCAGCTCATACGTCACTGCTCGTGTTTTCAGGAATGAAAACCAAGAGTGAGATACCATGGCAAGAAAAAAATAAGTTAGATTATAAAAAGACAGAAAAACTCCCTTTTTAAAAAAGTGTGTATCTACAGATTTCCTTTGCAGTCTCCCCTCCAAACCAGCAGGGTGTGCCTGTGGACCAGCTTTCTTAGGCACACACAACTTATTTTTTGTCTTAAGTGATGCAAACTCTCCCCTCTGTGCATCACACTTTCTTAGTTAAAGCAAAACAAAAGGCTATGGCCCAATTAAACTAACAGAAAAGGATCATCCTTACTGATGATTCATCACCTTTCTATAGTTTCTCACTGAAGTACAACTAAACTTTAGCAATACATAAAAGGAGCAGTAAGCCAAAAAAAATGAGAAGCATCTCCGGTTTTCTAATAAATGTAAAACACTCTCAAACTGCTCCTTTCACTTCCTGCTCTTAGGTGGCTCAGCTTGGCAGCCTTCCCACCAGGACCTCTAAAACTAGGTTTCCTGTGAAGGCCAGCAAGGGCACAGCAGCTCCTTCTTCCCTCCCTGTCCTTCCAGCCCCTGCTCAGCACCACTGAAGGCACCAAGTTCTCTGGCTCAGGGTGCTGGGAAGGGACTGTGCTGCTGTGAAGTGCCCCATCAGCAGCAGAGCCAAAGCTGCCTCCAAGAACTGGATGCAAATGCTAAATTGCACCACACTGAAAGCTACATCTGTGCAGAATAATACCTTTATGGCATCAGGCAATTTAGTTTACTGCTGAGTGAGATGCATAAGGAATTGATCTGTGTAAAAAGACATGAGAAATAGCAGTTTAAGCCACTTAAAAGCATTTTGTGCTACTGAAATGACCACTTGATTTTTCCCTGCTGCTGAACATAGCAATTTTGTGCACATCACTCTATGAATTCACCTCCACTGACCCAAAAGAGCTAAGCTGGCACTTGATCTATTTTTGACACTAATGCAAAAAAGCTGTCCTGGATCACTAGCGAGTACCATCTGCTCTTTGCAACTGAAATGCCATCAATTCACACAGCAGGGCCAGGAGCTTCAGAAATAGCTAGTCTGAAGTGAGAGGCCTCAATCCTTATTTAGGCACCTGCCTGACTTTCAGGGAGAGCTGGGCATGCTGCAGCTCCCATTGACCTGAATTCAGTGCCCCTTGGCATTGCAGCCTTGGCAATGTCCTCTGGGTTACTCCAGCCCGAGACTGGCAAAAAGGGACTGGTTTGTACTAAATGCTGATTTAGCAGTCTCTCGTATGAGCAAATATCTCCAAAGCATGCAGACAATCAGTCTAAAATGACCATATTGCTACTGATCTTCCTTAAGTCAAAACTAAGTTCACTTACCTTAAACAAACAAAAAAAAGAATGATATTTTTCACCTTACCGAGATAATAAAATACAAACTCCAATTTTTAGTATTTACAAGGTGGAAAACAACTTGCAGAACAATGGGAATTCTATGCTAAAGTTGTAGCTACAATACATTGAACCCTATTTACATAAAGGATTTTCAGTAACGTCCTTGTTCCTACCACACTGACATACTATATTCATTTTCTTCTGAAGGTGACCAGCAAGATGCAGTCTCATACCCAGGCCCAGGAAGACATTTCCACACCAGTGGAAATCCAGGATTTATACAATGCATCACAAAAATCCTGAAAGCTCTGAAAGATGTTTTCAGTGTATTAGTGACTATCATTTTGATGTGAAACCTGCTTTAATGAATACCTGACAACTAAACCTCTTAAAGGAATGATTTTGCTTGACGTGAAAGCATTCAACTACTGTTTGCTGAATGATATTCTTCTTAAACAGTCAGCCAAAAATTGTAGTGACACTGTAAATCAGGAGTCCACAACCTTAGCAGCACTTGGGGCCACGTTTGAAACTTGCTGGTGCTCTCAGGGCGATGCCGGATTTCAGGATAAGCTTGGAAAGGGGGATTTGCATAAGGAGACAGAGGCCTTCAGGAAGTCAGTATTTGCTCTGTGGCCAGGGAGCAGTTCTAACCACAAACTTTATCAGGTACTGCACACAGAATATCTTTTTTAAAGCCAGCATATTTGTTTTTCCCCCATCAGACACAGACTGATGTAAAGCCAGCCTCTGCAGGCAGGTGCTCACCACTTACGGGTCAGGTCTGGCAGCTTGAAATTCCTGCTCAGCTCCAGCCTCACCTCTCCAGCTAGAGAGGAAAATGGTGTGTAAATAGACCTTGCAGCTCCAGAGCCCTTTTCCAGGCTCTGCAAAATGCTGTTCAAGCGCACTTTGACTAAGTGGGTCCCTCCTGCTCTGGAGGTTTGTGTAGGGAGCCGTGGATCTTGCCATCACGGGGTGTCCACGCTCCTGCTCTCCATCCCACAAATGCAGAAGGCAGCTAAGGTAACACAGAGGGCACGGGCTGTACAAAGCTGGTAACATTGAAAGAGCAACATAACAAAGCATGAAATAACCTCTGGTGACTGTCAAGATCTCTGCTTCCATGTGAAAGTAGAGTCACTGCTCCGTGTGGTGATGGCACTAAGCTACGTTGTGTTGGTTCACATTCAGAGCAGTTTCTGTTGCCTCTGAAATTATCTGAAGTTTAATTAGTTTAGGATTGTTGGTGGTTTTTTGAAAGCCCATTTTCTGCAGAATCGGAGAAATCAAACACCTAAACAGACGTATCCTGTACATGGACAAGTTTTGAGAATGCCAACCGTGAACACCGAGAAACCCCGCAGAGGAAAGGGGCAAGAAGATGCATGCTTTTGGAGAAAACAAAAAGGTACGAGCAGCTCTCCTTTCCAAAGCGCCGCCGTGCCTTTTCCTACCAGCAGGTGTCACATGGAAATAAGCGGTCATCTCAGCTGACACTGCATCCCCTGCCCAGGCCAACAAGCCTCTTCACAGATCAAGGTGTCTGGGGTATATGGTCCTGGCCAGGAGATAAACGGAGTTGCCCTCCACCTGGACAAGGTCAGGGATCATCCACAGGTGCCTTACATACCTCATACGGGACCTGGGGAGCATTTCAGGACACACAACCCTTCTTTCTCATGTGAACAATTACTGATATAGGGCAAGGACGCCAGACAATTGACCCTTAGATGCTTCATTAGGGGCATTAACTTTACCTTACAGTTGCCTTGTAACTTTTTCCCCCCCACCCAGGAAATATCACTATTTTGTGCCACCTCAGCCTGTATTGCTCCTTGCACTGGGTAAAAGACAGGTCCTGCAGGTTGCCAGACTGCCCCATTTCCCAGCACAGTGTAAACACACAGGTGGGGGATTTCAGCAGGACAAGCAAAGACCTTTGAGTGGTGTTTCTTTTCAGAAGCACTGAGATTCCCAAAGCATCCCTTTTCAAGACATGAGTTGTGAATGGTAAGCAAAAAAATACAGGCAAATAGTGATTTCTCATCTCACAGCAATTTCTGAGCTCCAGGTAAACACTACCTGGGTAATTTTAAAAAACACTCCAACAACTGCTCTCACTCAGTGTGATCTGGAGCCCAAATCTCTTCTCAGTCAGCCCAACAGAAACAGTGTGAGCCTCAACAATGTTGCACAGCAGCTGCACTGATCCCCACTTCTTTCAGAGCATCATCTACAGGAGGAAAACTGTCATGGAACCACCAGGAACTCACCCAAACCTCTACCACTGTTTGCATTGCAGAATGTCCTGCTCCCGAGGACTCTGCACAGAGGGCCTGAGTCACCTTGGTGACAGACACACTGTGGGACCTTGGCTTTGCGGGGGAAACCTTCAGTTGGACAGCAGCCCCTGGATACCACAAATTTGGCCCTGAGTGCCTTTGGTCCTGCTGGACCACTGGTAAGGAGTGACATCCATTGCTTTGCCCTAAAGGAGATCTGAGCTTCACATCTGTCACACCCAGAAAGGAGGCAGTCATTACCTGTGGGAATCCTGCACATAAGGAGGTGCTGGATGAGAAAGTCTCATCTGCTGCGTGACTAGCAGTGAACCAAATCAAGGTAATTATAACTCCATTAAATATCAACATTGATTAGTATGGTTCATAAAGTCAGGAATCTTCTTGAATTATGCCATGCTACCTTGCTTTGGAGACAGGTTTTGCTCCTAAGTGCTGCCAGGAATGCAGGCATCCTTTTCAGAATCCATACAGCCTTGTATTTTATTCCCCTCCTGGAACAAATGGAAAGGGGAGGATGAATGCTTTATAGAAATCCATTTTCAACAGCCCTGTGAAAGTGTGGGAGTGCAAATGTCTGACATCCCCCTGCACAGCTTCAGGTATCCACAGGCCCATCTACTGCTTACAGGCTCCATCAGCCCATGCTCACCTGAAATATCTTGAAACAGAGATGAGTCATTTGTAAGAACTGGTGGCATTGCTTCCATCACCCTTCTATGAGCAAGAGAAGAGACTTTCAATAAAATCTAAAAAGACCAAGAAAAACATGAGGTTTACTGAAACTAAATGCTCCAGGAAAGCTTGCAAACTAAAGAATAAAATAATAGTTGGCCAACACACTCAGTACAGCTGGGGGTTGCTCGGGAAAACAAAACATAAGAGATCTGCACTTCACAGCTTTGAGCAGAGTCCAGCTTGAGGAGCACAAGTGGCACAGAAACACACATGGCCCTGGCACTGCTCCACAGCACCGGGACTGAAGCAACCCACACTCATTTTTGCCAGAAAAGAGAAGCTCCCAACCGAAATCATCATCTCGGGATGGAGATGCTCTATCAGGGATGCAGGGTGGCATTTCCCATGCACACACGTGACAGGAAGAGGAGCAGACTGAAAACACACAAAAAGAAGCACTGCCATGGCCCTGGTGGCATTGCCAGAGTGCTGCATGGCCCCAACATTCACATCATCTCACTGTCCATCTACTTCCCTGCCAACTGTTTCCAACTTTCCCTTTCTAGCCCTCATTCATTCTCGGACCAGCAGCTCTGGGAAGCTCATGGCAGGGAACATGTCCTCATGCTCTTCTGCTACAGTGGCTACAGGCAGCAAGCAAAAACCCAGCTGTTCTCATCTTCCTTTCCAGAGCATAACTGGCTTTGACATTCCAACATCCACCAATGCTTGTGTAGGGAGAAAATTCAGCAGTTATTTAAATAAACAAATTCACTCTGTAAATGCTATGTGTGGCCAAACCAGATCTCACAAGGCACACAGAGCTGCTCCTCAGCTGGTACAAAGTGTGTCAATAAAGGATATTTTCTCAGAGAGAACAGCCCTAGGGAGCAAAAGCCAAGCCTTGTGACAGGGCAGAGATAAAAGTGATTGGAACTGAGAAAAAGAGAAGGAGGGCAAAGGGAGAATCAGATAAAAATTAAATGCCATCTTTTCAACTGCACATTAATGGGTGTTGAACAGAGGGTAATGTTACACCAAACAGCAGAGCAGGTTTTGCCTTCATGCTGTACTCTGTACTCTGACAGATCTGTGCATTGGCTGAATGTTTCCCTGTGCTTTTTTTCATCAAGTGCAGCACCATCAGTGAAGTCCCAGCTCTTACCCTTCCCAGGGTCTGGAGGACCCCACTCTTCTTGCACAGAGAGCGTGGTGGTAGGAAAGGGGGCAGGGATGGGCTCGGTAGGGCCAGGAAAGCTCGAGCGCCTTTGCTCTGAAGGCAGGGCAGCAGGGTGGGCCCATGCTGGGAAGGTGCTGTACCAAACAAACTCCACTCTGGTCGTCCTTGAGAACCACCACCGGAAAGGCACCAGGAGGAGCACAGTTTTGGTTTGCTCCTCAAATTGTCCTTCTCTTGCAGAAAGGCCAGGTCATGATTTTCTCCATATGAGGCTTTCCTTACCGAAGTCCAAGCTGCCAGAAACATGTCTCTGGCTGCTGCACATAAAATGACTTACTCCTTTTCCCCTTACAGGTGGGGAACTGCAATTATTAAAAAGCATTTTTTTTTTTTTTTACATTTAGGTGAAAAAGCCCTTGTTATTCTTACAGTTTTACCCTGTTCACACACTCAGTGTCTACTGTGAGCCCAGGGCAGCTGCAGCCAAATTGTTTGGTTGTGTCAGAGCTCTGCTGGCCCAGGTGCTGACTGGTGGGAATGAATTACCTTCCTGCATCCATGGTGTATCCCTCATCCTGTTGCTTCCCTTCATACCAATGCTCCTTTCAATTCTAAACTTTCTAATTGGAGTTATTTTTTTCTTTAACCCAAAATCCCTTTGCCTGTGAGGCACAGGTAATGAGGGGTGCTCAGAGCTATGCCACCACTAGGTCCTGCTGCAGTTATGGACAGGGTAGCACCAGGGAAGCCCCAGCAGGAGACCTTTTGATGCAGGAAAAGAGGTGAGAAGGGTAGTTTGGTATCAACGATTCCCAAAACATTGGAAGTTGAATGTTTCAACAACTGTGCAGTTATGACGTTCAGCAGAAGCAGCATAAAAATAAGACTCATTACACTCCTACCTGGTGCCCCGCCACGTTCTTCAGGCAAATGAAAGCCAAGGGAGGTGCTGCCCCTGCTGGGCTGTGGCACCCAGTACTCAGGGGGAACAAATCTTTAAAGATCTCAGGAATCTTGGCACCATCCCCTGAAGCACAGGGACAGATGCACAAGTTGGTTGACATCATGACCGAACCACAGGGAGTACGAGGAGACAAACCAGCAAGGCAAGAGGCTGCCATTCACTGCCATCCCCTGGGGCCAGGGGAAATGGCAAAGAAAAAATGGTTCTGATTTTCAAGTGCTTCAAGAGGCTTTAAAAACCAAAAAAAGCGATGCAGGGAGCGGAGAAGCAGCAACAGCAGCACACGAAGGTGCAGCGGGGCAGGAGGATGAGTCAGTGTGAGTGGGCTGGGGAGAGGGCTGTGAGTGGGACTGGGGGAACAGGCATGTGGGCAGGCACAGGGCTCCTGCCTGGGGCCCCTGCAGAACATATGGGCTCCAGTTGCCACAGGGGAAAAACAAAACCAGTAAATGACCAAAGACCTGATTTTACGCAAAATTAGAAAGCAGGAAAATGGTGGTTAGTGTCTCCAGACTCTCTCCTGTGCCCTGCACATCAGGCGGCTTTGCAGTGACCTCACTGGCTTTAAGCCTACAACACTTCTGTGAGATGTAAAACCATCCTGCCTGGGTGCATGGCCACCAAAGCCCAGTCTGCTGGGCAGAGCTTTGGGGAGCAGCCCTGGCTCCAGCAGAGCCGTCAAGCAGGAGGGGCTCTAAATGCCCCCTTGAAATAGTTTTGCAGGTTGAGTGATCGTCGTAATTACACCAGAGCCAAGTGTCACAGCAGAGCAGCAGCTAAATTACAGGTCTGGGAGGTGAGGAAAGGTGGGGGTCTGACTGCCTGGCAATCAAAGAGGGTGAAGGAAACTCTAAGCTCCAACACACTGTAACTGCACCCCAATCTGAGAACAAGCAGGAATAGAAATTTGACTCCAAAAAAAGTAATGTTGCAATTACATTTCTCTCCCTTTCTAATCCATACTTCGAGATATAAGTATTTAAAATTATGATAGGCAAATACCTCTGTAGACCAGAGTGTGTTTGAAATTAAAAAATATGTAGGAAGTAAACCTAAGCTATCTCCAGTAACTTATATTCCATGAAACCGCTTGCAAGAAATGTCCCAGGAGCTGCAGCACCAGGGTGGCTGGAACTGACAGAGTTTTATCTCACCCCTGTACAGGACATCCACTGCCCACCCTGAAAGTCTCCCAACTCATTGCCTGCCCTTCCTGCTGGCAGGGATAACCAGCTGTTGTTTCAGTATGACCTTGTTTAGCTACAAAAAGCAAATTGTTGCACTCAGGACTTGCTTTAGAAAACCAAGAACCAGGTTTACAAACCAGGTGAGATTTGGGTGCTGGAGGTGGCAGTGGCTGTGTCAGTGGTGACTGTGTTTAGCTCTGTACAGGGACAGAGTTCTGGGCTGCTCATTCATTTCAGGAAATGCTGCAACTGCATGGGCTGTGTGTGCTACAGTGGACACATTTAGAAGCACTTACACTGACACTTTAAAAATACATTAATTTTACACATCTACTGCTTCAAGAGGTTTGGGGTTTTTTTAATTACTCAAAATAACACTCTTTCTCCCTGCTAAAATGTGTTTTGACTGTCAATCAAAATGAAGAGTAATCCTTTGGTCCCTTCTCTGGGCAGAACACTTAAAAAAAAAAAAAAAGTATCAATAAATTATAAAGCCTTCCTTCCACAGCCATCTGCACAGAGAAGGAAATCCCCACTGTACATGTCTCCTCACATGGCCACTTTATTAAAATACCACTAACAAACTCACAGTTTCCACCAGAAGTTAAGAGCTTCTCTGGAGCATACAGGCACTCCAAAACTGGTGAGCCTGGAATCGTGCAGGAGCACACCTGTAGGATTTGGGAGGGCATCTCTTCTGGGAGCTGTGCTTCAGCACACAATATCCTCATGGCACTTGAGGTGCCTGAGCCATTTGCCCTTGCTGGTAGCAAGTCTAGTTACAATTCAGCATTAAGTGTGACAGGAAAACATACAGGGAATTATTTCCTGTTATCTTCTTGTTACAGAATGGCAAAGCTGGCCTTGGAGAATGACTTTTTAAATTCTTTCTCCACAAAACACATAGAAATTACTCAGAGACTCAAGCAAATTGATACTATGAATTAAGTCAGCAGCGCTGTTACATGCAAGCAGAGCTCGAATACCACAAGCTTAAACATTAGCCCAAAACAGGTGTCATTCTGATCCCTCGCCCAGGTCATACACAAAGGTAGAGCTGGTTATGCAGGTTTATGGCCACAAGATTTGAGTTTCCTTCATCACTTACTGAATGAGGGCTTTATTGATTTATTTATTTTAATCAGATTTCTCTCATGTCATGCACACTTATCAGATCTGATTGACAGGGCATGAAATAGCAATACCTAAAAATAGCAGCAGGGAAGAGAGTCTTGCTCTACTTTCCCCCTCCTCTCAAAAATCTGCCATATGGGGCTGCCAAGACACAGGGTCCTGTGTGATGGAGTCAGGCAGACAGTGTGATATGGGTGCTGTTGCCATCACAGGGGCACCAAGGTCAGCAGCACAGGAACCAAACCCAGGTTCCCTGGAGGCAACTGGTTGCAAGGGATTTGCATTGGCTGCAAAGGCAGCAGTACAGCCCAAGAGCAGGTTTTGTGAGCTGGAGTCCCAGAGTCACATCACGAGTAGGATCCAGCACCAGTCTTTAGAAGCGACAGCGATGGGCACCATAAAAATATACCCACCAGCTCCAGCTTTTCTGTGAGCTCTGGGCATGATCCTAGTCCCACAGAAGTGCGTGGGCGGTTTGCAGCTATTCCCGGTAAATGTAGATCTGTTCTCCCCTCCTTGTTCCCTTACCATCTCTGCTTGGCATTCCTTCCTCCTCCCATCTCTCCTTGCCTGGCAGGACTCTGCTGGGGGGAGGGCCTCACCACCCAGGCAGGGATTCACCACCCACCCCATGCCCCCGTCCAGGTGTGCACAGCAGCTGGAAACCATCCCGTTTCCAACAGGCCCATCAGCAGGGATAACGGGGTCCTGGGGCACAGCATCCAACGGGAAACGCCCGCCAGTCCCCCGAGCTGCCGGGAAGGAGCTTCTCTGGGAGCACTGCGTTTGCAAGCTGTGCCTTTAAATTCATTTTACTATTACAGTCATTTCACTAACTACTTAATTGCAGCCATCTATCTGCGTCTGTCTCGGTCCGACACCCACAGCTGCAGCTGCCCACGCAGCCACCCACGGCGGCCCACGCTCTGACTCACGCTCTCAGAAAACCCCGCTCCCCTTCAAACGTGTGCTGCTACTTTGATCTATTTCCATAGATTCCTGTGAGTCATCTGATCCGTCTCTGATCTAAACCCAGGAGACTAGAGCCTACATGTATGGTGTTCTGCATGAATTTGACTTGCACAGGGAGCTGACCCTGCTGTAATGCACAGGCTTGCAAGAGCAGAGAATTCCTGGGAACTTCTTCTTCCAGCAGGGAATTGCTTATTAATCCAGGAAGAAAAGCAATTAGTTCCTATTAAAAAGTCCTACTGTGCTCTGAATTTATCTATATGTGTATATAGTGGGGATGGCATTATACTACCATATGTGATACAGCACAGTGATGTTCAGAGCCCTTTAACATCAAACCCCTTCCCAGCCTTTTCCCACCCCTACCAGCTTGATATCCTCTCCTCACTTTGCAGATGGCAACATGGTGTTGCCAAACCTTAAGGTGCATTTCAGCAGGAGTGGGAGCCAGCGTGCCACCAGCAGCACAGCTTAATTAAGGCGTCAGGGATGATCAGGGCAGTGCAGTTTGGCTGCTGTCACAGAGGAAGGCAGCAATGACACCCAGGCTACCACCGAGGTGCTGAGCTCATCAAAGACTTCACGCCTACTATCTGGCAGATTTGTGGTCCCTCACTATCCCAAACCCTGAGAGCTGTGCCCCAGGGACACCCAAATTCCTCCCGAGTGGGTATTTTCTCCTGGTGATCCATCCAGCACTTGTGGGTGGATCCACAAAAGCCATGGGGGAACATTTCTAAGCCTGCGATCTCCTCAAGGCGTGATGTGGTTTGTGGAGGATGCTGTCATGGGTAAGCGTGGATAGTCAGACATGCTCATTCCCACCTGGAGGTTGTTAGCCTTGTCATGCCAACCTGCCCCTGAGCTACCCACCAGCCTCTCCTCTCACAGGGCCAGCACCACTGGCTGTGCCTTGTCTTGCAGCTGTACCTTCCCCAAACACTGCTGCTGCAGCCGCCAGCATCATTCCCACTCCACAGCCCCTCTGAGCACGGCGGGCAGGCAGCATCCCTTCCTGAGCGCCTCGCAGGCAAGTAGCAGATGGTGCCTGTCACTGAAAGCAAATAAATGCTTTGGTGCCCTGATTTATCTGCACAAACACCACCTGAGTTGTCAAGGACAGGAGGCCCTGTTAGAAACACCTTCTTAGTGGATTTGCACTCGGTGGTAACAAGCTCCGAGCACATGGAGTTCACACTTTACAGAGTGTGTAGCACTGCTGATAGTTTAGTCAGATTTGCATAGATGCATTTGAAAAACAATTCAAAAAAAAAAAAGACAAAAAAAAAAAATGAGAGAAGCCAGATAGGTTGCGTGAGGATGCCACAAGGATCATTCCAAGACATGCTTAAGATATTAAATATTAAGAAAAAAATGAATATGTGAAACTTGAAGCCTACACCTGAGCATCCTGAATTCAGTGGCAAAGCTCCTGCCACCTCCCTGTGAGAAGAGAGCTGCAGGCATGCAGTTAGAGATGGGAAACCCAGGGCCAAATTGCTTCCTTTTGCTCCCTGAGTATAAAGCCAATTAAACCCCTTCTGCAGAGCAGATGAGTAACTGAAAGCTGAATCCTCCTGCTACATTGAAGGCTTCCCAGTGGCTGATGTTCGGGCTCACCCTTTTATTTTCCCCATCCATCCTCCTAATGGGGCTCAGCACTGCCATCATGCCTGGCACCAGCAGAGAGGGGAGAACCTGTGGCCATCCATCTCCCCCTGCAAAGTACAGCCCAGCTGTAAAGGAGCTCTGGGAGCCAGAGGTTTATTTAAACCAAGGTGGCAGGGCTATGCACTCGCTGCACCCAGCACAGCTGGTCTCAGCTCTCCCTGGCAGTGCCTGTGTCTCCCAGCAATTCATTGTGGTGAGCACTGCACAGCACAGGGAATGCTCTGCTGGCCTGGAGGGGGATTCTTATTATTTTAAACATCTTGAATTAGTGAAGCACAAATTTCAATCCGATAATTTGCCCCAGGAATAACATCTGCATCTAAAAGGTGACCAGCCCTTACTGCAAGATACAGCTATGCCCCATTCCTGGGCACTCCAAAAAAGTGCCAAAAATAGGCCAAGTGTCCCAGGGAGCACAGCAGCCGGGGTAACACTCCCTGGGTGTTTTTTCCAGGAAGCCTACAATTATGTAGCACTTCAGTACTGAACAACCCCTTCTCCCTTTTTTCCCCCTGCTTGTTTTTGTTCGTTTCCTTTCATTTTGTTTTTGTTTGTTTTCAGGAGAACCGGGGGAGGAGGAAGAGAAAGGGGTAGAAAAAACATTGTGTGATTTGATTTGAATTTCATTGCACTTTCCCTGTGCTTTTTTCATGCTCGATGGGAGTGATGCATGCAAGTCTGAGAAAACAGCACATCTCACCAGCCTGAAAAATACTGCCTTTGGCCTAACCCAAATCATCACCAGTTTGGCTGGAAGTTGAATCAAGTCTTTTGAATAGCCAGAGCTGCCACTAGTGATACCAGAGGTTCCAAAAAAATAGATATTATATGGCAACTGAAGTCTCAACAGTCTCAAATATTTTTAGGGCGTTGATGGCCATCAGCACTGCTGAGCATCACGCTCAGAAAGTGGCACACAGCCCTTGCCAATCCCTTGCAGTGCTTCTGAGTGGGAAGCAGTAAGGCAATCAAGGCTCAAGAGGGAGAATTTTTGTCCTGTAGGTCCATAAAGGATATGCAATATATTAGTAGAATCAAAGTGAATCACAAAAACAAGTGGGAACTGCCTGATTTCCCCCATAACTCCCAACACATCAGCTCTAAACAAAACACCCCAGAAGAGCTGCAGTTAAAACATGGTTGTTTATTCAGTGATTTCCATATGCATCTTATTTATTTAAGATCAACACAAATGCTACTCACATGCCTGCTCTGCTGGCATTAATCATCTGCTGCATCCCAGGCTACCAGGGATGCAGGAGGTGGAAGGAACATGACAGCCACGTGCGTGGGCAGGCACAGAGGTGGGTGTTTGCCTGTTGGAACAGAGGTTTGGAGCAAGCCAGGGTGAATGTTCAAATTCAGAGCCTTCCCAGGGTCTTGCACAACACTCCGTGTTTGTTTATTAATTTTTTTGTTTGTTTAAATACCCTTTCTTTGCAAATTTTGTGATAAAGATGTATATTGCTGTGGCTTGGTGCTGAACCTCCCTCGGGATAAGAGGAGAGATTTGTTTCCCTTTGGTGGAGGCTCACACACCTCCGTGGCCTTTAAACACCCTTTTTAGTCTTGCCTCTGTGCCACTTCTTGGCACTTGGCCGCTCTCACCACGAGCCCTCCCTCTCCATTCAGAGCTGCTGAAAGCACCTTGGCCGTGCCTGAATGGGGGAACATTTGTTCCCACTCGCTGTGGCACAGGCAGAAATCTGTGTGTCAAGGAATGACGCTGGTACAGCGCACAGAAACCCAACCAATGCTGCCTCTGAGAGCACGGGTGTGTCAGTGCCAGCACTGCTGCCTCCACTCCCAGCAGGAGCTAAATCAATTCAGAGGAGCAAAAATATGCTTGTTGGGAAGCCCCAGGCCATCAGAGCCACAGCATCACCCTGCAGAGGGAAGGCAGCCCAAAGACAACCGAGGCAGGGATGGGGCTTATGGCTGTCCCTCCACCACCTGTGTCCTCCCAGCCACTGCCTCATTAACCAGCCCAAATCCCTTCTCAAACATTTATTTAGCTTGAGAAAATGGCTTGTTTCACTTTGAGTGTGGTCCTACTCTGTTTAACTGACATCAGTAATCCTGTTTCTAAACAAATGAAGCCAAAAGAAAGGTTTTTGCACCAACATTAGTAAACCTGATTAAAGCAAGCCTGATCAAACACTCCCAACACCTCAGCCATCTGTGCACAGCCACAGCTGAGTCTGTCCTTTAGGCATACACTGTCTTGGGTATTAACCTACTTCACTTATATCTGAATGCTCCCTCTTACCTTCAGATCACAGAACCATTTAGTTTGGAAAAGACCCTTACAGTCATAGAGTCCAACCATAAGCCTCATACTGCCAATCCATCACGAAACCATGTCCCTAAGTGCCATGCACCTTCTTAATTCCCATCTAGTTAGAACAGCAAGGAAACCTGTAACCTCTCCTGTAGTCACAGTTCATGACCCAGCTGTGCCCACAGTAAGTTACATGGCTTTTCAGCTTGGAGAGCAGAACAACTCATTTTTTTGGGAACCCTCTGCCAGGAACAGAGCTGGAGTTGGCATTACAGGACTGCTGACGTGCTGCTGACCTGAAGATCAGCCTTGCACAGGCAAAGCTCACACAAGCAGTAAAGCAAAACCAGTGTCACCCACCTTTGCCTTCTGCTAACAACTTCCAGAGACAGCGTGGAAAGCTTTAATTTCACCAAAGCCTTCGGCACTGTGGCAGCATCCATCCTCTTGTACCCTTCCTTTTCTATACTTCCCAAGGCAAGTCCTCAGCAGAGCAAAGAAGAAAGCAGGTCAAAACACAGCAACTGCTTAAATATGCTTTCTGCCTTTATTTGGAAGAGAAACTTTACCAAAGGCTCTGAGGCGGAAGCCCAAGGAGGGACAGGCTGCATCCCACCCATGCCCTGAGGAAATGTAATCAGCACAGCCCCTGTGGAACAAGGGCCAGCTGCTGCCACACTCCCAGCTGTAACAGCATCACCACTTTGATTTCAGACAGGAACTAACTAAATGTAAAAATAAAACAAAATTCGTTCCTTTCACTGAGGCCCAAAAAGGTGGTGTGAGAATGGCAAATGGGAATACAAGGTGATCTGCAGAGCAAAAAAGACCTCATGCCTTGTGTTCTTTAAAATATATATAAAGAATGGTCTTAAAGGATAGTTACTCTGTTTTCTGTTTAACAATGGAAATAAAAACATAAACTTAGCATTTTTGCCCTCAGCCACAAAGACTGTGAATTTATTCTTGGAGAAAGTAAAATGACATCTTGGCACCTAACACATTCAAGACTCCAAGTGCTCCAAAAATAAAGTTGAGCATCACAAGGCAGGCAGCCCTGTCAGCAGGCTCTGTGTGGAGATTGCCTGCCCCTATCAGAGCAGATTTCATGAGGCTTTACAGCAAAGGCATCTGGTGAGGACTCTGCTGTCTAATCTGCAAAGCACACCTGATATTGCAGGAAGAAATCTTGGATGTACTCAATAGTCACACTGTCAGACTGGGGCTCCATATAGCAGCAGGAGCTGTTTTTAAAGAAGAAAAAGTGAAGGAGTGGGGAAAGAAGGAAGGAAAAGGGAATAAGATACGGGATGGCACTTCTATAGATGTAATGGCTAACAAGTGCCTTACTTGCTACCTGTGGAAACATTCCTGCTGAAAAAAAAGAACCCAAACAACAAAACAGATCAGTTGTCTCCCAGTATTGGAGACTCCACAGGACACCTTTTACACGAAACACAAGGTAAACATGGTCTCTATGGTGGAGAATTGGTGGGCTTTTGTTTCAGCAATGGGAATGGATCATTTCTGGCATTAGTACTAGAAGTCACTACAATGCTATACTGGGCTATAAAATATGAATTGGGTTTCCTGAATAAACCAACATTTAACACAATGAGAGCACAGGGGGAAATTCTCTAAACACCACTGAGGAATCAGCTCATTGGAAAAGCCCTGATTTACAAAGTCAATTTGTCACTATTGAGTCTTGATTGAAGCTCCTTGATGTGTTTCCTGCACTCCAGGAAGTTCACCATCATTTCAAAGGGGCTGGGTGTGCACCAGCCCCAGGTGTGATGTATTGTAGTAGGCAGCCCCAGCAAAGAGCTGTCACTTCTGTGGGGAAGGGTTGGAGCATCCTGCTCCCTCCCCCTCCTCACATCCAAGATATCAGCGTGACATCCCTACCCCTGCCAAAGACAGAGGCGAGGATTCCCGCTGCATCCCGGTATGGGGATGAACCGCGGAGCCCCCTGCCCCTCACGTTTTGCTCCCTTTGCACTACTTAGGGAAAGAGAGGCATTTGGGAAATGCAGAGCCTGTCTCTGCCAGAGCAGCTGGCACACAAGCTGGGCAGTCCTCACTGCAGGGACCCTCTGCAGTTTCTCCACTGAAGTGGATTTGTGTAGGAAAGATGACACTTCTCATTATGGGTAGATGTGAATAGTGATATCCAGACAAAGGGTGTAATTTCAGCTGCTCTGTTCAGGTTGTACCCCACAAACAATGCTCCTGATCAGTGTGAATGAATATGCACATGTCCCCGTGGGATCTCTCCCCTGACTTGCTTTTTATGCTGAGCCCTGGCGAACTAAAAGGTACTGTCACCTCCACTGAAACTCAATATTTAGTCTTTGTGGAAAACAAAGCAGATCGAAACACCAATAAATCTTTACAGAGGAATGGTTTGGGGCAGGGTGTTATCCATCACTCCCTGGCCCCAGGCACAGCCTCTGCTCCCACCTGCTCTGCAGCGAGGAGCCCAGGGGTGCCCAGCTCCCCGGCTGCCATGCCAAACATGCCATGGCCACCTGGGGCTGCCGCTGTTCCTGCTCTGCTTTTCACCTGAGCTTTTCTCTTCGGGAACGCTGTAGCACTCGTTAATTACTGCTCTGAGCGGAGTGATGGATTGGGATGGGTTTGGGCTTTGAGGGGGTGGGGGAGAAACACGGGTTTGGTGGAATCCAGCTTTCTCCATGTCTGCTTCTCTTCCCCTCGCTTGAGAGGAAAACAACAGCCGTGACAAGCGGGGGAGCAGCATCGCCCACTCCCTACTCCCACTCACTCCAGGAAGAAAACAGCCTGCTCTCAGTTCCTCCTCACTTCTGTCGGCTTCCAGCAGCGCCGGGCTGCCAAGGAGGCAAGAAGTCATGTCAGCCAAGCGGGTACACCTCGAGAGATGCGGGGAAGTCAAGGATTAAACGTCTTATTGATTCATTTTCAAAGACAAGCATTAAAGAAGGCCGGAAGAGGTTGCAGATTTTCATTGTTACAGGGTGAAGTTCACCAATAGTTGCCAGCCATGAGCAGAGACTGCATGTCAGAGTCAATTATTTGGTATTTATTTCCCTGGATTTCCACAATACTGAGGTGGCACACTTCCAGAACGCTCTGGGCTCGGCGCCATGATTTGAAACACGTACATCCGAGGTTATCCACCCCCTGACAGCCTCAGCCACACCAACAACCCAGCTGCAACCTTGGGGTTGGTGGGAGGCGAAGAGAAAGGGAAAAAGAGAAGTGAGAAAAGGAAGAAGCAACCCTGTTGGCCATCCCATCCTTCTCTAGGAGGAGCAGGACCTCCCTCTCATGCCCATCTTCCTGGACACAAGCCTCCAAGTCAGGACACAGGGCAGACCCCAGACACTGGTGTCAGCTAACAGCACTGCCACAGACATCCTGCAGCCAGGCCTGGCTAGGACCTCCTCACCTCCCTGCAGGTCACAGGGATGCAAGTGGCAATGTCAAGGACAAGGATCTCTAAATCCTGGTTTCTCAGCAGTTAAACCGGAATGGGAGAGCGTCTGCAAGGCGAGGGAGAGCTTTTTCTCAAGCCAGGAAAGGGAACAGTGCCTCTTAATATAGCAAGGGGAGTAATATAAAAAGAGTTTTCCCTACCTCCCACCTCCCACCCCTCCTACAGCCTGACTTATTTTAGTGCCTGGCTACACCCCGGCATGCAGAAAACCATTAGGGTTGCCAAACGCCTGTTTCAGGAGACAATTTACATACACAAAATAATGAAGGTTTTGTTTGCTGCTCCTCACTGGAGCACCTGCAGCTAAGGCTGGCCAGAAACCCTGCTGGCAGCTCCTGGAGTTTCAGCAAACTTTGCCTGCTGGTTGGGAGCAGGCTGGGCCTTCTGGCTCTTTCTCCAAGTCCCGAAAAGCTTCTTTGGTCCCGGCTGTGCCTCCAGGTGTGCTGGTGGCCAGGCTGTAGGACCAGGATGCTGCAGGGCATGGGGAAGAGCCATGTTGGGTCCCTGTCTGCTCTGGCCCCTGCCAGGGAATGAGGGGGGATGTTTGATGGGTCGTGGCCACACGTCACCACGGCTGTTGGCAAAGTGGAGTCCTCAAGTGTGGAGTGAGGCCAGAGAGACCCAGGCTGTGCTGGGATGAGGAATCCTCTGCTCCCACGCCAGTTCTCGGCTGCACGGAGCTCTGCACGTTGGTCAGAACCATACAGGGAGGTCACCAAGTCACCTGTTGAGATCACAAGGGCTGTTTGTGTGCAGCTTTGCAAAAAGCCTGAGCACGTCAGTCTCTCTTAGGAGGAAATCCTGCAGCTCCTCTACTTTTCAGTGGTGGTCAGCATCCCAATCCTAGTCCCAGCACAGCAAAGTCCTGTCCTCCGGCACAGGGCACATCTACAAGGGTATCTCTGCATCCCAGGAGACTGCACACCAAGGACCCCAAGCTAATGACAGCTGTTTCTTAATTTTGGGTCAAACGAACTATTTTCCATCACAGAGGCACTTGCAATGGAATTTGGTTGTTGGTGAAACATGCATATTGATGAAAATTGCCATTTCATAAAAGAAGGGTTCTCCATTAAAAAAAAATTCTTATTTTATGTCGTTTCTTTCTAATAATATTATTTTTACCTATTAAATTGCATGTCAGAAGTAGTTACTGAATCATGGCATATTATGACAAGAATAATAGTTGAAATATTCTCCTTTTATTTGCCATTACAATCACAAAGAGCAGCTGTTATCTGGTACTGTTCGAGACATCTTTTCTTGTTCTAGATCAAAGTGGCTCCTGTTTGTGCCCCAGTGAGGCCGTCAAACCGTTTCGTTAAAACATGAACATGAACCACTTTGATCTAGAAACAAACGCAAGGGAGATTAATCAGTATCAAGCCAAACCACTCTTAATTAAAAATAAAAAAATAAAAGTAGTTGAAGCTCTTACATCATACTATGATGTGTCTGTAGTTGTAAGGCACAATACGCTGCCTTCACAGGGATGACATGAAAAGATGGAATGGTGAAACATCCACACACACTAACCAAAGTTTCCTCACACAAATTCTAAAATTCTAAAAAAATCCCCAAACAAACAAACAAATAAACAAAAAACAAAACAAAACAAAAAACAGAAAAAAAAAAAAAGAACCAAAAAACCCCAACAACAACAACAAAAAAAAAAACCCAAAACACAAACCAACCAATTTATGGAAAACTGAATATATTTGGGTTTGTTCTAATTCAGCAGCTATAGGTTATTTTCCTTGTGACATTTCATAATAATCCTGAAATACAATGAACTTAATATATGTCATGTATTCGTTTTCCAAAACACCATCTTCAAATAACATCTGCTAAAGCCTAATTTGTTTAGCAATGTATTATCACACAAATTTGCTGAAGTCATTCTGCACCAGCAGATTTTCATGGGGGGAAAAAAAAAAAAGATTTAGTGAATCCAGAATATTTCAAAGGTACATTTCAATCTCGTCAAGAAGGTTCAAAAGAAATAACCTAAGCTTTTCCTTCAAATTTATGATACATTTATAAATTAAAATGGCAAAATAAACTATTAAAATATTTTGATGAAAATATTTGGAGATGAATTTTATAAAGTAACAATTTTTAAAAGGCTAAAATACGTTCCTGAATCCTCAATTTCTAGATTACAAGTTTAGGAATGAAGTGATATTCCCTTGGTTTTCTCATCAGCTGTACTGACCATCTCTTTTGCTGAACAGGGGAAGGAAAGGTCACAGCAGCTCAGCTGTGCAGAAGTGTTCCTTGCTGAAGGCTGCAGTGGCAGCAGGAGAGTTCTGATGGACCAGGTGCTTCTGTTCTCCTCTGGAGGTCCTCAAGAAACTGTCTCCTGCCCCTCTACTGCAGAGCATGTCTGCTTTCCCTTTGGTTTGCTGTCCTTCAGCCTTGATTGTTGCTTGTAATTATGCAAGCTCAAAGCTGTACATTTTAAAGGACAGTTTCAGTAGTGCAGCAGATGCAAAGCACAACAGCTGGATATTTATGTAGTTTGGCATCACAACCATTTTGGACCTTACCCCCCCCGCCTTTAATTAACTTTCTGCCATATAACAACAAGGAAACAGTTTTTCTTCTTTTATTACCATCCTAACCCTGAGCCAAGTGTTAAATGAGATTTAATTTAATTAGTTCTTCTAGTCTCTCCTCATGCAGGATTTTTCAGTAACACAAGGTTCCTACCCAACTCCCTTTCTTGCAGGCAGATAAAAATCCTGCTGATGGTGGTGAGAACACATCAGACACCTAATTTACATGTAAGATGGATTACTGGGTTATGAAAAGTAGAGATCTTTTCAACCAGTCCTGTGGTTCACCTTTTGCTCTTCCTGCTCTTCTGCAGCATATGAGGATGCCACCAGTCTCAGGCCCCACGCTCAGCACCACCAGGCTCATCCCACTTTTGGGTTGCTCCAGAAAAACTAAAGCTGTGACACGTAGGCTCAAGAGTTGTACCCTGGCATCCCCTTATCGTGCTGACATCCCTTCTTTCTCTCATCTCAGCTTTTCTCTGCAGACTAGAGGAGACAGTTTTCCTCACCCTTTTGTTTTGGAAGAGGGGTCAGTGGTCCTAGAAAATGCCTCTGGTCTCCACTCTTAAGCACAATCCTACTTGGAGGGGACCTCTGGCATACTCAGACCCCCTGGGCATTTGCATCCAGATCCTGCCAGCTCCTTATGAGTCTGCCAAGTAGGATCCCACCAAAAGCCTGGCTGAAGACAAGGACTGCAGCATTTATTGAATTCCCACACTCCTCCACCAAAATACCAAACTAACTGGGCAGCTGCTGTGCCCCAGCAGAGCTGTGATCACCCCACTGAGGGGAGGCTCCTGCCAGGATTTGAAGATGTGGAGTCACTGCTGTATGTGTGTCCAAGGTAGGAAGTGACCAAGTGGGACCTGGAGGGATGGCCCTGCCGGGACAGAGCTCTGCAAGGGACATGAGCAGCTTCAACGTGGGCTGGAGAAGCAGCGAGCCCGAGTCTCATCCCAAATTTAATTTCAAGTGGGAACAACAGTGAAATGATGACTGTGCCTCCGACTGAGCCCTAAGCTGTCCCCGGTGCTCACTGTGGGTGGTGAGCCGTGACAGCAACCGTGCAGGATGCTGCTGAAGGGTCTGACGCCACTGACATTTGGGCACTGCTAACCTTGGCTCGTCACCTTGATCCGTCCCCGCAGTGGCCAGGAGCAGCAGGATGTGCCAGGCAGCACTGACTGGACCTGACTTTAGAAATCCTGTAGATATTTTGACTTTGGAGTGGGCATCTCATCGTTTTGAGGCAGCAATAAATAACCTACCTGTTGTGATTAGTCACTTAAAATCAATTGGTATTGACAACCACAGCCTGGATGGAACACGGAAAGTGAAGCCCTTGCAAGGAGCCCTTGGGATGGGGAGGCACAGTGCCATGTCACAGAGATCAGCTTTGAGGAATAGAAAACCTGTGCCCCAGGCTTATTAGCTAGGCAGTGGCTGCTCCATGAAGCACACACTTCCAGTCAAAAATGGGGAACATCACTGTGAAGCAGCAAATTACAACAAATCCCAGAGCCTGGGGACAAATGCAGCCAAGGAGGACCCAGCTCTGAGGGTTTTGTTTAGTCCAGAGGAGAAAAGCCCTAAGCTGAGTCAGGCTGCTTGGCCGTGAGTCAGAGCCATCGATTTCCCAGCGCTCCTGCCAGCAGCTTGCCCAAGGTGGGGTTACAGCCTGGCTGCTGCCAGCTCTGCCCTCAGCACCCACATCACCGAGCACGTTGCCTGCTGGAAACGGGAAGTGATGCGCCAAAAGGAGAGCAAGGAGAAGTCCTGGCCACAAGCAGTGTCTGGAAGAGACATCAAACAGCAGCAGCTCTGCAAGGGGAAGGGAGAGATTGATGGGAAGGGTAAGGAGGCAGGAGGAGCCTGGGCAGGAGTGAGTGTCTGGTCCAGGTACTGGTGACAGCATGCCAGGAGGCTTTTGAGTCTGTGAAAAGCACTCCAAGAAAGAAATATGAAAAAACTAAAAAAAAACACATTCGAGCAGCGAGGTGAAAGGTCTGGAAAAAGCAGCGAGTGAGAGGGAAGGAGTGGGAGGAAACGTGGGCGCAGAAGTAGGTGGTGCCACATAGCAAGTTTCTGATGTAGCCGGGAAAGGCATCCAGAGCTCCCAGTTTCCAGTCCCACACCTTCATCAGGAGACCATCTGTCCTCTCCCAGAGGGAAGGAGCCCCCAGGTCAGGCAAGAGCGCTTTCCTCATCCTGTAAAAAATAGCAGGCGGTGCCAAGGTTGGGAACGGCACCGCTTCTCAGTGTTCCTCCTGCACTGGCAGCTACACTTCAGGCTGGGTCTGTGCCTGCTGGTACCCACTCTCTGGGAGAGCTGCACCCCTGCTATGGGATCTGCCATACTTACCTGACTCCTAAAATGGTGTCTCAGCTAATGCTTTAAAGGCATCAGATGACAGCTTGGGGTTTTTTCTCCTCGGTGCACAGCCATAGCTAATCCAATTCCTCCCTCTGGATCATTTTAATGAGGGTTTTGGGTTGGACTTTGATGCAAGGCTGTCTTTTGGAAAGCCAGACATTGCCCCAAATTCTGTTCAATGCACACTGTAGAGCAAAGCTGATGGTTCAGTGGTGGGTCTTCTTTTTCCCTCCCTCCAGCCTTAATTAATAGGAAAATTTTAACAGTTCTGAATAGTGATCCTTTTTCCTGGTATAATTTGTCCTTGTGAGAGCAGGCAGAACATTCACCTGCTTCCCTAAGTCCTGACCCCCCGGCACCATTGGAGGAGGACTCACAACCAGCATCAGGAATGCCTTCAGGCTGGTCTGTGCTGCCCAGCTGCAGTGAGGGCCATGTCCCCATCACACTGGCCTCATCCCCTGGAGCTGTCAACAGCCCATGAATCACTGCCCTCACCCTGCCTGTGTTCACCATGGCAGGTACTCGTGCTCTGAGCCACAGGGGTGACCTGCAACAGCTCCAGAGTGGGGAGGACAGGATCTGGACAGGTCCTTCAGGAGAGTACCAAACTACTGCCATGGTCAAGGGGAAGCACATGGTCATGGCTAAGTGTCTTGTGTTACGCAGAGCACATTGTCCAGCATGATCCAGGAGACTTCTCGTCTTGAGCTTTGAAAAGCAACAAGATGTAGGGGTGCCTGCATGGGTGTTGGAAGACTGGATGAATCTACTGTTGGGTGCACACAGCTTATCACTATTATCTCTCCATCTAGGTATATCATAGAATCATGGATTGGTTTAGGTTGAAAGGGACCGTGAGCATCATCTGGTTCCAATCTGCCTGCTATGGGCAGGAATACCTTCCACTAAACCAGGTTGCTCAGAGCTCCATCCAGCCTGACCTTGAACACTGACAGGGTTGGGGAATCCACAGCTTCTCTGGGCAACCTGTGCCAGTGTCTCACCACCCTCACAGTGGAGAATTTCTTTCTGATATCTAATCTAAACCTGTCCTGTCAGCATGAAGCCATTCCCCCTTGTCCTGTCACTGCATGCCCTTGTGAAAAGTCCCTCTCCACTCTCTTGCAGGCCTCTTTAGGTATTGGAAGGCTGCTATAAGGTCTCCCTGAAGCCTCCTCTTTTCCAGGCTGAACAAGCCCAGCTTTCTCAGGGAGAGACATGGTCCAGCCCTCTGATCACCTCCCTCTGGACTCGTTTTATCAGGTCCATATCCTGAGGCTTAAGTGTGCTGGACTAGAAGGCTGAAATACGGCTCAACACTGCTGAAAATCAAGATGTAGCTCATCCACATAAAACAAGGCACTCCTGGTAGGCAGTTTAGCAGCACCTCCCAGGCTCAAGGTCAGCAGCAGGTGACACATCCAACCTCTTCCCCAGTGTGGCTGCAGAACTGCCTGGAAGCCCTGCCAACTGCACACATATTAAAGTGCTTTGCAAACACCACAGCCCAGGAGGAGCATTAACTTTAACTTAACAAAGAGAGTGTGTAGCAGGGGGAGTGATGGATGTGCCAGCCTCGCTGCCAGCCAGGGACAGGACAGATCAGACCCACGTCCTCGTGCGCCCTGCCAGCAGCACACACCTCCTGTGTGCCCAAGGGTGCCAGGAGCTCCAGCACAATCATAGTGAGGAGCAAAACAAATCAGTCTCTTTCCATCCCATGGGAACAAAAACTTTTGACACCGCTGGAGAGGCCCTGTCGATGTGAGCTGTGCATTTACATGTCTCCTCTCCCTGTGAAAACTGGAGGGTGCCAGTTTTGCTATGTTACCAGTAATAAATGCCACGTATTTATTGGATCCCTTGTTTGCCCTGTAGAAAGTTTCTCGTCATGCATCAGACTCGGAGAACAAAGCACGGACTGTTTAGCTGCAGGATTTAACCACCTGTTGTAATACCTCGTTGATCTAATCTTTTGTTTTAATTAAAAGCCTTTCAGTTTGGTTTGCAGGGTTTTACCTCCCTGCACCCACTGCTGGCTTGCTACCTGCTTCACCAGCTCTGTCTTGGCCATGGAGTTCACATTAATCCTCTTTGAATTCCAACAAATGCATGGAAATAGGAAAAAAAACAAACCCACCCCAACAAGTGTCTGGCCTGAGACCCAGCACTGTCTGGTCACTGCTGGGCACAGCAAAGGATGATGTGAAACAGCTGCAGTAAGGGGAGAACCAGCAAGGTGATTTCCATGGTGTCTGCAGCTCTCCCGGCCAGCTCAGCTCTATTTGAGGGAAGAAACCAGCGCTTCTGGGCAGTGAGGTGGGACCCCACTCCGTGGGCACCCGGAGGATTGGTGTTTCAGACACCATGAGAAACGACATTTTCATCATGATGAGATTTAAACTTGGGATCTACTGCAGTAGATGCACACTTCAAAATGGCCACTTTGAATATCATTCCAATTATTTTTTCCTCTACAGATTTAAATAAAAACCAGACTCCACCCGCCACCAGCAGTACTTTTTATCCTTTTGAGCAGGTCACTTCAGAGGAGGAAAATCAGCAAACCAAAAAGATTCAGAAGATGCAAAAAAGGACAAATGCAGCCACAGAGCTGCACCCTGGCCCCACGGCAGCCACAGACTGGCGCTGCCTTCCCAGCTGCTCGGGGCGGCTCCTCGGCAAGGCACGCTCATCTCCTTCCCGTGTGCAACTCATTGTCCCTGTCAAGCTTCAAAACCTTTTCTTATCCTTCTGAGACGCACAGTGACAGCCCTTTAAAACTGGCCTCGTGCTTAACGCACCAAAATAATTTGAAAACTCGGTATTCACACTATTTCTGGCGTTTCACCTCTCGGTGCTAGCAACACAGCAGGGAATCCAACACGGCGCTGACCGGCCATACAGAGTCACCCCCCGCTAACACTTCCACCACCGCCTGTGAGAAGTATTACGGAACAGGACTGCAGCAAGGCTTTGGGCACATCGGATAGCTGCGGTTTTCCCTGACCTTCTCCCTACTGTGGCAAGGGGTGCGTCAAAAGCCAGGACACCTTTGGTGCCATCCCCATCCATTGCATCCAGTGCTCTCCTCGGCTTCCCCGAGGGCCAGAGCCAGAAGGGCAGGAGGGCGCAGCACAGACGGCTGCTCCATCTCCAGTGCCGTACCACGCCGTGCCGCCGAGACCCGTCAGGATGTGTCACAACACGCGGCGTGTCGTGCCTCACCGCTTTGTCGAGCAACAAGCAAAAAAAAGGGGAAAAAAAAAAAAAAAGACAAAAAAAAAAAGGATTCAGATCTAATACATGAGTGGGCCGGTATGTGCAAGAGAGATGAATATGAAGTAAAACATGCTGGATGCTACAGTAATAAGCAGGCGCACACGGAGCGGCTGGAAGCGAGCCAGGCAGGGGAGATACGAGAGGGATGCTGCTGAGCTCGGTCTGTGCGCGGCGGCGAAGCTGCAGCTCCTGAATGAGCGCAAGGCGGATCCCGAGGCTGCCGCGTGGGCGTCAGGCTGACACCGCTTCCCCAAAACCAGCGGGAAACCTCGGCCACGTCAGCCCCGGGTTGGGGCTGTGCCCCCTCCCAGGCTCAGCCGGGGGTTGGCCACACACCGGGCAGCTTCGTTTGGTGCGCGGAGAAAAAGATGGGCTTTGCCCCTTAAAAACAAGGCAGTTCTTTTCCGTGTGCTGGGTCCAGTAAAGCGCGGTGCCAATCGCGGAGATGGGTGACTTCAGCAGGGCCCCGTGGAACATAAGGCTGCGCCCCCCAATATTTCCGTGTTAAGGGTGGGACCAGATCACACTTCGTGTATGGCAGTGCTGAACCGAAGGGCCCCTCTGGTAGCAGCTTTGTGTCCGTGCAATCTCCTGTTGGGGACCAGAGGTGAGGTCGCAGGCAGCCACCCCCACCAGGGGCGGTGGGACGAAGGGCTGCCTACCCGGGCCCCGTGGGCGTTCGCACGGCCCCTTCGGAGCAGGCGAACACACATTTACGACGTGCAAACTTCTAACGGCGTGGGGATGAGTCATTACGGGGTTTCAAAATGCGTAAATATGATCACATCCTCACTCGGTGTGTCACACTGAGCTGCCCTGCATCTGCGGGGTTACTCTGCTCCGCAGAAACCTCGGAAATTCCTGCCCAGCCTGCTGATGAAAAAATTCATCTGCGTTCGTGTCACTGCATGCAGAGAGTTAATGTGTTATTTATTTAATTATTTATTTTGTTTTGGCACTGGATTTCAATGGAGGCTTATGTGCAGTTTTACAACCCAGTACTGCTATGTTTTGCACCACAAATTTACAACCGAGTAATCAGTAAACACGAGATTTTTTGGCTACATAGGATTTTCCAAGGTGCTTAAATAATTTTCTAAATAGCTCTGAGAATGAAGCTCCCTGAAATCCCCAAGGTAATAGGAAATTAACTGCATCCACATACAAGCCAAAGACATAGGAGGAATTCAAATTTACTGAGGAGTAATATAAAATATTTAAGAAAGCAAATAAAATTGAATAAAACCTCTTGCAATGTAAATTAGATCTACCCAAGCCAGCAGTGACTACCTTTGCTGCCACAGCTCCTCTGGGGACTCCATGTGTCCAAGGCTCCACATGGCCCCTGCCCCAGCAGAGCCTGTCACAGATGGTGCACACCTCACATGAACCTGCTTTGAAGACCTCTGAATAGTTTGTGAAACAGTCAAAAGCAATATTCTCTGTGGGCTTACCCAAAGAACAGGGAGACAGAAGAAACAGGAATCTGCATGAGGGGCAGGTTTGGGTCGAGCAGATGTCTAAGGGCACCATCTGATGACCCAAGGACTTGACAGTGGCCTAATTAGAGCTTTCCAAGCACCTTCACTGCCTCCCTCAGCACTGGAGCTGCTGCCTGCTAGCGCTGCCAGCTCACCCAGTGGTGGGCAGCTGGCCTCGACCCCTCTCCACGGCTGAGAACCACAGCCTAAAGCCGTGTGAGAGTGGGACTCGCCCTTCCCCGGGGCTGCAGGTGCAGGTGACAGGGCAGGGCAAGCAGCCCCACCTGGGGGTCTTCCCTGGAAGGGGCCGACCTTCATCCCAGCACAGCCTGGCAGCAGGAGAGGAGAGCCACCAGGGGAAGGGCTCTGGAAAGCCATCCCTCCTGAGCAGCTCGAGGAAATTCATATTTCATGTTCTGCTCCTTCTCTGCCCACGGAGTTCTTTCTCGTGGTGGTGCGTAGGTGTATGTGAGGGATTTATCCTTTCCCCACTGAATCACTGCAGCACAACATCTTTTCAACCCTTCTGTACAGCACAAAAGAGCCTCATGGCATTTCTCCTCTTTTTCCTGCTTAAGGAGGCAGCCAGCAAGCTCCACAGTACGACCCAGTTGCAATCCCAGCTCAAGGCTGGGAACAGCACAAGCCCTCCTAGCCCTGGTGGGATATGCCTGGGGGGGGCAGACACCCATCCTTTTGCCAGCTGGCACCCCAAAAACACAGCCCAGCTTGCCTGATCCCTGCACGAAGGTGCCTGGGATGCTGCTGCTTTGTTCAGCTGAAAAGTGGCTCCACACTCAAGGGAAGGAGCAGAGCCGGGTGCCCTGAGCATTCTGTGCTCCCCCCATGCCCTGAGGAGGCCAGATCCGAGTCAAAGTGCTACCAAATCCCACTTGCCACAGTAACGAGCCTTTGTGCTTTAACTAAGGGCCACTGGAATATGCTTCCAGCAGGTCTGGTCCTGGTGTTGTGTATGAGTTCTGTGTATTTTGGCAAGGGAATGGGGAGGAAATGAGTTCTGCAGCTGTCATCATGGGCAAAGGCATCGCCACGAGTAGAGGTTCAGCCACGGACGAAGGCTTTCCTGGCTGACCCTCACATCAGTTCCTTATTTACAAAAAGACACAGGAGCTTTAGGGAGGTAGCCAGCAATAAAAATTTAAATGATCTTTTTTTGGCTGCATGAGAAATGGGCACCTCCTGAAAATGTCAAATAAACATTAATGACCCTTCTGTGAGTTGTTCCACCCAACTGTGCCTTCCAACCCAAGGAACTCACAGCACTCAGCTTCACAGAGACCTGATGAACCTTGGTATCTGGTGGGCCTGGTGCAAGCCCGTGGGCTCTGAGAGCACTGTGCCTGTCCAGCACCACTGTGTTCTTACTGAACTTCAGCCAGTCACTGCTCAGCCCACATCAAGTTAGAACAATAAATGTAAAGCTTTTCTGATTATACTTGTGTGCAGTCTGACAGATCAGACTAACTTGGGGCTGTTCTGTCCCCTCCTTGCACCTTCAACACAACAGTGCCTGGCTCCTCCCTTCTCTTTTCTCTCCCAGAATGGGGTGAGCTTGCACTGAAGTGCAGACAAAAGGCAGCAAACATTGAGGCATTGGTTCTGAATTCCCACGTTTAATCTCCTCTGGGTTGGAGGAAGGCAGGGAGATTGCATCTACTCTTGCCCCCATCTCTGCTTCGAATCGCTCCTGACTTCTGTTTTTCAGCAACCTTTAAAGCTTTTTAGAGGGGCTCCTCCCCCCACCCCACACTCAACTTTTCTGCAGTTTTTGCTCCCTGGTCTGTTTCTCTTCTCTTTTCATACCCCATCTCTCATCCATTTTCTGCCCTCCAGTAGTCTCTTTGCAGTGACAGGGGCTGCTGCTTAGAGTAAGTTGAAACAGGGTGGATCACCAAGACAGCTGTGGAGGGCAGCGACAGGGCTGGACAGTGATGCTCTGTCCCCCAATTCCCAAAAAAACCACTGACAAATGCCTGGCCTCCCCTTCCAGCAGATCTGTGCTGTTTGTAATCCTTTGTAAACATGAGCGCACACAAAACTGGGAGCACAGGAGATGGGGACGGGACTCAATACAAGTGCTGTGCTGCAGACTCTTCCCGAGTTTTAGTTCCTCCCTCTTGCCTGAGCCCACCGAGCCCTGCAGGCTGAGCACAGAAGGTAAATGAGGATTCAACCACAAGAGCAGGAAAAAGCTTCCTCCAAGTGAGAGCTGTACTTTGAGGTACTCCCTCCTCCCCTATCCCCCCCTAAATTAACATCTCCTTCCAGAAAATACAATTAAAAAAAAAAAAAAAAAAAAAGAAAAAACCTAGGGAAAACAAAGAG
>VXAU01002749.1:1590806-1616491 GCA_013399695.1 Formicarius rufipectus
AGCAACCCCTCCCGAGCAGACGAGGGCAAGCCTTTACCTGTGACTCCAGAGGCCAGCCAGGTTGCAGTCCACCAAGACCTCTGTCATGGAAAGACCAATGCTTGAATTTTTGCTATTACCAGATGGATGTGCAATCTTGGAATGTACCTCCCACCTTCCCCCCAGGTTAAAAAAAAAAAATAAATCATACAGCTCCAAACCAGTAAAAAAAAAATTGCTTTCAGCTTATTGTGACTGAAATGGCCTGTTGGACTAGAAACTGAAATATTGTTCTGGAGATAACCAACCAGTCGTGACACAAAGTATTGTATTTACAACTCAAAAATATAACTGTTATATACTTTAATTTATAGCAAATTTAATACATTAGTGTTTACAAAATAAAATCTGGACTCGACTGAAGCAGGGTGCTGCTTAGCAAGTTCTTCTTCCTTCCTCTCAACTTTAATTGAAGAGACCAGCAAGCTTCTTCTGTGATCCACACATAAGTTTTGATGGTGTCAGATGTTGGAGAAAAACAAATGTTTCCTGCATCTCTAAAGGTCTGTTGCTTGGTACCTTCTATTGCTCAAGCTGCACAGTTCAAACCTTAAGCTGTCCTTTTACAAGTTCCATACATGTCTCATGAAAGCTACTCAGATACTAACCAGGGCACTGGTTAATGGTACAAACTGAAGAAACATCCATACTACTAGCTCACACAACAGGAAAGAGGAAATATAACTACACATTCAATCTCTTATTCCTAACAGCAAAGCTGTGAACTCCATTGCTTAAAGTAAGATACTTCAGTATGTGAAACAGTACCATACAGTTCAAGAAACATTTTTTTAAAAAAAACCCAAACATTTTAATAGTATAAAAAGTTGTTTTACTGGTGTTTCTACTATAAAGCTTTGTTCCACAAATCAAGTGATAAAATAATTAGATATGTTTACAGTGATAAGAGACTGCAGTGTAGACATTTCAGCTCACATTTTGCTGAGCGTTTCAGTACAACAGAGACTGTGACTGATTTCTTAATATACACTTATGACACAGAGCAAACTGCAGACATGAAGTGCACACCTGAATAGGGAAGTTTACTCACTGGCATGGTAACTTAGTTTCTTCAGCCCTCCCTTTCCCCTCTAGAACACGTCCTAAGCAAAAACTGTATTTGGAAACTGAGGCGTGTAACAATTTTGACTGCAGGGCAGCGCAGAGGAGAAATGGATGCACACAAACACACCGTGGTAAATTCCAAAGTTATATGCCAACTACTTACTTCGCCTTAGATAAAATGACATCTTCAAAAGTGAACATGTACAAAAAATAAAAACTGTCAAATAAATAAAGAATACAGATGTTAATTAATCACATATATAAAGAAACGTATTGGCATACTGTATGCAGTATACGGTATATTCATAGAATCATGTGGGCTGGACAGCACTTAATAAGGAGTCACATGCTAAAGACATGACTCCTTGTCTTTCTCCCCCCAAAAATCTTATGGTTTCTGGATATCAAGTGCAACCTTTTACACAGATGCATAAATCCTGCATCGTATTTCATCTTTGCCACACCTAGGATGCTTTTTTGATTTTTTTTAAGATCCACAGAGAAGTCCAAGAAGTTGTAATGGTCTGAATCACAAATTTTGCAGCCCTGTCCATGCTATTTGGTCTCTTGAGTTTCCTATCAAATGAGATTTCAGTAACTGTACGGTATATCAAACCATACGGTTTTTCCCAAGGAAATGGGAGCCAATCATATGGACTCTTCCATACTCTAACTGGCATTTCCTACACTCCTGACCTGTAGGTAGGTATTATGCTAAGAGAGTGTTACACAAAGGCTGCTGAAACCATTGAAAGTGATGTAGGGATAGGTAAGTGTCAAGTACATCTGCTATAATACAGAATCTGGGTCTAGGTCTACCAAATGCTATATCCACATAACATTTTTAACCATGAAATATTTTATGCATTTTCCTTTTTCTACAAATATTGTTGCAAACTTGCTGTTAATTGTGTCACGAGGTTTGCATTCCTAATTCTCCGATGATTTTTAATTCAAATGTTTAACACCCATATCTACGCTAGGTACACTGAAAGTAGACATTGAAATTTCAAGTAAAATGAACTGTAGCCACATCTACTGGACTCAATACACGTCCCGACATCTAGATTTACTTTGATAAGTTATACAAATACATAATACATTCTTAAATAATGAAGACCCACAATATTAATTTGTGAATCCTCCCACGTTATAAAACCACTTTTACAGGAATGTTTATCCACCTGTATTACTGTTTTAGTTTGCAGTGTCTCTTGCTTTCCTGTTTCCACCGATTACTGTACCAGTTCTTAGGCTTTGGCTATTGAAATCTCTTATTTGAATGAGGCAACACTGGTTATTAAGGCTGGTTTTTTTCTCTTGTGAAGTTTCATTCTTTACTACGACACTGTTTTGCAGAGCAGAATGACTATCTTGTGTCTTCAGGTTCTGTTTTTATGACCTTCCTTTCTATGTTAAAAGCCGAATGAGGAAAATCCTTTAAAATACCAAGGCCTTCTGCATTGAGAAAAGAAAGAAACAAAGAAACATGTTAAAACACTGCTTGGAAACAAATATATTCTATTCTTAAATCAAGAAAAAGGTCAAGAACCATATGGATGCTAAGAGTTGAAGCAATAAATTCTGTGTCCTGATCCTGGGCTTTAACCCAGCTGCGTTAGAACCACCTCAGTCACACTGCAGTGATGACAGAGGAAGCACCACAGACTGACTTCAATCCTCTCCAGGAGCAAGGCTAATGGAGATGCACTCTGCACTTGCATTTTGAGAGGGAACTGGTGAAAATCCCCAACTGGAGATTCCATTAAGTGAATTCTCACTGAGATTGGGACAATGTGCAAGAAAGGTGAGTCAAGAGCGCAATATTCCAAAGTGGAAAATGCATGTCCAGTCTTCAAAACAACTACTTTTGCATCTTGCCTTTCAAATAGCCTCTTTCCCACTGCATCTTTCAAATTCAGGTGGGATTTTATCATTACTCTTAAAGTTACAAGAGTCTCAACAACTGTCTTTATCTCAGTCTAAACTGAAATAAATCTCTGGTACTAAACTGAAACCACCCAGAGAGATTTCACAAAGGTTTCCTGTTCTCTTCTGTCAAACTTAAGAGTTGGTTTCTCCCAATGCCAGACGTAAATTACAAGACTGCCAGGGAGCAGAGGTCACTGAATGGGAAACACAGGTAGAAGGGACTTATTGCATGACATAGTTCACAGCAGAGAAATGGTGCTACGTCCTTATAAACCAGAATAAAGAGGTATTTTTATAAAAAGCCTGATTCCTTTATACAGAATGAGGTAATGTCAGGATCATGCTGCTGAGATTATAATGCAGTTCAAGCATTTAACAGCAGTAGTTTGGGTCAACAACATTCTCTGAGGAATGACACATGCCAAAACCTGCTTCTCTGAGCCCATTTACTGCATCCCCTAAGCCTTCCCCAAATCATATTCAATCTGATCCAGATTAACAAGTAACACTGCCCCTGAGGTTTCCTCCAAAGCTTTGGTTGCATGGTTCCACACAACACATGCCAGGCTGCCTTGCTAGCTGCTTCACTCAGAGACATCCCAGATTAGCAGGTTCATCTCAGGCTTTGTAAGAAAGGGTGGGTAATTTCCAAGGGACAGCACTAACCCGAGGACTGGGACTTTGCCTCACCACTGGGATAGAGCCGGATCAAATCACCACACAGAGGTTTCCCAACATGCTGCTCTCCATCAAGTGAAATGTGCTGCATCTGTCTGCTTGGCAGATTGGACATTCGGAGGTTCAGCGGCCTCTCACCTGCAAGTTGTTCACAGTAAAAGACTGATGGGTTAAAAGAAAAGCAATACTAAAACACTTAAAAGACATCCTAATGCTATCAGCAAAAGTACATCTTAAATTCCAGCTGCTCAGGGAAGTTTTCTAGCAAAACAAGGCTTATGTAAATATGCTGTTTTGCAGACTATTCCACAGGCACTGCTAGAAAAAGACACTCAGCCATAGGAAAAAAAAATTTAACTTCTCTTTATTCTGTTCAAAAACCCCCTTGAGATACTAAAAATCTTTGCTCCCACTTCACAATCCCTCTGAGATCCTGAAAATTCCCACTTTCCCTGCACAATGGATAAATGGTATAAAGAAGCTTGCTTAGCCAAGGAAAGCCGGCTCCACACACATTAATCTTCCTGTACACTTCTGTACCTCATTGCTTGACTAATACACACAAATGAAAATCTATGCTTTAATGCTTACTTGTATTGATTCCCTTAGTTCCTCCCCCTACTGCTTCTCTTCCCCTCCCCTTGAACAAACTAGCTTTCAAAAAACAGACACAAGAAATTCTGGTTTTATTTCCTCTGTTTGTAACATTGTGTCTCATTTCACAACAGTAAAAAAAGAAATCCAAACAGAAAGTGCTCCAACAAAACAAACACTCCTAAAATTAAATCAAGCTAAGGAATAGCCAGTTGGTAAATCAAAGAGAACCACAGAACTGTAAGCTTTTTGAAGAATAACAAGCTAATAAGAACATCATTAGAATCTGCTTAGTTCTAAGTAATTTACATAGCCAGCTCCTCAGGTTTTGTTCTTAGACTGCACAAACAGGTAAACAAAAAGGAGTACCAACTACATTACCTGCTTTACTTTCAATTTCCACAAACTAGGAATGCAAACAAAATGCACCATTCTGCTCTATTTTCAAAACTGAGGATGAAGGTAGAGCCAAGCCCCGCTCTCAGTAACAGCAGTGCACCCTACCTTCTTCCCTGCCCACGTTACCCACAGGGAAAGCAGTGCCCAGGTACATTAAGAGTAACAGAGCAGAACCTGAGTGTACATCTGATTGCATTATTTAGACCGTAAGCACTTCAGGGCAGAGATCTTGTCTTGTCCATTCAGTGCTCAGGGTTCTAGTTGAGATAAATAACACCACTGACTTGGGTTGCATAATACCAACTGTGTTTGTGGCAGCAGCGCCGTGCCTGGGAGCTACCATACCTTGTCCATCAGCATTATCTAATGACATGCCATTGGGGCTGTGCTCTTCTGAGTTCTGTCTGTAACACCCTGTGGAAAGACGTCTCTCTAATGCTGCCTGGTTGCAAAGAAACTCCATCTGTTTTGCCATCACCTTTTCCGACTGCAAATAAAACAAAAAAGAAATTTCCCTCTATATACATACATATAGCGAGTCAAAACACAGGGGGGAAAACAATCTCAGATGATCAAACCAACAGCCTAGAGAGAGGTTTTTGTTGACTCATATGTACAGATGTGTGTTTTACGGTTTCTTCAAAACTATGAAGCAAACAAAGTATTTTCACACCCATAGAGATTTTCATAATGTACATCTGAGTCACTCAAGAATACTTAAAATGCAAGCTGTTGTAGTTCATCTACACAGAAATGCAACATTAAGCTCAGCTCTTCAAAACTACACAAAAATCACTTTCTGCACCTTAGGGCGGCAGGATACGTGAAAAGAATCTGAAGAGAAGCAAAAGGGAATGTCTTGATTATCCAGTTAGCTCTGTTCAAGTACATGTCTTCTCAAAGTACTCCAGAAAGTATTCCAAGAGCAATGGTAACATCTGCTAAAAACTTATGCCAAGATTTCACCAGACATCTTGGAATCTTTATTTTAAGAAACAGTACTACACAAGCTTAAAAATCTGCCATTCTGAAAGTGTAGGATGACAGTATGTTTGTGGGGGATAAAGGTGTGAAATGTCTGTCTAGAAGAAGAACAAGACCTATACACCTCTAGAGAGTGGAGCTAAACAATCCAGCGCAACGTGGGAGGAAATGGCGTCTGAGTGTTTGTCATTGACTTTAATGCCAAGAGAATTCTAACTTTCACTATAATCTTGTTCTTGAGAGAATGTAAATAAGCATCTTGCAAAAATAAAAAGAAAATCACAAGTCAAGAAAGTTGATTTAGAAGAGCCACAATGAACATAAGAACGCAAAATGTCCAAACCTAACGTTTAAAATCGACAGGAAAAACTCATTTCTCATTCAGGCAATGCCATAAGTGGTTCAACTAGTACAGAGCCCTATTCACTGCAGGGCACTTCATTTTTCTTGGGAAATGATGAAAGCCCCGACTTCCCACAGCAGTCTGCTTACTCAGCATAGCTCAGTATTTTACACAGTGATGACAATAACAGACCATCAAAACCTGAGCTTTTCCAGCACAGTGACGACCCCGACAGCAAGGTAATGACATGACCAGTATTTACTTCCTCTGGCCCAGAGCTCATCAGGTTCTGCAGGAGACCACTGATAGCTCACGCTTGGTCTTGAGAAGTACGTTAAAAAAAGAAGCTGTTTTCAAATATTTTCAAGTGTGCTTTCACTTTGCTATTCTGTCACTTTTGTTACCAACTTTTGAACTGTGAAGTAATTTAAAAAAAGAATATTTCTCAATCATGCCATCTTTTTTGTTTAATTAAGATAAACCCAGAATTTTAAACTGCAACGATGCTTCCGATCACTACAGAAAAACCTGTAGAGTTGCAGATACACTTAAGCTTGAATTAAATCTCTAGTCCATTGTTATTTGGCAATGACCAATGACCAAAGTTAAAAGCATATGCAAAACTAAAATGAGCTTGCAAAAAATAAAGTTCATGTAATTATTCTGTGGCATCAGAACATGTAGCAAAATTGCTTTTTGGTGTATCACAATGAACAAATTTCTATGACTGACTACTGCTTTGCAATAGAAGGTGGTAAATGAAAGCGTAACACATCCAGTCTCAGGAAACAGGAGGGTAACTCCTAAATGTGATCTAATGTGCGAATTCAGTGATTCCATTTGCCCAAATCTGCTTTACAAAATAAATTTGTTGCAACCTAGCAGGAAATCGCTCCTTGGCAACAACTGCCAGTGGGAGACATGTATTTTGCCTCAAGGCTGGGATACACTACAGAAAGGACAAAGAAAGAACCAGAAACCTGTATATATTAACACAAAGCTTTCTGTCTGTTCAAGAACACTGCGCTTCCACAGGCTAGGTCTTGTTTAGAAAGCCAGTTTACCTTCTCAGATCCAGAGGTTCACTTACTTCCTAAATACTGGCCTTTATTCTTCGAAGACATGTCAGAACTGAGGACTCCAAGATCACCTACTCTACTCCTCTAGACTCAGTAACTTGAGCTTTCCATTTATAGCGAATAAGACAAGTAACACAGCACAGACTGTACCAATACTACCCTACTTGCTCCCAACAGGCAACCACAGACTGTCAAGCCTACTCTGCTCGTTCCTACCTCCCTGGAACTAATAAGGGCAAAGCCATAGCACTGTGTCAAAGCAGCTTCAGAAGGTAAACCCAAATTAAGAGTGATGCAATCCCCAGCTAATCTTGGTAGCCCTTGAAAACTGACGGTAATTAATTTAGTCATCAAAACAACATATCAAAACCAATGCACAAAGACATGGCCTGTCTTATCACAGTGTAGTGCAGTTGGTTTACCTGGGAATTAAGAGCTGTTGGGTCTTCACTCTTTCCTTTAGCCAAAGCAAGTGGCATTTTGTCTTGCTGATACAGCGTCTGGACTGTGTCCTGGAAATCAGGATAACCATCCTATTGAGCATAAGAAGAAACAAACCAAGAGGGGAATATTATTCATTTTTCTTCACACTCTCTGTACACTCAAAATTAAAACAGAACCCCAAGAAACACACTCCTGGAACTTCTGTGAAAATTCCAGTCTGCAGTTTATATATTTGTGCTACCCACCTCATGTGAGTTTGTGCATAAAACACACAAAGTCCCTCTGCAACAACTGCTATGTATCTAAAACGGCATAGACAGACAATGTCATCTCTCTCATTTTTTGATGAATCCAGGCTACTGTTGTTACTGACATTAAACTACTTTACATTCAGCCTTGCCAGGCACATTCAGGACTGTGGTTTCTGTCGCTCTTAAGAAATCGAGTTTGTGTAGTGGAGAATAAATACTAACCCTGTGAAACTGAGAAAAGCCTCCTAAAATTCAACATATTTCACACAGAACCTACACTAGTATCACAGAATGAAATATCATGATTTTTAAAGTACGGTGGAAAATTTATATACTATGGGAAATCATGATTTGATAATTCTTCCAGTCTGAAATTCTTATGACATGCAAATCTCTTCTGCAGCTTGCATATGTACCAATAAAGCAAATAAAGTTCCTGTGAAAGTCTGCCAGACTCTATTAAAATAAATTAATCATCGAAGCAAGGGTTCAAGATGAGAAATTTATCCAGTTTGGAATTATAAAAGGAAAGCTCACGTACACTAGAGGAACATCCAGAAATGTTTACAAAAGCACAGTACAGATGACACTGCCAAAATGTGAGAGGAAGCCAGAGATCCTAAGAGAGACCCAAATCTGAGAACACTGACATCTGTCACTGAGGATCTGCAGACCTGGGTATCAAAAGTACACCGAATTAGGTACATTTTCCTTGTGGATCCAAAGACATGATCCATACATGTCAGTAATTACATTTTTGACAATAGTTGGACAAAAGAGTTACAGCCTGAGAACAATAAAAGTGATCTTCCAGAAAAGCCACAGGGGAAGGAATACAAGGTTCCCACCACTGGCAGGCTGCCCACTGCCCTGCAGAGCTGTGCACTGACCCTGTGGCAGGTTGCCAGAGCCTCAGGGCAACATAATGCCAATACAGCTATTCTTTATGCTCAGGAAAAAACCTGAACTCTGCCTGAAGACTGTGTATTGCTTGTATCCACCCAACATACTACCTCACAGAAGAAATAAATGTGAAGAGCTATGCAAAAATTTCATAGCCAGGTAAATTGCCACAAAGCCTCGTGCTCTAGAAACAAAGGCTTTGCAGCACATTTCCATGAGCACTGACCACTCACACAGTTAGACCTGAATTTGCCTGGGAGAGCAGAATGATTATGTGTAGGAAGATGAGAAGCTGAACACACAAAAACCTATCACTCAGGATCCTATTTTTGCAATGTGACAGATAACAGGTTTTTTTTATAACATATTTGTGATCACCTGCCTATACAAAACCCAAGGCTGTTTGCCAAAAGTGGGTCTGGCTGCCTGTCACTGTGTCTGTCACCCGTCAGTCACGCAGGTAAGTCTCAGATGGTGATGTGGTTCTGGATCACCTTTCCAGAGTCCATGCCCACCACTGGCTGTTCTCCCTGTCAGCAAGGGCTGATGAGGAGCACGCTGGGCCAGACAAGGACCTGCCCTGCCCCACGGTTGCTTGGGGGTCCTGCTGTGTGCAGAGCAGCACTTCGGTTTTGCCATGCTGCTGCTCTGTTGTTTTCCAAGCGGTTTCATGCAGCAGATGTTCCCAGTCCCATATGTGCTTTTTTGCTCCCTCTAATGACATTTTTCCTATGAAAACAGTAGCTTCTATTTCTTTTGCTGTTTTTGTGAAAAACACAAATCCCCCACTTTGGTTTTGTTTTCAGCCTCCTCAGCAATAGTGGAGGTGGGCCTGTCCCCTCCTCTTCCTCCACCCCTACTGGCACCGAGGGAAGATGCTTCCTTGCAGCCTCCACTCAGATTTTCCTGCCTGTGCCCCTCGACGCCCATTGAGCATCAGGAAATTAGCTTTTAAAAGCTCTTCTCATCCCTCTTTCAGCTGAATGAAGCCACTGACACACGAAACAACTTCCTTATAGTGCAGACAGCAAGAACATTTTAAAGACACTCTCTTTCTGCTCTCTGGGCTGCTCATGTTAACTCTGAAGGTGAACTTGGCCAACCCCAACAGCGACGAGCAGCCTCCCCCTCCACGAATTCTGTGTGACATACCTGTGACTTGTCCTGCTTTCTACACTGGTGCCACAACAGCTCATTGCTTTGAGCAGTGCTGGCACTGAGTCAGGGAGGATGACAAAATAAGGGGTGCCCCCACCTCGCAACACCTAAACAGGAGAGATCCTTGCTCTGCAGGGGGATGTACCATTTCTATCCCTATTTGCCTGTACTGCTCTTTGTCCAAAGCGGACTTAGGAGCTTTTTTTATAATCTGCTCCCAAATTCCAATTCACTCCACTCCCTTTTTCACTCCCTCCACACCTTTAGTCTGTCATTTGACTGGAATTTTTTCCCTTCTCCTCTTTACTCTTCACTCCCACAGCTCACCCACCCACTCTATGAATAAGGGAGGGGAGAGCTCGCTGGGGAAGAGAAAGGCTTTTACAGGTAATTTGATGTAATTCACGGCATATTGTTTCTTTGTAATCCTTGTGCGAGTTTCATATTCATGAGAAGGATAAATTTACAGTGTGGCTGCAGCCTGACAATGTTGCAGCTTGCACACACAGCTCTGCTCAAGGATGACCTTCACAGTCTCTCTGGAGGCTTTTTAAAGTGTTATTATATTTCAGGAAATTAACTCATCTTTTTTTTTTTTTTTTAAGTAATCTTTTACACTATGCAAACAGGCTATGAAGTCTTTCCAAATTGAAGCCCTAGTATTTTAGATCACGTTTTACAGAGACATTAATGACTAATGGGTAAAGGAATGGGGAATCAAAATACAGAGTTCAGCTTGAAACAGAAAGGGAAAATGACCCTTATCCAAAAAAAAAACCTTTAAAATAAAGGACTTAGTTACAACAACAAAAAAATCCTCCACGTTCAGATCCTTTATGTAAGAGCAAGATAGTGAGCAAAAAGACCCACAATGAAGCATTACAACTTCAAAAACAGTGTAAGGGATTCTTCACCAGAACAAAAGGGAAAATTTGCAGCATTTGCTGCCATTTCCCTTTTTTACCTTCATGTTTCCAACACAACACAAAAAAAACCCCCGACCCAATTCCACCAAAAAATTCCTAAACATATTACTAAAAAAACAGCCTTTTTTTCCCCCAAATGTAAGCCCCAAGAACCCAAAACAACATGTCAAAATGATCTGCTATATACTCCTTCATCTTCTTTTACATTTCACTGAAGAAAAATCCATGATTTACAGTGGACATCAATTATAATGTACTAAAGTAATGGTTTACTCCTTAGAAGACTCCCAGACTTGTGAGATAAAAAGACATTTATGCTGATAACACCACTGGTCACTTCAAAATTAATAATGTTATGCTATCAAATTAAAGACTATTTCATTTAATTTCATTTTCAATTTCTTGTTTTGGAAAAAAATGTACTATTTCTGAAATAGTAATTTACCCAGCTTGGATATTAAATTTTCACAAGCATTATAAAATATGGCTGGTAACTTTAGATAGAAAGAAGACCAAGCAAATAACCTTTCTCAGAGTTACTGAACTGAAAACCAGGCCTTCTGGAGTCTCAGTCTGTATTTTTCAGGATTTTAATTTTACACTTTCTTTCAATGAAGATCCTGTAGAAAACAGCACCTCCCTTGCAGTGTGTCATTTTAGACACTTGCTCATCGTCAATTATTACTGAATGAAGGAAAAACTTCCTAATTCTGCAATCTAAGTCACTGCAATACTACTCAAGCAGAGGAGTAGCAGCTCCCCCCCAGCTCACATAAATCAGGGCCAGACTGAACAAAAGAGGGGAATCTGAAGCAACCATCCTGCAATCGGTTGGTCAAGGCAGATAATGGTGAAGCTGGATAAAATCATTTAATGCAGCTTTTCCCTGCTCTTTTTTGTGAATCTAAGAACCAGCATGTGTCAAAGCAAATCCTAACACATGTCAGCGACATTACTGCCTTATCAAAGCTACCAGTAAATCCTCAATGCACAGGTATATTATGTAAACTCAAACTACGACTGTATACAGACTGATGGACTTGTTTATTAATCACAACCACCTTTTCAAAACTGACTGCTCTCACCAGGGTTTGCCTGACAGGAAAAGCCTTTGCACAGGTAAAAGCATCGCAGTACTGAAAAAAATTAAAGCCTTACTACATTCAGTGCATCATTTATTACATTTAACTTTATTTATTAATATCTTTATCTATATTTTATTTAATTCCTTTATCTGAGTTACATGAGAAGCATGTCACAATTTTCCTTTACACTTCAAGAATACATCCCCTATCTGTGTCACACAGAAATCTAGCTCAGGTCTAGCTTACATCATAGTACACATTTAACCTACACCTTTTGGAGCAGACAGTACAATAAAAAACACCCACAGCGCTATGGATAAATTAGATAACTGCATAACAGTGGAACAGTAATTTGTTTAAAATATAAATTAAAAAGGAAGACCTGCTATTCTTATAAGGTATATTGGTACACATACTTTTACTTTTTTAAATTTTTATCTTTTTATTTAAAGTAACTTTTTAAAAGGCCTCAAAATTACTTTCGAGCAGTGGTAACTGAAGAAGACAAACTACATATATGCTGTTCCTGCACTCGTAACAAGAAATTCCCAGAGTCTCCCTGAACAATGTCCTCTGCAGGTGTCAACATCAGCCACATATACATGTGCATTTTACACAAAACTCATTCTGAAAACCTGTAAATTAATACCTACAGGTACAATCATTTGTCTTGACACACACAGCTTTCAGTTACTTTTAGTTTTGACTTTTCAGTAGGACCAGTGTCAGAACTTAAGGCATAGTCAGAGATGGCTAATATTCTGCCATCAGTCCTTATCCAGAACTCTGGAGTTTGGACATGACCAAGCGCTGACTCCAGTGAATGAGGCAAACCTGCTGACTTAAAAGCAGGAGGTCTTATGGGAAGACATTTCCTACAGTGCTCGAGCTTATTCCACCACAGGAAGTCAGTCATTCCCATTCCTCCCCTCCTACTCACTCAGAGTGCAAAACACTGAGAGTAACTTTACCATTAAATAAATCCTATTCTTTCCTGCTGCTCCTACAGGTTTCTCCATCAAGCATTTACATTTGCAAACAGTGGTGATGTTCTCCTCCCCTCCCTCTCTCTCACACTCATCAAATGTCTATCAAATGTTTTTCTGACAAATTTCCTTAAGACAGATCCCTTCAAAACAACAGTGAATTTTAGCATGCACAGGTCAAAACACAGAAGTCACAATACTGTACCTCCATCTTGATCCTCTTTGGTGACAGCTCATCCCTTTCTCCACACTTAGATCTAGGAGAGAAGACACACACTATCAGTAAACAGCACAATAACCCTATACTAACCCTGTATCAATAATAGTGAAAAACAGAGTCAAGGAAAAAAGTAGATCAGGGATGAACAAGTGACATGCACAAAAAAAGCCTCCAACTGCCTTGGACATGGCAGTGAATGTCACTCAAGTACAGAAGAATACAAGTATTTCATGTTGTTTTCAGAAGTGTCAAGAGATTCATGGATTCTTCTTCCAAAGAGAAAGTGACCTCAGCACAGCAAATTAAAGAAATGCTTTTGGCACCGTTTACCCAGAATGGATGTATATTCACAGTAATCATTATGGAAGAATGGGAAGCAAAGGAAAACTTCTCAGAAGTGCAGGAAATGTATTTTGAAAGGATATTACAGGCAAGGGAGTTAACATTTAAAACAACGTAAGCATCAAGATTATCCATCACAACTACTAATTCTAAGTTTTTAATTGTATTTAAAAGCTGTTGAGCATTTGTCACTGTTTCATAACAGCAGTTCATTTAACAGAAAAGTAACAACTGAAGTTAGGACTTGGCTTCACGTTCTTTAAAGCAAATTCATGAGCCACTCCCTATGACCTTATCTTTTTGGCTAACAAGTCGAATCTGTATATGGAAAAAGGCAATTGATATATTGAGCATCCTTGGCTACTCTGCCTGTATACATTAACCTTGAAATACACAAATACCTCAAGCGCTTGAATACCAGTCTCTCAGGTGCATCTCAACATGCACTATCATCAAAATATCTGGAAAACTAGAGAACAAATAAAAAGGTAACTCAAGACAGCTAAATCTTAGGAGTTTAAAAGCTTCATGACTTAAAAAGCATTTTCGTACCTTCCTCAAAAGAGCACTTTGCTAGGTAAAGAGCAAGAGGAAAGTGTCTCTAGTGCTTCAGAAGAAATGCTATCAGACTGATTAGTTCCCTGGAAGTGAAGATCCTTTGAGTTAATTAAAACCTTACTTGGTGGTCCTGTAAGTATACTTGTAGGTAACTTCTCGAGAGATCTGCCGAGCTAGTGCGAAGAGTTCATCCCTCCTGGTCAGCAAGGCATTATCCTTCACACACAGCTGAGCAGCTGCTTCATTAACTGTGAGCTGCAAATGAAACACAAACACAGGCATTTGTGATTTTGCATACTCTCACCTGTTGTGCCTGTAAAAGTACCTTTTTTTTTTTCTGAAATAATGAAAAAAAATTTGATTGCAAGTAAAATTACCTATAATTGTATACTAAGCCCTGGAGGGTTTCTTCAATTTATTTATATCCCTTACTAAACCAGGTAAGCCTCTGGGAAGAGAGAGGGTATGAATGCAGTTGGTGCATAAAGTAAAACATTATTGTAAGACTGTCTCAATGTGCTCTGCTTGTGCCTCATCCCAGCATTAATTAAATCTCAGAACAAAACAGTAGCACTGAACATTCACAGCGTTTGGCTCCCAAAGCCTGGCTTACAGGGAATACTATTTTTATAAATGCAATATGCCCAGGACTTGGGGGAAAAAAAAAAAAAGAAACCACAACACCCTGACAGTGTGGGTACAGATGGCTTTCCCTGGTGAATACAGAATAATTTTCTGTAGAAGGTGATGGTTTAAGAAGCGATTAAACTTTTTTTAGCTATGTTTCTCACCCTCGTGTTTGTGAAGACTATCTTCAGACATGAATCAAATGTAACTTGTTTCAAGGATGTTTTCCTGAGCCTGCCAGGACACATTTCTAGTGCCTCTGCTTCTGGCAATAGATTCATAAAGAGGGGAGAAAAAGAGCCTTCAGTTAAGGCTCAATGCTCCTCAGAAGCCTACAGGAAGTGGCAATGCTGTCATGGATTATATCAGGTTAACAATACTGCTGTCTGAAAAGCCTGTGGTCAGCAGTATGGACACAACAAAATTATTACTGCAATGAGACACTCGAATCGAGCTGCTGGAGAGGAGGATCCATGCTCCTTCCCCAGAAAGCAGGGGCTGAAGAGATATTTTCACTTTTTCCTCAGCTGAAGAACAGCCAGCATGTGTAATGGGGTGTAATAGCAAGAGATCAACAGAATACTGCAGGTGTTTTCACCAGAGTGCCCACAACCCTTCTCCTCTTCTATTTCTAGAAATGGAGCAGCTTTGAATGGGCTTGGCTTTTGGCAGAGGAGTACAGCTGCTTTGGTGCTACAGCCAACAGTATGTTCTGTAACTGTCTCAGGCTAGTGAATGTTACAGAGCAGCTTGGTTTCCACAGCACAGTCAGCATATTCACCATGGACCAAGATGTGCCACCCCCAGCCCTTGATCTGATGGTGCCACAGCCCAGGGATGTGGCTGAGGACAGGCAGGACCACACGTGTGACCCCAGACACCAAAAACACTGCTCCTGCAAGAAGCCCTTTCCATGGAGGTGGACAAAAGTGAAGCCAAGGACAGACCAGCAGGTCTGCAGTTACAGGGTGTCTCTTGGGAGAAGGCTAAGAAACTCTGCTGTCGACCACACTGCAGAATGTTACTTGTGAACTGAAGCCCAGAGGCCAGCAACTCACCCCAAACACTGCACACTCCATCCCTGGAGGATGGAAGCTGTCACAAGGCATGAACAGCACACAGCCACACTTCCCTTGCCAGGGGGCTGCATGCCATCCAAATTAAAAAATGTATTTTGCCCAACACGACACCTGTTCTCCAGAAGGGTTAAAGAAACAAAGACTTGTATCAGAAGAGCTGAGTTAGTCTCAGCAGCCTCTGCCCATGCAGTATTTCTAGTAAAACCTCACACAGAACTGCTGCTCCTAGTATTTCATCAGCACTTTCTCCTGTGTTTAGCCTAAACACCTTTGATCTGAGTAGGGCATTTCCCATGGTACCTGAAGGTTAATCAGAGCATAAACATGCCTTTAACAGGCAAACTAGATATGTTGCCTGATCCTTTAGTCTCTATAGGGACAAAGAAAATAATCATACAGAGATCAAATGTACAAGGACACGAACTTCAGGTTTAATCCATGAAACTGGGTACTATGCTCCTACAATAGAAGGCACTAAAACAACAAACTATTACCCCTCAGACAGGAACAGCTGTACTACAATGTCTATCTTGTCAGAAAACAAAACAACACAACACAGAGGGAAAAAACATACAATACTGATGAAAAGAATTACCATCCAAAGCAGGCATTAATTTCTGTAACAGTGATAGCTATTACTTTGCCAAGGATGAATAATATGGCTAATGCTTACAAAATAATTTCAGTGGTTTTTGTTTTTTGTTTTTTGTTTTTTTTTATCTCTCAAAGTGGTGAAAGGTTGCACAGAGCTGAAATGAGTGAGAATGCTTTGGGTAGTTGTAGGCAAATGCTGTTTATCCTAATATGTGAGAAAAGCCAAATGTTTATTTGTTTGTTTTTCCTGGTTTCCTCTTTCAGGTCACATCCAGATTTACTGAATTGAAGTGCATCATGGCTTCCTGCCTTTTCAGGAGGCATAACACTGCAGATAGAAGGCTTTGCATGCCTAAAAATAAAGATTCTGTTTGCTGGAAGCCTTAAAGATATGGAGCAGCACATAACCACACAGGCTCTACAAAGAGGGATGGGTATATTCCCATCTGACAGGGTTCACAGATTCCCCCACTAAAAACACGTAATTAAATACCAAGCCCTAGTGTTTTGGTGAGTCAGCAAAAGAAAAGGAAGAGACTAAGCCAGACAAAATTTATTACTTATATTTCTAATTCCTGTTTCTCACACTACTGAGTGGGTTTTTCTTTGGTTTTGTAGGTACTGAGACAAGCACCGAAATATTAACATGGAAATTACAACTCTGACTCAAACGTGCTCGGGTCATTGAGGTCAAGGGCATGCCTTGTACTCACCCCTCCTTCAGTCCACCCTTAAACATCAAGTGTTTGAAAAGCTGTGTAATACTGAGACAATGGGATGGATTAAGGACAGCACATTTATTAGTTTTGGAATGGCTCTGAAAGATTCTGCACCAGATCTTATGTCAGATAACTGCTTTATGCAAATACTCCTACCAGTAGCACACACTTTCAAATCAGCTCAGTGTCTGCAGCTCTCTCAGGCCTCTAATGGCTGCCCAAGCCCGCTGAGACACCCCAGTGCTCATATTGAAACAAAACAGTCTCACTAATTTACTACTAGCAATTCCATCAGATTTGGTTTTAACTTGCAAGCAACTCCACTGTGCTTGAGGAACCAGAGATATCCTGATCTTTACATTAAGAAGCTAACCACTACTTAAACTTTTTAAAATTCATAGTGAAGTTTATTCAGCTGTTCCTTGCCAGCTGCAGGGGAAAACCTTGAACTGTGAGGCAGAATGACAGCCTTGGAATGTATTGACACGTGCAGAAAGACAGTTTCTGGACAAGCAGAAACTTACCTCCCTGGTTGTTCAAGGTCCTTCCTTCTGAGCAGCAAATTGTTTCAGCCATCAAACCCAAAAATACACTGAAGTTGAGTTTATGGTTTAGCAGATTTTAAGCAAAAACAACAAAAAAAAGAAGTCTCATTTTTACTATTTGTATATTTTCTGCTTTAAAATGGAAAAGAAGAGAAAACTGTTCAAGACAAAACTTCATGAGATCCGGCCTCTTTAAGCAAACAGTAAACCAATTATGAGCAAATTCTTCTTGCTTGCATGTGTGCAGTTCCCATCAAGTTCAGTGAGGCCCCACATGCGTAAGTGAGGCATAAGTCAACCACAGACTCCTTTGATCTTGTGCCCTTAATCATAATAGTGATAGAAATATTTCCTAAAGCCAAACCATGCTCTCATTCCATTTTTAAACATGGTTTTACAATGATGTAGTAAAGATCTGTAGTGCAAGACAAAAAAAAAAAATGAACAAGACAGAGCAGTCACTCCCCCCTGCAGTTCACTGCTACCCTGCTCCTTCAAACTACCACCCCAGTGCTCATTCCTTCAGCTTTGCAGAGCCTACCACATGCCTGACACAGCAGCTGCCCTACCACATGCCTGACACAGAAGCTGCCCTTGGAGCCCACCTCCCAGCACACTGCTGGATGCCAGGAAATTGTCCTACAAGAAATCTGCCCAGATTTCAGGGTATTTTCTGCAGTTGCTGCCCAGAGAGAGACTGAAAGCACACAGCTGCACACGTCGTACACCTCGACTGCGCCCATCCTTAGGTGAGGAGAACTCCCTTCCTCCAAATACTGAATCTGCAGCAATGCACACAGGGCATCCACACAATTAATCCTTTCAAGTCTTGCCTTGATCTCATACACAACTTGTTCTGTTACGAGAGAGACTTTCACAAGGTCAGGGGAGTAAAATGAGATCTGTTTCTTGTACACTGGATGAATTCACGGATTATAAGCGGTCAACATAAAGCCACAAAGCACATAAGTGAAAGCTGCACAACCAGAATTGTGTGGTTGAAATGCAGCTCACTACTGTGGAAGTGTCTCCCTGGTCTGTACTGAAAGTCCTTGTCAAGTCACTGCTGGTGATGTGCAGTTGCTTCATAAATGTAAATAGATAAACAAAAATGTAAAGAAATACGCCTTGTTTCCTTCTGCCCCTCTACTCAGAAGCATAAAGAGAACTCAGTCTGACGCTGTGGATCACACACCTATAAAACTTCTTGAAGCAAAAAAAGGCTAAAGCCAGTACAATTTTTCTGGCACTCCTGTAACATAAACATTGCCTTTCCTTTTGGGAGCTAAGTCTTACATGCCAAATTTTAAATCCAAGTTAAATTTTGCAATCAGTGTTAACTGTGAAAATGCTGATGCAGCATTCATATCAACAGTGTTTTGGCACTGCTTTGAATTAGTGCTTGTTCTCCTCTTGTACTGTACTTTGGCACCAGGAAACTATTCCCCACACAGACACACCTATTGCGTTACAACATGTGCGGTGTGAGCCTCAAGAATGCCAGAAGAGAAGAGGCCCACATGGACTTTCAAGGACAAGAGGAAGAGATGCTACTCAGGGATTAAAGGACAAACTTCCAGATTACAGCCATCCATCAATACTGAAGGTGGTCCTTTCCCTTCCTCCTCACACAGGAGGAACTTCACTTGAGCAGCTTAAGACCACTGCGACCAAAAGATGTTACAGGTTATACAAATGAGCTTCGTCCCAATTCAAACCCAAAAAACGCCACCAAACTGGGCTTAGGGACCTCATTGGCAGAATCCTTTGTACCTCAAGGGCACAAGCTACAGAGCAGGGTCTCAAGGTGAGGGAAGACAGCAGAGGGTAGTAACCACACCACACACAAGTCATTTTTAGGTACCGATCTTCCAACCAACCAGTCTACTCTCAAAGCTGTGAGGAAACACAGGAAATGTGTCAAATGTTTAGAATCCCAAGGGCCATGCTCAGTGCAACATTGATTTGCTATTTCACTGCCAAACTGTTCAAGCCCTGTGTGTGACAGGCCACAGCAGCGACCCAGCAGTCTGAGACACGGCGCTGAGATCAGCACACACGCCCACCCACTGAAGGGCACTTGCACTGCACCCAAGGCTTCTGTCCCAGGGCAGCAACCAACACACAACTCTCATCACCTGGCAAGAAGTGCCCGCACAAAAAGTGTACCCTGTGAACAGCACCTCGTAGAAGCTGAAGGAATAAGGGAAGGAAGCCCAGTGTTGCTCAGTGTTTTACCTCGTGGAGGGTGAGATGTTTGCCATCCTTTCTTTTTGAGTCAAATCTGCCATATATTGCACTGTACTTTCTGATCTCCTCCTCTTTGTGAGGGTCATCGTCACTCATCTCAAAGATGTGACCAATCATCTTTGCCAGTTTCTTATTTGTTTTCAGTAACTCCTTGACTTCATTGGAGTCGCTTTTGGGCAGGGAGGGAACCATCCGTTCTACGCACTCCGCAACTGACAGAGCCGCGGCCGCATCCAGGGTCTCACTGTTTTCCTTTGGTGAAGCCGGAGAGCCAAGGTCAGCCGGGGAAAGACTGTGTTCACTCTCTGTGGTGTGGTGGCCTTGCCAGAGTCTCGGCTCGCTGCCGCTCTGCAGCGATAAGCTCCCCACCACATCAGATTTGCTCGCGCCCACGCTCTGCACACACGTCGTGGCGGCGCATTTTGGAATCTTCAGGTGAGGCTCTCTGGTGCTGCTGTTCCTTTCATAGCTGCTGCAGGATATCCCCAGCCACGCAGGAGACCCTTCTGGCAGCTTATATATTGGAATGCTGCTGACCGGCAAGGAGGTGAGGGGCTGGTTAAAAAGACCAGGATTTGTGACCCAGTCCCGCAAAGCCTTCTGCAGCCTTCGGACATGAAGCGGCTTGCTAGCCATGCCTACGAGAGCCATTATCTCCAAAAACTCCTCTTCACCTGCTTCACAGAGCTGCTGGACATCATCACCACCCTGCTGAATGAAGGCATCAAAGTAGAACAGGAGATTTGCTTTTTGTAGTATTCGATACAGCTGCAATTCCCCGAGGGTTCTGGGAAGAGCTGACGCCATCACGGATGGCAGAACCTGCAAGCAGTAAAAACACAGAGAAGATGAGCACCAAAAGGCCAACATCCAGATGCATTGCCCCCACTGCCCATCTTTCCGTAAGGCTGACAGCTCAGAGGACAGGATTTCTTTCTCTCGTAAAAACACACATGGAAATGAAAAGGGAGGGAAAGCTCTATTTTTCTGACTAGTTAATGGACACATTTGTGAAAAAAACACATCAGCAGATAGTGGCGATGCACCTACAAAAAAGATAATTCAAACGTGAAGCCAGCTTGTTTTCAGCATTCCTATTTCATGTTTGTTCCCAAGAATGTCAGTCAATATTGCTTACTGCTTCTGCTCGACTCTCTTTTATTTCTTCTGATCAAAATTATCAAAAAATACACTCCAAAGAATTACAGAATACTTGGTTCCCTGAAGAAAAAAAGCTCCTCAGTTTCAATTCTTCTTAATACTCAAATCATTCTCCTCCATAGCAGTGTGGAGGGCTGTAAAAGGAAAGCAAAGAAGAAAAAGTGCTTCACAGAACCCCAGAGGATTAATGAGGCTGGGTCAGTAAAAGGGTATTTCAGCACCAAGTATTTCTACAATTTCCCTCATTTCACATAAAAGGATCTAATGCCTCTGCTGATCTTAATTATGGCAGCAACAGCTGCAGACAAAGCAAAAATACTGATGGATTCCAACACATACACTTTAAAAACCTTACTCTGACTTCACCTGCCCATTCCATTTGCTAACAGGGTTCCATGTCATTGACACTTATGACATGAACACCACTCAGCAACACAGCAATTGCACTGAAGGGCTCCCAGCAGACAAATCGCAGCCGTATCCTGCCCTTACAGCTGCAGCAAAAAACATTTGCACAAGTTTCACCTTCATAAGCCCTGTTATCCAGTTATACCACAAATAATAAACTCTTCAGAGAATTCTAAGATCTCTCTCACACACACCTCTTCACTCTACGATGGCTTTCACGACCACAAGCGGATAATTTCCAGTATTACTGTATTAAGCTAAACCACCAATCGATAAAGTCTAAAGCATGTAATTTATAGTTGGTTGGGAAAGTAACAGAACTAAAACATCGAGCAGGTCTGCTAACGTTGCTCTGGCTCTACTATCATATTGCACTTGAAAAAGCACACAGTAGTAACCTAAAAAAATAACACCTTCAGAATGATTTGCAGATGCTGGGGGGGAACTATTTTAATAATGTGCAACTCCCCTCCAACCAAAACTGTGATGCAAGAAAGTATGAATACTATGGGGCCCTGGTAGATTGGTAATCAAAATTTTTATAGTGTGTGTTTTTTCATACTGATTTTTTCCTTGATTTTAGTTTTTTGTTTTAATTTTTTGTTGGTTTTTTGTTTGTGTTTTTTTTTGTTGTTGTTGTTTTGGGGTTTGGGGTTTTTTTGTTGTTTTTTGTTTGTTTGTTTGTTTACAATATGTGCCTTTTCTTCAGCAACTCAAAATAAATGTACAGCTGTAACAAATGAAGCTCAACTTCTATTCAGGAGGCATCTGAAAGATCAAGTTTTTGCTAGAAAACTCTGCTTACTAGAGCAAAATAAAATTAGGAGACCAACAGAAACTTTTCAGAAATGTATGTGACAGCAACAGAATACCTATAATCAACCTCTTCAGGAAGCCAGATGGAAGACCTGGGGGAAAAAACCACGAAAAAAAACATAAAAAACCAAACCAAACAAAAAAACAAACAACCAAAACAAACAAACAAAAAAACCCCAACAAAACCAAAACAGGCCAAAAACACAAAACCTCTAAATCCCCAGCTGAACATACCATTTCTTGTATGCTGGTCTTTGTGAAACAGAAGGGACAGCAATAGCTGTTTAGATCTGAGTAGCTACCTCAAGGAGCTGCTGGTGAGTTTAAGAGCTAATAAACTACACACTTTGGAACTCAGGGTGAGACTGGAAACATTTAGGAGCTACATATTTTAGAAATACAATTTAGCTTTCAAAAATAACAGTTAGCTGCAGAAAACCAATTACATACTGTCTACGCTCAAAGATACAAGAAGCAACAAGGAAAATGAAGAAAATCACTTAAAGGTAACTCTTCAAAGGGCACATAATTCAGTATTTTAAAAGTTGTTATTATTTCACAGAATTTCTTAGTAAAGTCCTCCCGTTCCACACAAACTTTGACAAGACAAACAAAACTAGCAGCTTATGGTTTAGTGGCATTACAGTAAACTGTTCTTACCTTCCCATTTCAAATGATGCTGAGTTTTCACCATCAATACCACAAATTAACTTATATAATTTTCAAACAAAGGCCCATTTCCTTGGAAAGCCATTCATCTTAGCACAAAATCTACATAAATCTACATAAATGGACTTTGTGCAGGGAGCTAAATTGAATCCTGGGAGGACGGTGGCAGTGAAATTACACACAGCCCAGGAGCTCCAGGCAAGCCATGGAACTGAACTCATTTTTCCAGCCCACAGGCTGAAAGAGCAGCAACAGTCCACAAGCAGCCTTTACCTAGAGGCTTCTAATCAACAAATCTCCTCATGACAGATAAAACTGGATTAATATGTACTATGGAGGCGTCAGTAGTGAGTCCACAGTTCAGACTGCATTGAGATTTGCATTTAAGGCAAGACCGAAATCCCTTTGTTTTGTACTTTAAAGACCCATTCTGCTTTTCAAATTCAGAACAGGAACTCCTGAGAGGGACAAGAAAATTTTCCATGTACAATTGCTACTGATTTCTGCAGAGAAGGCAGTTTCAAATGCTCTTCCTTTTGACCTCTTTTCTCCTTGCATTAAATGAAGTTCCTCCAGCACTCACCTCAAGGCCATCCCAAGTATTTCTAAACTTTTACATGGGGAAGGCTCCCTCTCCTTTCCGAGGTGGCCTCACCAGGCCACCAGCCACGCTGCTTCTCCAGACATCACCAGTCCAGTCCCCTGGCTCAGCCCACAGCCTACAAAGCCAGGAAACCAGGTATGCTAGTTGACCTGGAAGAGTCAGATGAGGCTTAGGAAGAGGACAAGCAACACAAGGACTGCTGTGAAAGCAGCACAGCCGTGCCTGAACGGAGGAGACCGTTAACCCAAAGGACACACAGCACTGCTGCTGGCTTTGCTTACCTACGCAAAGCTTTAGCACACCCACTCAAGTCTCAGCGCCCCACATCTCTCGGGTGACCTTTAAGCTGCATCTAAGATACCTAAAGTACTGCTTTCCCCCACTGCTGTTCTCATTTCCTAGTGCATCAGGGACAATGCTTCTGGTCTAAAGGGTGAGTGGGAGAGGAGGTTACACAATGAGAAGACACAGGGTGAGCTCACAGACAGAAGACTTGTGAATGCTCCTCACTGGCACCATGTGTGCTCCCCCTCTTCTGCAGCCTGATCAGTGAGTCTTAGACTTTCTGATCTGTGATTTCAAACCAACCTGGTTCAGCAGTAACAGCACGGTCAGGTCCTCTGGCAAACCTTAAGAAGCCAACCAGAATGATGTGCCACCTTAGAAGTGGGCAAGCAGATCTCAGGTATGGCCAACTGCAAACCCTTTTTCCAGCAAAAGGCAGGAATGCAAAGCTGGCACAGGCAGGTCAGTAAGAATAAATGAACACAGCCGTGGCACTTGAGATGCTTCTTCTCCCCTTTCTTTGCTCACTGTCCAAGTTAGTGTGGGAACACATGGGGAAGAGCAGCCACCTCTTACGTTTTACACATACAGAACAAACAAAGAAGCCAGGAAACTCCACGTAGCAGGCAAAGCTGTTTAAAGTACATGCAAGGCTCCATACTGTTACAGCCATGGAAGAACCAGGAAATCACAAGTTAGATTTTCACTCAGCCTTTTCAACACACAACCAAGCATTCTGATTTTCCACATTACCTCATTCACATCCACAGCCTATCACCCCACCATGCCGTGCCCTCCTCTCCAAACGCTGGATGCCACCTTAGCTCTGACCACACACATAACTCCTGGGAAAAAGGAAAACAAAAACCACAGAGGCACCACAGAGCACTCTTAAATATTTGTAAACAACTACTGCAGGAATCACAACCTATTCCTGCTCCCCCGGTCAAGACAACGAGTAGGGCAGCAGCAGCAGCCCTGCTCAGCATCTTCAGCCACTGGAAAACACCCCTTCCTTCCCGTTCCGCCCGCCCCGAGTTCAAAGCCGCACACTCCCCGGAGGTGGCAGGAAGATACGAGGCTGAAGTAGGCAGGTGGTGGACGTGGGTGAAGTACTGGGAGAAGGAAAACTCAGGAGCTGTGGGATGTAGGCATGGGACAAGGATTTCACGAGCAGTTTTCCTGCTTTTTAAGGCTGCACCAGAGGTAAAAGCAACCGAGCAACTCCAAGCGATTTTTCTAGGTTTTAATTTCAGGTGAGTTCTATTTGAGCTGTCACCGATTAAATTAGGAATACGCACAAGGAGAAAGTGTGAAACATCACAGCCCTGTATTTTAGGCAAAAGTGATTATTCCATAATATATCTTGATCACTTTGGGCGTTTTGAAAAGTCTCTGAAGACAAACCGGATTTGGGTTTGAGAGCTGGCTGCTTTGCATATTCATTACATTTCTGCAGCGCTTCCAAAGGACTTTTAGCAGGAGGAGAAAATTACATGTAGCTGCAGAAGCGAGACTTCGCAAATTAAATAGTCTTGTCTAGCTCTGAGATGTGCCAAAATACAGCCGATTGAGTGAGCTCCGCGTTCACGTACAGATCCGTATCTCGCCGCTAACTAACGAGAAACTTGAAACGCACAAAAACACCACCGCGTAAGGACGAAACGAAAGCACAAACCACAAGATTCCCCCACGGCCAGAGGAGAGTCCCCCGGCCCCAGAGTGCCCCAGCGGGGAATGAAGCCCACGGGAAGGAAACTCACACGGCGGGCAAGGGCGGGGGGCTGCGGTGCCCGGTGGGCAGCCCCGCTCCGGTACCCCGCACAGCCCGGGGGGGGCAGCTCCGCTCCGGCACCCCACCTGTCCCGAGGCACAGCCCCGCACCACCCCGCACATATCAGCACAGCCGCCGGGGCACCGCCCCCGCCCGTCCCGTCCCATA